>VWZX01002120.1:0-78768 GCA_013399015.1 Galbula dea
GAAGAGGAGGAGATGTATTCAGCTCCTACTGATTACACAGGAGAGGGCACCTCAGGTGCTCTGATGGCCAAGGTGTAGCTCTGTCCTTCACACCATGCATTCTCACTGTGCTCTGTGGTAGGTTTTGCTCCAGCAGAGTAGACACAGCCAGATGACACCTGGGTCTCAAGCCCTGCCTAAGTAGAAACTCCTTCAGAAGGTCCACAAGAGGACACAGCTGAGATCTCCAGCTGTGAATCACCATCAAGGGAAGTGTTCAGAAACCATGGAGATGTGGTGCTTGGGGCCATGGTTTAGTGGTGAGCATGGGAGTGTTGGGTGGAGGGTTGGACTCCATGATCTCAGAGGTCTTCTCCAACCAGAATGATTCTGTCATCTCCTTGGATGTGCTTTGTCCCCCAGCCCAGCCAGCCAGGAGCAGCCAGCTTCTGCCCAGGGTTATGGGGGAGGATGCAGTAACACAGTGAGAGCACAGTGTCTGTCCACACCTTCCCTTTGAGTCTCATCTCTCCTTTGGGTGAATGCCTCTGTGGAAGTGCCCCAGATCCAAGGGAGTCATGTGGCTCAGGCTTTGTTTGCTGTTATTGCTGCTCTCAAGTGGATAATTGATCTAATGGCAGTCCTTCCTCAGCACACAGCAGGCTGCACATTTGTACAATGTTCTTTGAGGACCATCAGCATCCACAGGCAGAGAGAAGTGACAGATGCTGTCTGCAAATAATGAGCTTGAAGCAGTTTCCTCTGGAAGGGAGCTTACACAAAGTCCCTCAGAGCTTGAAAAGCCAGTGAGGTTCTCATGTGGCCTCAGAAGCTGCTCAGAAGCCTCTGCTGGAGAAGACATTTTCTGTGAGCTCATATGGCATCATTACACCAGCCTCACTGGAGAGAGGAAATCATCAATTAGGGAATGGCCTCAAGTTGCATCAGAGGATTTGGATTGGAATTAGGAACAATTTCTTCTCAGCAGGAGTTGTCAGGCATTGGCCCAGGCTGCCCAGGGCAGTGCTGGAGTCACCATCCCTGGAGGGGGTCACAAAACATCCAGATGTGGTGCTTAGGGGCATGGTTTAGTGGCATGGTGGTGACAGGTTGGTTGATGGTTGGACTTGATGATCTTGGAGGTCTCTGCCAACCTTCCTGACTCTGTGATTCTGTGATTCCCTGCTCACAGAACATTCCATTCACTTCTCCTTTAAAGTCTTCCAGCTCTGAACCTGAATGCTGAACATCCTTTTTGTTCAGGGTTTTGCCTGGGTGGGTTTGGGTTTGTTTGTTTGTTTGTTTGTTTGTTTTGTTTAGGGTTTGTTTTTTTATGGTTTGGGGTTTTTTCCCTGTTGTTTTTTGGTTGGTTTAAGCTGTAAGGTTTTGGGGGGTTTTGGAGCTTGCTGTTGTTCAATGAGCTGTACTGTGTGAGATGGAGAACCCTGGCATTGAAGGGATAATCACTTAGTGACAGGAAAGGACAATGAGGTTGCAGAGCATTGAAAATAAAAGATGCCCATCCCTAAACTGACATCCCAGGTAGGATTCATCTTGCTGCCTTGGCTGTCAGGTTGCTGTTAGTGGTTTGCCTTGAGCAGGCAGCCTGCCTGGGGAAAAAAATCATTTCACTGGCTCTAGAATAGTCAGGGTGAAAACACAACTCATACAATGGAGGTAGAGCTGTGAGCAATAAGGACTTGGAGGATTCATCTGACATCACAACAAGCATTGGTACAGAGAGAGGCTCCAGGTCTTCAAAACAGCTCCTTAAACACAAACCCATCTTTTTCTTCCTGGAATCTCTGCATCTGTTCTTCTCCTCCTTCAAACATTCACCACAAATGAAAAAGACATCTCCTAGCCACAGCTAAGCCTCAAGGCATGGTGAGGACACAGAGTGTTCTATAAAAGGGTGTTCTGTGTCCATGGAATTAAAACCTGCTTTCTACAGCAGCTGCTTAGAGTGGTCAGGACCTGGACATTCAGGTCACACTTTTCCCTCAGAAGAAACTGTATGGAACCATTGGAGGATAGGAGGAGGCTGCTTCAGAGCCAAGAAGCTGTTTAACCCTTACTTGGTCAGTAGAGAGGAGTAGAAGCTCTGGTGAGGCTCCAGAGGCCAGCAGGACATGGATAACAAGCTACAAAGGCATCCTTGCAGGTAGGGAACCAGATCAAAGGGATGAGGATGTACCCTGAAGGAGATTTCTACATCTGCAGATGGAAGGTCATGGATGTAGCTCAAGGAGCTTCTGAAGCCCTAAAAAGGGCTCTGAGGACAGTGCAGGGGGCAGGAGCTTAGCCATAGCCTTAGGCATGGACAGAGGAGCTCTGCATTGTCTTGTTTTGGTGTTTCTGAAGGAAGGCTTGGCCACCCTGGCAGGAGCAGTGCTGCTCTCACAGGAACCATCATTTGCTTTCTCTTTTCCTTCTCTGTACAGGTTCCAGATGAAGGAACAAAAGGGGCTTTGGAATGAGGGGAAAAGCTGATGGGCAGCCTGCAGGAGTCACCTCTGCCTGCGCTGCTCTCGGGCTGTAGGGCTGCAGTACAGGGGGAAGGGGCTCAGTGCTTTCAGCAGCTGGTAGGCCAAGGACCTCCTTGGTGGGTCACTGAATGGACATATCCTGCTGTTGCCCTCCCCTGAGCATGGTGCCAGTGGGACTCATGGCTGGGTTCCCAGAGGATGATGTGCAGAGGCAGTCTGAGGTTCACCATCTCTGGGGGCTTTAGTGGGCAGATGGGGCAGAGGTTTGAGAACATCCCTGAGGGCACCCAGATTAGGGAGCTGATGGAAGGGAGCCAGGGGGACTGGCAGGGAGCGTGCAATGCATAGACCCCGAGGAGTTTGGGCTGAGACAGGGAACAGCATAAGAAAAGAGGGGAGGTTACAGTGCCTGGCATCCCCCACTCTCCTCACAGCGTCCCTGCCCACATCAGCATTGCTGCCTGCCTCCAAGCTGCAGACATCCAGCCCCGTGCTGCTGCTTCCCCTTGCCTGCAGCATCTGTCCTGAGCGTGCAGAGGCCTCTGCTCTCGCTGGTGCAGGAGCCACCTCCTTCTGCCTAATTGCACAGCCAAGAAGTAAGGTGAAATGTTGTCTTACCTGGGGAATCGTGGAGAAGAGCCCAACCGAAGCAAGAGGCTTAGGTAGGTTTGGGCCCTTCGGGCAGTGCAGCTCTGGAATCCTGACGTTTCCCTGCAGCACAGACACTGCTTCACTGCCTCTGAGCAGCAGGTTGCAGACAAACAGCAAGAAGGGCTGCTGGGCAGGGTCCACCACTGAGCAAACACGGGCATCGGGAGCAACATCAGACGGGCAGAGGTGGGACAAAGCACGGTTTCTCCCTTGGAATAAACCCCACCCGGTCCAGGCTCCTTTGTTTCCTCCTCATGGTCTTGTGTCTGACTGCAGCAGAGCCCTGGCAGGGCTGCTGCCAGAACAGCTGGTCTCCAGCGATGCACGGAGTGATCGATATGTTTGGCTTTTCGTGTTCATCCATCGTGTGGATCTGCTTTCCTGCTCTCATTAGGGGAATGAGATGTGAAGGCAGCTCTGAACTTTGCTCTCATGTCATTTACTGTCTTTGGCCTGGATCCAGAGTTTGTGCAGCATCCTGCTGCTCACCAGGCACTCCACAAAGTGAGGCTGATTCCAACCCCTCACTTCCCCCCTCCCAAATAAAGCACCGGAGTTAGAAGCAGAGCTGGGCACTCCCTTCCACAGACAGACAAAGCTCTGGAGAAAAAGCCAGAGGGAAGAAAATAACCAACCCAGAGCTCCCAGTTTGTTTACTACCTCTTGGCACAAATCCATATCCAGCTTTTTATATACCACTTCCCAGACTTCACAGCCTGGTGAGCACGGTGCAGGTTTGCCCTAGCTATCAGCACACACTGATGGTTACCAGCAGTGCTCAGGACCCTGCTGGGCTGAGATCTGGAGGTGCATGGACACAGCTCCTGCCTGCACAGGAAATGTTGTCATTCCTAAGTCCAAGAGTGTCTCTGTCTGTGCCTGTGGTGGGGGATAAGGGATTGCAATCCAAGATGCACCGTGAAAAAAACCCAAGCAACTCTTCTTTGGGTTTCAGCTGTCATGGGGATGAAAGCTGCTGTCAAAGGGGTATTTCTGAGCAGGGAGATTTGTGAAGGTTTCTGAATACAAATATGATTTGGGGACTTGAACATCTCTCTTATGGGGAAAGGCTGAGAGAGCTGGGGCTGGTTAGCCTAGAAAAGAGAACACTGAGGAGGGTTCTTATCAATACTTCACGGGTGTGGGTCAGGAGGATGGGGCCAGGCTTTTCAGTGGTGCCCCAGAGGTAACAGGCACAAGCTGGAAGAGAGGGGACAAGAGGTAACAGGCACAAGCTGGAACATTAGAAGTTCCAGCTGAACATAGGGGGGAACTTCTTCAGTCCACACGAGTTGCAGGGGCCTCAGGGTGCGCGCGGCCGGCGCTCGGTCTCTGCCTTCTCTCTCCTTCCCCTCAGCTCGCTGTTAGCGGCTGCCATGGCTTCAGATTCTGGAAGTTACAGTCAGTCTGGGGGCCAGCAGAGCTATTCACCCTCTGGCAGTCAGAACAGTCAAAATTATGGACAGACACAGGGATATTCTGGTTATGGGCAGAGTGGAGACAATTCCTCCTATGGACAGAGCTATGGCAGCTATCATGGGAACTATGGACAGAATCAATCAGGTTATGGACAAGATTCCCAGGGATATGATGATGAATCCAGTTACAAAAATCAGAATCAGAGCTCAGACAACCAACAGTCTTACTGACAGCAATCAGGGGTAGCAGAAGGGGTCATCCAGAGGTGGAAGAGGCTCTTATGAACAAAAGTCAAACTATGGTCAGCACCAAAGCTCTTGTAACCAGCAGTCAGGCTATGGACAAAGACTTTGAGGGTGGTAGAGCCCTGGGCCAGGCTGCCCAGGGAAGTAGTGGAGTTTCCATCTCTGGAGACATTCCAAACCCTGCTGGACATCATGCTGTGCAACCTGCTGTGCCAGGGGGGTTGGACTAGATGGTCTCCAGAGGTCCCTTCCAACCCCTACCATTCTGTGATTCTGTGATAGTGGAAGGAGAGAAAGGCTGATCCAGAGGTACTGGTGGACAAGATTGGTTCTCCTGGATGTAGCCCAAGTCTCATAGCAAGTGGTGGTTTGGAGAAGACTTTCTTCTTCATTCCATGGGTTAAGAGAGAGGTCAATTAAAAGTATTTTTTCCCTTTTGTACCTGTGACAAGAGGGAAAACATGACCATAAATTCTAATGCTTTCTAAAACTAGCATGTCATTCTAAAATAGGCTACAATAAAAAGTAAGCCCACCTGTTAAGTTAAACCCAATCTCACCAGGGACCTGACTCCAGCCCTTTCCTAGGGCCAGCAGTCCTGGCTACTGACACTGCCCAGCACAGGAGTAGACTGAAAACACAGCTTCACACAATGCAGATAGAGCTGCTGACCAAAGTCTCCATGCTTGCCACCATGTCCCTTTCAAAGACTTAGCCCCCAGGGCTCCTCCTGTGCAGCAGAAACCTCTTCTCCCTTGGGAAGCATTACAGGCATGATGGCACCACTCATCTACCTCAGCTCCCAACCTTTCCTTTGGTCTCCCCAGTTATCCACACTGCCTGTGTTGGCTACAGAAAGGGCTAGAGCCATCAGGACGTGACAATCCCAAAGCAGCAAGTGGTTCCCACTTGTGTGCCATGTTCCTCAGACAGACAGGATGAGTGGGAGTTATTTCTCTCCCAGTCACATTAATTATTTCCAGCCAAGATGGCAAAAGCAGAGTATTTTATGGGGGCACTTTTTAATTGGGTTGTGATGGAGGTGAACAACATAGCTTCCAATCAGCTCCCTTCATAAATGGAGTAAAGAGTCAAGGGGGGCTGGGAAGGAACTGAAACAAAGCTAATTAAAAGAATCAGCCTGACTGTGATGGGAACTGGCCTGGATCCTGCAGCACTCGAGGAGGCTAAGCAGCATCCACAGCCTGGCTGTGGGTGTGTGTTGCATTAGCAGGAACAGTGCCTGTGACACTGCACACGTTCACGTGTCGCCTTCTTCCTGGCAGTGTTTTCATTTCCTTGCCTTTGCTTTCTCTAGGAACAAGGGAAAAAAAATTAAACCCCCTTGAAGTCCTTTTTCAAGAGTCTCAGGCAGTATCCAAGTGTTGTATCTGCTGTATTGTAAGAGCAGCCTCAAGGACGAGTTTGGAGGTCAAGCAGAGCCAAAGATTGGGTAGCCTGTTGCTCTCCAGAGCATCTCTGGGAGGACTTGGAGGTCACCCAGAGGAAAATCACACATGGACTGGCCTGGGTGCCCTGTGGCTGGCACAGCTGCCTCCATCCATCCTTCCTGGCCTTGAAATCACACAGAATCCTTAAGGCTGGAAGAGACCTCTATGATCATCAAGTCCAACCATCCATCTGTCACCACCATGCCCCTAAACCATGGCCCTAAGTACTACATCTAGATATTTTGTGAACCCCTCCAGGGATGGTGACTCCAGCACTGCCCTGGGCAGCCTGTGCTGGGGCTTGACAACCCTTCAGGAAAAGACATTTTTCCTAATGTCCAACCTAAACCTCCCCTGGTGCAACATTTCCTCTTGTCCTGTCCCTGCTAACCCAGGAGAAGAGACCAGCCCCCACCTCTCTACAATTTCCTTTCAGGCAAAGATAAAATGTGGAAGGTATCAGACAAATCCCAAATCTCAGGCTGATTCCTACACATACCCCAGTGGTGGCTACTGTAAGACCTGGTGTATTGAGTCACCATGAAGATACACCACGAGGTCTTTGGGTTTAGAGAGCTCCTGGTAGAGGATGGATTCAGTCTTTCAGCTGCCTCCCAGCAGTTGCTGTAACATCCACTGAGGGTTTCTCAGTGTTCCTCAGCCTGACAGCCACTCTAAAGACAATGTATGTCATGCTTAAGAGCTAGTCTTAAACATTAACATATTTATAAGCAATGCCCTCATTTGAAGGGGTACCAAGTTCTCCTAGATGTAAGTAGTTATTAATTACAGTGCAACAGCAAAATTCATTAGGGAATAGAATCAAACATTCAATTAATGTCATTTTTATCTGGGAACATTAGCTGAGCTTTCTTTTTTTTCTGTTGTTTTTTTTTTTCTTTGCCTTTAACAAGGGTCTGGAAACTTTTGCTAATTTCCAGCTATTCTAGTTACTTCTATGAAATAATGGGATCTCTCATTTGCATAGCAGCAAACATTTTCTGTATTCCCCCTGCCTCTGAGCTACCCTATTTGTATGAGGAAATTGAGCTGAGGAGTGCCAGAGCCTTTCAAGAGGAGGCTTTTCTGATGCAGAGCAGCAGTGTATTCTACCAGTCCCACGGTGAACATCTCCCATCATTTCTGGGGTTTATTTAAGCTAGTCTCTCATATTGAGCTCTGCATGACTCTCAGCAGTGTGGCTGAGCAAAAAAGCCCAGTGGTATCTCTTGCTGACTGTTCCACAAACACTTCTTTTCAGCCCTGGTGGAAATGTTCTCTGCATTTCTTGTGCCAAAGTCTTTGCTTTCAATTTCATTTTTGGTCTCGAAGCAAAACCTGCTTGAAATAACAGAGAGGCTTCAGGTGCCAGCCATGGAGTCTGCATGCTTGAAAATGGAACAAATCAGGCACCTCCAGACAATGCTGGGAGTGGCCTTTGCTTTCTTCCTGATCTAGGAACATTTTGTTCAGGTTTGGAGTTGCTTGTATATCCAAGAGGGCCATGCCATGGCATCCCTCAGCTGCAAGTCTCAGCTGCACAGGACTGCCCCCCTGATATTCCATGTCTGTCTAAGCTCTGAATGGATGGGTTTGGTTAGAGAATCATGGAATCATTATGGTTGGAAAAGCCCTCTGAGATCATCATGTCCAGCCACCCACCCAACACTGCCATGCTCACCACTAAACCATGGCCCCAGGCACCACATCTCCATGGTTGTTGAATACTTCCAGGGATGGGGATTCCACCACCTCCCTGGGCAGCCTGGGCCTGATAACTCTCTTGGGGAAGAATTTCTTCTTAATATCCAATGTGAACCTTCCCTGGCACAACATGAATCCATTTCCTCTTGTCCTATCACTCATTACCTGGGAGAAGAGACCAACCCCCACCTGACTCCAACCTCCTTTCAGGGAGTTGTAGAGAGTGAGAAGGTCTTCCCTGAGCCTCCTCTTCTCCAGGCTAACCAACCCCAGCTCCCTCAGCTGCTCCTCACAACACTTGAGCTCTAGATCCTACCCCAGCTTTGTTGCCCTTCTCTGGCCACACTCCAGCACCTCAGTGTCCTTCTTGGAGTGAGGAAACCAAATTGAATGCAGTATTGAAGATGCAGCCTCAGCAGTGCCCAGGTACAGGATGACAAATCACTGCCCCAGTCCTCCTGACCACACTGTTTCTGATCCAAACCAGGATGCTGTTGGCCTTCTTGGCCACCTGGGCACACTGCTGCCTCATCTTCAGTTGGCTGTTGAGCAGCACCCCCAGGTCCCTTTCAGCTGGGCACCTTTCCAGCCACTCTGCCCCAAACCTACAGTGTTCATGGGGTTGTTATGACCAAAGTGTAGGACCTGGCACTTGGCCTTTTAGAACCTCAGCCCATTGATCCAGCCTGGCCAGATCCCTCTGCAGATCCTCCCTACCCTTGAACAGATCAACACCTCCACCCAACTTGTGTTCTTCTGATGAATCCTGAAAAGATAGATGTAAAAAGAAAGAAAGAAAGCCACAGGACAAAAAAAGCTTTCAAGCCCTCCCTTTGCACCCTGCCTGAGAGTGTATTGGTGAGGAGAAGTGCCCCAGGGCATGGGATGAATGAGAACAGAAAGAAATGGAGCCAGCACCCCTGCAGGTAGAGCTCACACTGTAAACCAGGGGTTGAGATTTCTCTGAGAAACCTCTTTTTTTGATGAAACCTCTTGATACCTAAGCCAGCTGTCAGTCTCATCACCATTTCATACTGATGTCAGCAAAGTGAGCTCAAAAAGGCAGCAAGCAGAGTTGCTGTGACCTTGACAAAGTGTTCTTTGACCCAGCAGTTAACAAAAAGGGAATGGCAGGGAGGAAAACTCACACCAGGCTTTGAGGGAGGCGACTCAAGAGGGATGGACAGGATCTTGTAGGCACATCATTCCCAGTCCACAGCCATCTCTCCCAGTATTGAGGTCCCCTGGGACCAGGTTGGTGCCATGACATCACCAGAAGCTCTCAGACCTTCAGGATGTGGTTGCTCTGCAGGACCAGGGCCATGGACTCACCATGTGACCTGGGAAGCTTCTTTCTCTCTCCATGCCTTTCTTTTGCCCTTCAGCTTAGGTCCAGATCCTTCTCTTCCTGCTGCTGCTCCTTCTGCAAGCCTGCTCCAGGATTTTATTCCTTTGACAGCTGAAAACTTCTTCCTTCAGTTTTCCAGCCTCAATTTATTCATGGCCAATGTTATACTTTTTGTTCTTGTGCCAAGTTTGTCTGTTAGATCTTCTCCCTCCCCAGCATTTTCCCTGCCCAGGGTTATTTATAGAAAGCAATCTTGCTCTTTTTCTTCTTCTTTGTTTTTGCCTTTCCTTCTCTTTTCTCTTTTTTTTCCACAGGCTCTTTCCAGTTCCTACTTAACTTTTCCAAGCCCTGACATGTGGACAGCTGTCCAGCCTCTCTCTCTAGCCACCTTTTAGACTTGTGGACCTCATTTTCTCCTAGGACTTCTGAGGTGCATCCATACACCCCTGGGTCAAGAAGAAATATGTCACAAGCTTGTTTTTCTTGGTGAGACTTAAAAGTGCCTTTCAGCTGTCTCTGAGCCCTGTGTTTTTCTTGTCAGTTTAATATGCTTAGTAATAACACCTACCACTTCTCTCTGTCACACTCTGCACTCCTCAGTTGACTACACATTGACTGACAAAGCAACCAAAAAATAGGATTAAACCAGAGAGGAAAAATATTTCTTTCTTAAATAACCTTTACCTCCTCCAGGTACTTCTGCAGGTCACAGGGTTAGAGTGCTTTGGTGATTCACAGTTCTCCTGCCTGGCAATTAGGAGGCTGTGGAGCTCAAAGCAATTATTGAAGCCTTAAATAAACCTTTTCTGGGTTCAGGAACCTCAGTGACACTATTAGCATCTTGCCAGGGGGTGGAGGTCTGCTGGGAATCACAGCTGGAGAGGGTGGGGTAGGGTTGGAGAAACACTGTGTGCTTGGGGTGGGAGAAGTAGAAATAGATATTGTACTATAGCTGAAGAATCTATATCTTCAGTGGCATTTTACAGCCATGGCTGGATAATGCATTGTAATAATCTAATAACACTTCCTGGGAAAAGTCTATTTTTGGAGGAAAAGTGTGAACAAAATCAATCAAACCAGAACCTGTTTTGAGAATGGAGAAATGTTTCAGTTTTCAAAACATAAAAGCTACCAGGAGCAGGTTTCCAAAGGAATCCAGTTGTTCCAGGGAAAGGTTTGTTCCTTTTGGAAAGATGATTTGCCTTCAAAACCTGGTTTCAACCCTGTTGTGTCTGAAAGAGAAACCAGAGGAGGCTGAGGAAGGGGAACTGTGGCTGATCCCAAGCATGACACAGTCTGTAGGAGTGTTTCTGTCTGCAGCAAGCTGGGGAGATGTTCCCATTGCTCTTCAGTCTTCAAACTGCATCTGCTTGGGTTTGCAGCTGCATCTCTGGGGCATCCCTGACTGTGTGCCTTATGCTCTCAGCTTGGCCCTCCCTAGACATGGACCATGTTCAAAGGACCAAAGGACAAAGGACTGAGCCCCAGATCACTACCACCTCATTTCAGGTAGTTGTAGAGAGAGACAAGGTCTCCTCTGAGCCTTCTCTTCTCCAGACTAACCAACCCCAGTTCCCTCAGCTGCCTGGGGTTCCCTCTTGCAGGCTTTGGGGCTTTGCTAGAAATGCAGGTTTGGGGAGAGCTTGGGAGCCAAACAAAAGCTGAGCTGTGAACATGGGGTGTGCCAGCACTGGAGGAAAGGAGTGAGGGGAAGAACTTTAGTGTCTTCCCCAATGTCACCTAGGGAGTCACAGGGAGGGCTGAGAACATCCCAGTTCTCTCCTCCCCTTGGACCCAGCCAAAGCAGGCTTGTGCTGAAGGTGGTTAGGCTGTTCAGCATGGAACATAGAAACATAGAATTGTTTGGGTTGGAAGAGACTTTTAAGGTCATCAAGTCCATCTGTTAAAAAGCACTGCCAGATCACCACCAAACAATGGCCCTCAGCACCACATCTCCATGGGTTTTCCATCCCTCCAGGGATGGTGACTCTGCCACTGCCCTGGGCAGCCTGGGCCAAGGCTTGGCAACCCTTTTGGGGGAGAAATTGTTCCTCATATCCAACCTAAACCTCCCCTGGTGCAACTTGAGGCCATTTCTTCTTGTCCTATCACTTGTTACCCAGGAAAACAGTGACCTACAGAGTGACCTTCACCTCACCCCACATGCAACAGAGGTCAGAGGCTGCACATAAAGAGGCAAATGAGAGAAGGTGCTCACTGCACAGCCCTTAAAAGTCTTTTGGCAGCAAAGCCTCTATGGCCAGTGGAGAGGTTTTCCTTGCCATTACAGTGGGCTAACCATGGAGGATACAAACTGCCCCACAGATAAGCAGCTCAAATTACTACTTCCCTAGTAAAAGTCCTGTTTTGTCAAACAGGAGGGAAAATACATCAGCCTAGCTAAGCTAGAGGAACACTGTGAGGTATTAACACTAAGATGTTAATGCTTAACTAATTAAAAAATAGTCATCTCTCCCCCTCCCAGGGGATTTGATTCCTTCTTTTGTGAAGGCTGGAGGTATCACAGTGTTTGCAGATGATGTGATTAACCTGACCTGTTTGGTGGCTCCATATTAACACTGCTTTGTGATGGATTTACAATAAAGCTTCATTATTAAAGACTTCAGAACAAGATTGATTATCATCTTGTTGCTTTCCATTCATTATTTCATTCCTCTCATTTGGAAGGGAGTCAAGAGCCCTGGGTGCTTATCTTGTGCCTCCCCAGTAACCTGGGCATTGCTCTGGAGAAGGTTTAGGGGTTTGAGCTCTCTGTTCCACAGGGTACTGTGTGGCAAAGTGGGTGCAGAAATAAACCTCTTAAGAGTTGCACCAGGGTTACATCATTCATCTAAGAGGACAAAGAACCAGAGATGAGACAGGGCAGCAAAAGGCTCTGAGTCTTTCTGCTGGTGCATCTTGTTATTACTCACAGTATCACAGAATCATTAAGGTTGGAAGAGATCTCTAAGATCATCAAGTCCAACCATCAACCTAGCACCACCATGCCACTAAACCATAGCCTTGTGGACCACATCTAGATGTTTTGTGAACCCCTCCAGGGATGGTGACTCCACCACTGCCCTGGGCAGCCTGGGCTAATGCCTGACAACTCTTTCTGAGAAGAAATTGTTCCTGCTATCCAATCTAAACCTCCCCTGGTTCAACTTGAGGGATGGACATCTTTCTTCTTGCAATTCCAACCCCAAATCCATTGTGTTTAGTGGAACAACCCCCACTGCCTGCAGTTTGTCTTAGTTCACCTGAAGCATTTCAAAGGCACAGCATAGGGTTGGGAAGCAACCACTGAGGGCAGTGAGAGGTTAGTCATTAATCCCTGAAGCAAAAGCTACAAAATCCCTGAGCTGAGCATTTCTTTCAGCAGTAAGGGTTGGGATTTTTTTAGTCTGCAATAGGTGTAGAGGGAATTCTGTATTAGAATCAAATTTTGTTACAGAGGAAGCTGCAGACACTTTTCTATGCCTGTCCTAGCTTCAGAGGTCAGAAATCAGCCCAAACCCCACTGCACACTTTGGGTTCATTGATTGCCAAGGGCAGACCATTCTTAAGGTGCTGGGATTAAATAAACAGATGTAAAACTAAGCAGAGATGTTAATTTCTGTTGAGCTAATGACAGCAGTTGATTGACCCAGAGGTGATACTGATGGAGTTGCTAGTGCACATCAATAGCTGTGGCCAGGCCTTTGGTGGGACACTCAGAAACATGCTCAGTACCTTGATGCCTCAGCTGGTTCTGAGCTTCCCTAAGAGACCTGCTAACAGCAAAGATGTTTTGTTGGGTCTGCTGGGAGCCTGTCTTTAGATTCAGGATTACCCTCAGGCATCAGGAGGGAGCAGTGAAGAGCTCAGGTGGTGCCAAGTACCAGACTCCATTCTCTCCATGGCCTGGGCACAAGGAGGAAGGATGCTAGACAAGGCTGACAGTGCACCATGCAACACCAATGGAATGAGCAGAAGATGCCTCCTCCACAGTGTCTGGCTAGCCTGTTCCTGGCATCTGAATACCTCTCCTGGGGTAGACAAAGCTATTTTTCCAGTGCAGAGCTGTCCCTCTGTGTTATGCCTCTGGAATAAGAACTCTTTCTGTCACTGGCCACAGAAGATTTATTTAGGAGATGAGGTGGCCCTGAAACACCATCCCTGCAGTAATTAATTGGCTACTGCTGTAAAGCACAGTGGCAACACTTTGGAGACACATCATCTGCTGTCCTGCTTGAATTAAGAATTCATAAAGGCACAGATCATCCCACAGGCTTTGTTTTGCTTGAAGTTATACTGTATAGAAATTATCTAAAAGAAGAGAAGCTGATTAATGACACAGAAAGCAAGAGCTCAGAAGACAATCCATCTCTTCTCTATCTAATCTCTTCTACCTTCCAGCTTGCCTGCAGGACAGTGCAGTGCAGAGCAAACCAAATAGTCAGACTCCTGCTCCAGGTCCCTTTCCTGTTTCCCTGTGTCTCACCAGGGTTGTGATAAACATACACAGCTCTAAAAAGCTTTCTGTTCTGAGGCCAGAGGAAAGCTACAGTCACCCTCAGCAGCATCTCTGCAGGAGGCTGCTTCACCATGTCCTAATCACCTCCTGTTTGCACCAGGTCTCCATTGGCTTTTCCAGTAGCAAGATGGATGTGATTAGCTTCTCTTTATCCTGCAATCCAATAGACAACTACATTTCTACTTCCTCCCCCACCTCTTTTTAAGATCTCAAATCCTATCTCAGCTTTCCAAGCATGGTGCCAGTGATTGGCATGGGCTGGAAGAGGCATGAAGCTCAGGTGTGCATTTGGCAGATGTGCTGGACTATGGATTGAAGGATCTACAAGGCTAGACATGTCTTCTCTGCCTTGTTAGACTGGGATGAGGTCTGTGTCTCCCAGAAGGGTCAAGAACAACTTCATCCAAATGTCAGCTGCACCTTTACAAACCCCTTGATGGCTCCTTCCATTGTGTCCCCAGAGAGAGTCAACATGGAGAGTTGTTACCAGAGGCTTCCACAAACATGCTCAAACTGCAGCCCAAGGACCTCTTTTGGTGCATATCCTTGCCTTCAAAAGGACCTAGAGACATTGTGACACTTGGAGCAGCTTGCCTGGGTGAGGGTCAGGAGGATGGGGCCAGGCTTTGTTCAGTGGTGCCCAGTGACAGGACAAGAGGGAACAGGCACAAACTGCAGCAGAGGAAGTTTCAGCTAAACATGAGGAGGAACTTCTTGACTTTGAGGTTGGTGGAGCCCTGGCCCAGGCTGCCCAGGGAAGCAGTGAAGTTTCCATCTCTGGAGACATTCCAAACCTAGTTGGACACCATGCTGTGCAATCTGCTGTGCCAGGGGGGTTGGACTAGATGATCTCCAGAGGTCCCTTCCAACCCCAGCATTCTGTGATTCTGTGATCCCCATATCCCAGCATGGTTGGGGTTGGAAGGGACCTCTGGGGATCATCTAGTCCAACCCCCCTGCTAAAGCAGGGGCACCCAGAGCAGCTTGCCCAGGATCACCTCCAGCTGCCTTGGGAATCTCTCCAGAGAGTTGGAGAACTGGAATTAAAGCAAATTTCAGCATGGTGGAATAACCTTTTAAGTGCAGTTAGAGAGCCCTCTCAGTCCCACCAGAGCTGTCACCCTCCAGTTAGCACAAGCAGCAGGAGATATCCACAAGCAACCAAGCCCACAGTTTAACAGGTTCCTCAGTCTTCTCATGTGTTTAAATCCAGGCTAAACAGATGTGTCAGGATTCAGACAGGGAGGGTCAGTACCTTCTAGCAGCAGGGTAAACCAAATGACCTCCTGAGAGCCATGCCACTTTTCTGTGGGTCATCACCAAGAACTTAACCTGTTGCAGCACAAGGCACTGAGATAGATCCCTGGGTACAGCCACATTAGCTTCCTGATGGTCTTGTGTGCCATGACCTAGTCTGCCTTGGTTTATCTGATGAGGATCAGCAGCATACCAGAGCACAATGTGCTCTGGCTGCAGAATGATCTATGGAGCATCAACCCAAGTTAAATTAAGCTCACAAAATGAGCTTTTCAGTGGGAACAGAGCAGAGCTGCAGGGACTGGAATTAGACCAGACCAGAAGTGTCAAGGGAAGAGGCAAGCTGAACCTGAGCTTATTTACAGAACTTCAAATGAAATCACAACCTACCTCTTCCCTGAGTTGCCACAGGGATCTGAGCTGGAGCCTCTGACCCACAAAGTACAAATGGAATTTGCCACCATTCTAGGTACCTGGAGAGAGCAGAATTGGGGTTATCAGTATGCAGTAAGAAATCAAAGCAATACATCTGCTAACAAATGAGAACTGCAGGAATAATTGGTTCTGAAAGAGGAACACAGCAAACAAAGCTCAACAAGTTTGCTTCTGCAGAACACCCCTTGCCTCCAAAAAAAAGACCATTTGGAGGCTCAGGAAAGAAAAAGGATGAGGGGAAGGGGAAGGTGACTCTCAGCCAAGACCTGATTTCATGTCTGTGGAGGAGCTAGCAAAAGGTACAGGAGATTTGGGGCAGAATCTGGACCTGAATGTAGAAAGGGCTGATTTCTAAGAGATTGAGATGGGGGAAAAAAGAGCAGGAGGAAGAAGAGAAGGAGGTGGAGAGAGCACCCAAGACCTCCAAGAACCCTGAGATGGAGAAGTCCCAAGCTGCAGTACTGCCAGCAAGGTAAACCTGAGGAAAGTGGGAAAATGGTAGAGAAAGACAGAGAGTAGCAGATGGTTCCAGAAACCAGAGTGAGTTAGGTAACCTTCATTCCAAAGGCTGTGCTAGAGTGGTCATTGCCTGGAGAGATACTCTGGTAACAGAGGAGAAGAAGTCAATGACTATGTAGAGATCTCAAAGGCTCAAACACTTACCAGCTGGGAAAGAGAAGCTTGGCACAGTCTGCCTGCTTCCAGGCACTGCAGGACTCTGCCCATTCTCTGACTTGGCAGTGACCATGGGATTACAGAGGACTCCTTAGCTTCTGGGGTTGGGTTGGGCTGGTTTTAATGAATATAATCAAAACTCATATTCATTGAGAAGAGCTCATCACTCCAAGAAGGACACTGAGGTGCTGGAGTGTGTCCNCATCCCTGGAGGGGTTGAAAAGACATAGAGATGTGGTGCTGATGGCCATGGTTTAGTGGTGACCTAGCAGTGCTGGTTAACAGCTGGACTTGATGATCTGATAGTTCTCTTCCACCCCAAACAATTCTATAAGTACAAGAAAACTGCATCATCTCCAGCCTGATGGGGCAAGGGCAGCAGGGATCCTTCATCCAGGGTAGCTGAATTAACTACAGAAAAAAATAATCAGAAGCAATCTTTGCAGCTCAGAGGCAGTAACTGAACATCCACAAGGGAAGCCAAAGTCAGATATTAACTCTCTGATTTAAAATTAAAACAATTGATCAATTGTCCTTGCTAGAATTAATAGCAAAACAAATAAGCCTCCATTATAAAACTGGAATCCATTGTCTAGCTGTGGCCAAATCCAACTGTCTGGAGTCTCTCTGGACTCCTGGGGATATTTATTCTGGTTGGGTGAATTGCATTTTTTAGTACAGAAACCAGTGATACTGGACAGTTGGAAAGTGAAAGTCATTCTGAGCAGAAGCTGTGTGAGTGAGGAGCTCCCAGACCTGGGCAGGAATGGGCAGAAATTTCTGTAGAGAAGGAGGTGAATTTGCTGTCAGCTTTGTATGCAAGAAAAATGAAAGAAGCTGCATCTGCTCTGGTTGAGGTGGGGAAGCAGCTGCTCTTGGTGTTCTGGGTGATCAGCCAACCATTAGCTTCTGGGTGAGCCTTGGTGGTAGAAATGTTTAGGCTGAAGAAGAGGAGGCTCAGAGGAGACCTTCTCACTCTCCACAGCTCCCTGAAAGGAGGTTGGAGTGAGGTGGGGGTTGGTCTCTTCTCCTGGCTTCCCAGGGAGAGGACAAGAGGAAATGGCCTCAAGTTGCACCAGGAGAGGTTTAGATTGGATATTAGGAACAGTTTCTTCCCAGCAAGAGTTGTCAGGCACTGGCCCAGGCTGCCCAGGGCAGTGGTGGAGTCACCATCCCTGGAGGGGTTCAAAACCCATCTAGATGTGGTCTTTAGGGCCATGGTTTTGTGTCATGGTGGTGAGAGGTTGATGGTTGGACTTAGAGACTCCAGAGGTCTCTTCCAGCCTTAAGGGTTCTGTGATTCTCTGATTGCATTTCTTTTCCTCAGTTGCTCTATGTGTATGTGCTGTTAACAGGCACAGAGATGTTGCCATGAGCAGAGCTCACCCCAAGGTTTGCTTCCCAGCCCATGCTGAGGACTGGTGATGAGGACAACACAGCAAATGGGGATGTGCTCAAATTTTTGCTCAGTTTTTACCAGGGGTCAGAGAATGAAATGAGGCCACAGGCACCTTTGTAGCTTGTGGAATGAGTCTGCATTTAAAAGCCCTAGATCCTAGATTGGGATCCCTGTAGGAGCTGGTGGGATCACTGCAGCTCCAACATCAGCACTGCCCTTGCTCCTGAATCCCTCCCAGGACAACTTATGGTCATGGTCAGTGATCACCCTTCCAACTAGGGTGAGAAAGTCTACCCAGACTTTCAGTGATATCTCATGTTCTTCTTTCACCTCCTGCAATGCAACAGGCTCTTTAAAAGGGAATCATGTAGGCTTCCTGCTTCATGGTTTTGTTCCTGAAGGTGAAATATTCCAGCTTGGTGCTACCAGGCTGTTAGTAGAGCTCCTGGTCTTGAGATCTTCCTGTGTCTGTTTCTCCTGTGAGCTGGAGCACTGAGGCATGGCCCTTTGCAGGCACCAGCATGCTGCTCAGCATCAGGACATAGCTGATGCCATGTTTTCTTCTCATGGAATATACTTAACACAGAAGGAATCCCTCCAAATACAGAGCTCACT
The DNA here is from genome assembly GCA_013399015.1 of Galbula dea. Lineage (NCBI taxonomy): Eukaryota > Metazoa > Chordata > Aves > Piciformes > Galbulidae > Galbula > Galbula dea. The sequence continues at coordinate 18,187 of VWZX01002120.1, forward strand.
GGGAACATGGCACCAAAATGCCTTTTGGAGTGGAAGAGGGAAACCTGAGGGTAAGGTTTGGGTTCAGGGAAATGAAAGGCAGCAGAGTGTATCTGCAGAGCATTAGAATGCAGCCAGATAACAAGGACCTAATGACCCAGAACTCAGGCTCATTGCCATGTCCCACCTTTGTTATTGTTCTGTGCAGTCTCCCTGTTGGATTTCATCTCTTCTTGGATACTGATACATCCTTGGCCTCCAGGACAGCAGGCATTTCCCTGGATGTGGTTGCAGAACAGGACTTCTACAGCAGGGCAGCAGTGTGCTGGGGGGCAGCTTCCTGCTCACTGGCAACTAATCATCATAGGATGCTTTGGGCTGGAGAGGGCCTTTAAAAGTCACCCTGTCCAACCCCCTGCAGTCAGCAGGGACTAGATCAGGCTGCTCAGAGCCCCAGAGAACCTGACCTAGGATGGTTCCAGGGATTAGACATCTCCCACCTCTCTGGGAAACCTGGGCCAGGCTCTCAACAGCCTCAGCATAAAGGATTTCTTCCTTCTGTCTAGTCTAAGTCTCCTCTTTTAGTTTCAAACCATCAGCCCTTGTCCTGTCCCAACAGGTCCTGCTAAAAAGTCTCTCCCTATCCTTCTGACAGGCTCTTTGAGTACAGAAAGGCTGCACTAAGGTGTCCCTGGAGCCTTCTCTTCTCCAGGCTGAACTGACATCATACCAAGAATAAAGTCATGCAGAAAATCTGAACATTGATTTGTTGTCTGTTACCATTTGGCTGGGCTGCCCTGCAAGGTCCTAGTGAAACACCAAGGAGCTGGGTGGAGGCAGGGGAAGCATCTCTTGTGAGGACTACAGTAGATGAAGGGGATTTAAATAAGGCTTATGTGCCCAAAGTGCAATTTAGAGATGAGCTGCTGTCTGTCTGTGGAGACCAACTGTAAAGTCTAGGTGACCTCCTGATGGCAGAGAGAACAATCCATCCAGCAAGGTCAAAGGACTGGATTTAGATTCATTCAAGAGCTCATCCAATAAGATAAAGCAGTATAGGGAAGGTAAATATTTGCAACTTTATTTGCTGTGAGATTAATGTAATTGGTTTGGATTCCTTCACATCCTCCAGCCTCTTCATAAACACTGCTCACTGTTAAATGCTGCAATAATGAAGGCATTTTGTCTTCATCATACTGGAGGGCAAGAAGCAGGGGAGAGCTATTCCTGCAAAATATTAGCCCAGTTTTGCAGACCCCAGAGGATCTATTAATTTAGGTTAGAGTCTCTGCAATCTAAGCAAGGGCTGAGCTTGCTGAGCATGTGGAGCTTTCCATAACCCCACCTCCAGCTCCTTCTGGGCTATTTTGTTCCCCCTTTATTTCTTTTTTTTCTCTTTTTTTTTCATAGCCAGCTCAGAACCCAGGCACAGAGCAACCCAGAGAATGGTGAGTGTGTCTGGCTTGAGTCCTCAAGGGCTGGCAAATAGGACTTTAGGCTGCTAGGAAAATTCCACAGCTCTCTTATCTCTGTTATCTGGCATCACTGCTGTGAGCTATTGTGCTCAGAAATCCTGAATTTCTGTTGTCAGATGACAAATGGAGTCACTGAGGGTAGGTAAGTGGGAGAGAAGAGGGAATGGGGAAGGAAGGGAGAGTTCAGTCCTCAGCCAGCCCCAGTGACCAATGCAAGTGTCTCTCTCTTAGATGTAATGGGAGAGGAGAACATGGCTCCTCTGGCAGAAACTCCAGATAAACTCCCCAGGATAATGGTTATTTCTTAATAGCTATCTTCCTCCTGCCAGCCACAGCATCACTGGGGCTAGAGGCACCTCTGGAGGCCACTTAGTCTCAGTCTCACCCCATTGCTCAGGGCAGGTTCATCTAGTGCAGTTTCCCCAGGACTGAGTCCACCTAGGCTTGGGATATGACAAGGAGAAAAGCTTTTCCTGTTTTCACATGGAATTTAAAGGTTATTTCAGTTCTATATGCATTATCTCTTGTCCTTTTACTGAGCACTGAAGAGAAGAGCCTGGTTCCACCTTCTGTACCCATCCCTCTCACTGCTGAGTCACTAGGACCACAGGGATTTGCTCCATGCCTCTCTCTGACCAGGGCAGCACCCAGCCACTTTCCTCTGATGCAGGTGGAACTGGGAAGAGATTTCAGCTCTCTTATCCTGAGAGTTTGGCTTTCCACCCATTCCCTGGCCTCCCAACACCAACCATCAGCACAACAGATGGACAACGACAAATGGAACCCAAAGCAGCTCTCATTCCCTGGGCAAGCTGCTGGCAGCAGTTTGGTGGTTGCCTAAATGAAGTCCAGCCTCCAAGTGTCACTGGCTTCTCAGCACAGAGCCAAGCTACCTTCTGTGGGGGTATTGATAGGCAGAGTCCCAAACTGGCCCCTCCTGGAGCATCTCAGGGGTCAGAAATGTGAATCTGTACCAAACTGTGCAAAAAAAATCAATTAAAATCCCCATGTCTCCAGTGCAGGACAGAGCAGCCTCTGGAACCTGCTCTTCAGCCCATCATGACAGCCCCTAATTATGTGTTTTTTATAATCACAGAATCACAGACTCATTAAGGTTGGAAGAGACCTCTAAGATCATCAAGGCCAATAGAATCATCCCTTCAATGGCTGCAGAAGTGCTCAGAGACTGGTAGTTGTTTTGGGGACTGTTTTAAATACCCACTTGTCTGTCTCTCTGCTCTGTGATTTACTTCCCAACTTGAGGGCATTCATTAGTTGGGTACTTCAGTGGAATTCATACCCATACTATGCTTATTGTTATCAAAGTGGCACTGGCTGCACTGGCTCCTGCACCACTCATGCCACATGGCTTGATGAGCTATTAAGCAAGTCCCAGTTGGAGATGTTGATTAGGTGGTTTTGGCTTAGCAAAGGATGAGTAGCAAATATTGTTTATGGCAAATATCTTCTGCAGTCAGAGGGATCATTCACACCATACAGCAAACTGTCATGTGAAAAAGCAGAGCTCTCCCTCTAATTTTCCTCTCTCCTGAATATGTGAAAGCCAAGTGCAGGGGACATGGGGCTGCTGGCAGGGCTGGAGGCTGCATTGCCACATGGCAGGGACTTCAGAAAGGGTTGAGGAACATTGTAAACCGAGGTGTTTGTGACTAAGAACTGTTCAATGACCCCATCAATTTCCATTTCTGGCATATTATCAAGCTTTCTTATACTGTAGTTGAGTGGATTTTGTCCCTCTGGATTCCTAACAGGTTAGGCACTTGAGATGTCAGAGGGACAGCATGCCATCCAGAGGGACCTGGGCAAGGGGAAGGAGTGGGACTGTGTCAATTGCTTGTTCAATCAGACCAAGTGCAAGGTCCTGCACCTGGGTCAGGGCAACCCCAGCTATCAATCCAGGCTGGGGAGAGACATGGACCTGGTGGAGCAGGTCTGGAGAGGCCACAGAAATGATCTGATGGCTGGAAGCCTTCTGCTGTGAGGACAGGCTGAGAGACTTGGGGCTGTTCAGCCTGGAGAAGAGAAGGCTTAAGGGAGACCTTACTGCAGCTTTTCAGTACTTAAAAGGTCTGGAAGAAAGCTGGGGACAGACTTTTTAGCAGGGCCTGTTGGGACAGGACAAGGGCTGATGGTTTGAAACTGAAAAAAATGGAGATTTAGGCCAGATAGGAGGAAGAAATGTTTTACACTGATGGTGGTGAGAGCCTGTCCCAGGTTGCCCAGAGAGGTGGGAGATGTCCCATCCCTGGAACCATCCCAGGTCAGGTTGTTTGAGGCTCTGAGCAACCTGCTCTAGTTGGGGATGTCCCTGCTCAGTGCAGGGGGGTTGGACTAGGTGACCTTGAAAGGTCATTTCCAATCCAAACCTGATTGTATGAAACCTGCACACTCAGAAGGGCTCTATTGTTTCCATAGTGATTGAATGAGATGATTTAGTGACCAAAATCAAGATAAATGTCCCTTTGTCCCCCTGACTGTGGTACCAGTGGAGGACATGAGAGTTGATGAGGAAGGCAGTGCTGTTGCAGAGCTACTCTCAGCAATGTCTCCAGCCCCTCACAGGCCTTCAGTGCCTGCTGCTTGCTGCTCATCCTGGGCTGTGCTTACACAAGCTTCCTTTAGCTTAAAAATTCTCCACTTCAACCTGCAAGTGGATGGCAAGGCACAATCATCACCTTACTCTTTCTACAAGCTTGCTGCAGGTGCCTGTCTCCTGCCTGCAGGGTGGTTGGTTTGTTTGCCAGACCAGGAGCCTGAGGTCATTTCAGGGCTGGGATTTCTAGATGGGAATTATCCTCACATTGAGATCTGGTGCTGTCAGCACAAACCACCCACCCAGAGACCTGAGTTTTCCTGAAGTCTTATAGAAAGCATTTCTATTTTTGTAGCCTCACCCCATGCCCTCCTTCCTAGCAGCTTCCTACAGCTTCTCCTGAGTCAGAAATCTATCACAGACCTAGCCTGTCCTGTCCAGCTCCACATCTCCTCTTTGGTTGGAGAGGCTTAGAAAAACACTGGAAGACTCATGAAAGCCCAGAGTTGTCTTTTCCTTATCCCTACTCTGATCCTACCAGTCCCAATAATGAGGCATTGAGAGACTTCTATATCTGACATTGTATCTAGACTGCCTCTTGTCAGTGGTGCCCAGGGACAGGCCAAGGGGCACTGGGCACAAACTGGAGCCCAGGAGGAGAAACTTCTGTTCTGTCAGGGTGTTGAAGCCCTGGCAAAGGCTGCCCAGAGAGGTTGTGGAGTCTCCTTGTGTGGAGAGATTCCCAAGGCAGCTGGAGGTGATCCTGGGCAAGCTGCTGTGGGTGACCCTGCTTTAGCAGGGGGGTTTGGACTGGGTGATCCCCAAAGGTCCCTTCCCACCCCTCCCATGCTGGGATCCTGGCATTCTGTGGCAGGTGTTTATTTGCCTCTCTAATCTGCTTTAGAATTTCCTGCTCTTTTTGGTTTAGTTTTTTGCATTTTCCCTTCCTTCTTCCCATGGCCATGAGTTCCCCAGTTTAATTAAGCACTGCATGAAAAATGCTTCCTTCTGTTTGCTCTAAATGTGCTGAAATGATCCTTTTCTAGGGTGGCCTTTTGACAAAGTGTGAATGATCTGTCTTCACTTCCCCCTGTGTCATTCACCATTTTAGAGACCCTGCCCTCCTGCCTCCCCAACAAGAACCCATGGAGAGAGCTTCTTGCAATATAGCTTCCCAACCAAAGCCATAAATCAGCATTGACACAACACTGGAGCTGAGGAACATCTGTTGTTATCTGCTAATGCCAACAGTGAGTCAGAAAATAGAACTGTGGACAAGAGAGAGAAAGGAGTTGTGCCTCCAAATCCTGGGACTGGAACAAAGCTGAAACACTGAGAGCAACCCAGGCTAGGGCCATGCCATGTAGCCTGGGAGCTCCAGCTCTGAGCACTCTCAATTGGAGATGAATATATCCTGGGAATTGGACAAACTAGAGCTGGTCACCAGCTTCCCATCTGAGTCTCCTCAGGGATTCAACTCATGTCCCCCTTGTTAAAAAAGCATGTGGTCAGGACTGGTCTTGCTGACCTGGGGATTACATTCCCCAAACCCTTCCTGGGACCTTGTGGGAGTAAGAGCCAGGAGCTGCTTGCAGGATGCAAGCTTAGCATTTCTAAGGGCTGGATCTGCACAGAAGAAGCTCTGGGCAACCATAAGTGTGAACAGGGTCTTTCATTAGGACTCTAAATAGTTCTTTCCTGCCCACACTGATGACTTCTTGTCTGCCAACAAAGTCTTTAAGAGATCCTGTAGACCTCAGGACCTGCCAGCCTCGCTGCTGGAAGGAGTTGGTGGCCTTGGCTAAGGTGACAGTTCCAGGTTCTCTCCCAGTCCAAAGGAAGGAGGGTGCTGGTCACAACTGTGGAGGAGACTGGAAAGAAGATTGCAGGTATTAGGAAGGTGGGAGATGAGGTTTAACATCACACGCCACAGGATACTTCCTTCTGAATTTTCAGGGTTAGACTGTTCCCTTTCTCCACTGCATCCTGAGTGTGGTCAGAGCATGATTCATCAGGTTCATCCTGAGCTGACAAGCAGCCAGTGATAAATGGGTGTTGAGGAAGGAGGAGGTTTGAGGAACACTGTAAAGCCTTTATTTGTTTCTCTGTCTCATCCTCAGGAACCTTCCCATTATGCCAGTAAGGATTATTGCCTGATGTCAAGTCAACAGTTAGCAGTGCCCAGCTGCTAGCTCTGTGATCATACTGTTGGTTGGGGGGAAAACCTCTTTTCCCTCCCCTTCCCATTTTCCTCCTTCCTCTATGCCTAGCACAGGGCTACCAAAGCACCAACAGGTTCCACTGGCTTGAGGGAACAAGGTCTGCCTGCAGAAGAGAAACATTTGAACCTCTCCAAAAGCTCAGGCAGTGGAGAATGCTCTTGTCCCAGGGAGGAGACACCACACAGGTGTCCTAGCACCCACAGCACCAACATGCACTCATTTTTCAATGGGAGTCTTCCTGCAGTGGGCTGAGCCACTCCAAGTCCAGAACAAAGCAATGAAGAGAGCTGAGCTTCTCTAATCACACTGTTAGGGTCTTCCAGGGGCTTCACTAAGCTCCAGAGGTACTGAAGACATGGGTGGGGAGGAGAGGAAGGACACAGGGCTACAGAGCATCAGATGCAGGTGTCAATGGCCATGTGGCACTTGTGACACCAGTGCACAGAGCCCTAGATGTCATGGCCACTGTGCAGCAAAGCCCTGAGAGAAACCCCAGGCTCCAACTACAGGGGTAGAAGCTACCTAAGACTCTGATGACAGCCAGAGGGAAAGGCAGGGAAGGTGCCTGCTTTTGCTCACCTGGTCCTGAATCCTCAAAGCTAAAAGGAGAAGGCTTTGGTATCATGTTAGGAAATGGTTCCTCTCCAAAGCAAGGAAAAGCAGTAGCATAGGGAGGGGAGACCTTGGTCATCTGAATGTCAGCAGGGACAGTAAAAGATCTGGGTGGTCTTTGGGAGGGAGATGAAAGCAGCCCTGGCTCTAGTTTCTATCCTGCAGTAGAGGTGACCAGAGCACCCAGTTTAGCATGCAGCCAGCACACCCACTGCAGGTGCTGGCTACTGGCTGCTGTGGCCACTGGAGGTCATAGCCAAAGCTGGTGCCAGGCAGGAGGTCCTGGAAGTCCTCTCAGAGGGGGAAAGCTGAGAAAGGCTGAGAGCCCTGGGGCTGCTTAGCCTGGAGAAGAGCAGACTGAGAGGGGATCTGCTCAATGTTGAGCAAGAGCTGAAGGCTGGGGGCAAGAGGCTGGGGCCAGACTCTGCTCACTGGTGCCCAGCAATAGGACAAGAGGCAATGGGCACAAACTGGAACCCAGGAGGTTCCACCTGAACATGAAGAAAACTTCATTTCTGTGAGGGTGCCCAGGCTGCCAGACAGGTTGTGGAGTCTCCTTCTCTGGAGAGATCCTAAAAGCACCTGGAAGTGATTCTGTGCAACCTTCTGTGGGTGAGCCTGCTTTAGCAGGGGGTTGGACTAGATGATCCCCAGAGATCCCTTCCAACCTTCATCATGCTGAGATTCTATCATTCTCTGAAGTATATTTTGGAGCTTGTACCTAACAGCACCATCAGACCTGAAGGGTTGGTATCAGCAAAACCATCATGGGGTCACAAAGGAGGAGAGAGAGCATCCAGCTCCTTGTCCCTCTTGTTCCTTTCTAGCACTTTGCACTATTTCCATGTGCTGGATATGGACCCAAGGCTCCTCCAGTGCTTTTAGCAGCCTCCCACTCTTCCATTGTCTGAACTGGGGGATTGCTTCCCCAGTTTTCTTCTCTGGGTTTCCCTTCCTGAGACAAACCAATTTTAAAGTGCTCCATGCCCTGGGGGCTGCTACTGGAAATGAGGAGGATCCCTGCTCTGTCACTCCCAGGGGCTCTGTCTCCTCCAAACACACATGATATCACAGCCCTGGGCTGAACTTGCTTTCTCTTGTCTTGTGTGAGCCTTACACTCCTCACTTTATTTGAGCTGAGATGCTTTAATGGGAGACTCAGGAAATTGAATACAAGTAGCTTACAAAACATGCAATTCACTCCCTGAGCTCTTGTAGCTGAAGTCCCTTGAATCCCAAAGTGATAACACTCTGCTTTTCCAAAGGGAAGACATCAGATGATCTCTTTAGTAATGTCTTTACCAGTCTTTAATTGCTGCTTTTGTTTTCAAACAAGAAAAGTAAGCATGAAAAGAGCCCAGGAAAAGTATATATTTACATAAAAGTAATTCAGATACAAGAATGAAAGGAAATGAAGGAATCTAACAGGCAGGGAAGGTTAAAGATGATCACATGCCTTAGAATCTATGCAATCCCTTTGCAGCACTGCTCCTTTGAGACCATGGTTGCTGCAACATAAATAACTCCTCTATTTTATGCTGCTCCTTTTAAATCATGAAAGAAGACATATATATTTAAATATTAAAATAATATTAAATACTATATATTTACATGCATGAGGTGGAGAATGATGGTGTTTAAGGGACTGGGTTGGTGCCAGGGACCAGCAAACTCCTGTCCCCCAAATGTTCCTGAGACCTGGAGAGCAGCAGGCTGAACTTTCAGCCCCTGCTAAGCAAGGCATTGTGATCCTCCTCACATTGCTGTGGCCTCTGCAAAGGCAAAGCAGCTGGGGAGTGGGAATGCCTCACAAAGCAAGCACAGGTCAGAACCAATTCCATGTGGGGCTCCTCCAAACAGAGGAGATGTGTGCAGGGCAATTATTGTAGTCACTGCAGCATTGTGGGGTCCCATCTGGGACTGAGCTGGGCACTGGCCATACACAGCACAAAGACATCCCCTGTCCTGCAGGAGAGATGCTCCAAACACACAGCTGCTGGAGAGGAGCACATAGAGAGATGCTGACACCTCTCCAACATCTCCTGTGGCAGAAAGAAGACTTCAGCCACTGGGATCTTTGACCCTGGCATGTCCCAGTTTGGCTGCAAGGCTGCTCCCTCCTTGCTTTCATTTTCACTTCCTCATCAAAGCTTTCTCAGGTTTCCCTCCTCAGTTTTATTTCTGTCTCCCCCTCAAGTCTTCAAAGCTCTCTCTGCCTGCCCTTATTGGTGGTTTGAGGTTCAGGAGCAGGAGGCTTTTCCATCTTTCTTCTTGTCTCCAAATCCTCTCTAAGACCTTAGTCCTCAGAAGGCCTGATGCCAGTCTGCTCCTCTACTGCCCTAAAGAGCTCCAAGTCATTGGGCATCTCTTGGACATGAGGGATGAGAGCCCACAGACTCCCAGGTCCTTCTTTGTGGAGCTGTTTTCCAGCAGGTCAACCTCTAACCTGTCCTGCTCCATGAGGTTATTTGTCCACAGGTGCAGGACTCTACACTTGCCCTTGTTGGAATTGATGAGCTTCCTCTGCCACAACTCTCAGCTTGTCCAGGTCTCATGGCATGGCAGCACAGCCTGATGGGGAGTCACCACTCCTCCCAGTTTGGTGCCATCAGCAAGCTGCCTGTATTTATATATCTATATATATGTATATGAAGATACACACATTTGTATTTTCTTCCCTTGTTGGTGGCAGATGAACCAAGTGATATCTGTTGCCAGACAATTCAGCCCTTTCCTCACCCCATACTGATGGACACTGGTCAGTTCTGTGACACCTCCTCTCTTCTGTCAATGCCTTGGGCATTCTGCTTCCTCTTCACCTCTGAAGAGGCCAAAAGGAGCCAACCCTCAGCAATTCAGACTTCCCTTTCTGGGGAAAGCAGTTCACACATTGCAGATAGGAAATTTCAGAGCTTTCCTAGTTTCAGTAGCCTTGAAAAATCTGAATGAAAAGCAACATATTGGAGCTTCAAAATAGCCTGGGGTGAGAGATTTCTGAGGAGGAGGGGGGAATGAAAAAGAAAGAAAGAAAATAATCATTTTAGGCACAACCCAAGATGGAGCTGGGTGTCTTTTTATGTCAAAAACTGATCATCCTATTTTTGAACTGGTGCCTCCTTTGTGTCTACATGGAGCAGCCCCAGCAAGGGATGACTGTAGCTGCACTGTTCTCTTTGCCATGTTTCTCACAGCTCTGTGCTGTGTGTGTGCAGGTGCCAGGATGGTCAACAGGGACAGAAACTGAGAGTTTGGTGCTGAAAGCACAAGTCAGTGCTGTTAGGAAGAAAATCCCTTAGGCTCTGGGAAGGCTGAACCATTCTTTCTTCGCTGAAGTCAATCACTGGGAAGAGGAAAATGCCTTAGCCCCAGCTGGAATGCTTCAAGAAGGTCCTTGGTGATATGCTAGGGACAGTGATAGCCAGACCTATAGTTCCAGGGCTGCATAAACTCTTCTTATTGCTAGGAACTCTCCTTTTAAACTCATCTCTGAGGCTTAGCTGTGCAGGCTGTGCCCCTGTTCTCCCCCAGACTGGCCCTGGTTGCCCCAGCTCTTGGTTGCCACTGGTCCTGCTACCCTCCCATTTTCTGTAGGTGGCTTTACAAAGCCCCAGAGTTCATAGGCAGGGAACAATTTCTGTCTTTCTAAAGAGTAATCATCTTAAATTTGTGTGCAGCAGAAGGGAATTGCTAATGGGCAGGCTTCCATCCAGGATGTTTAGTAACATAACACACAGGGTTGTGTTATCTGAAAGGAGAGAGGTCCTCTGCTGGCACCTGGCAGCAGCAAGGGTTGGAGGTACCAAGAAGGACAGTGGTAAGGCAGAGAAAACTGGAGAAGTAGAATAAGACAAGGGGATACAATTTTGTGTTTTCCTCCAAGAACAATCCTCTCCCTTGGAAGCTGTGTTCAGGACCCTTCCAGGATCCAGAGTGATTGATCAGTTCACCTAACAGACACATCCAGCTGGGAACTGTTATAGGTGTAGCTTGGAGCATCATGGAGGAGAAGGTGTGGGAGTAATTCAGAGCTGAGCTGTGTTCTTCTGTTGCAGGACAGACCTGCACTTTGTGTGGAGCAAGGCTGAAGAGTGAGACTGATTTCTGAGCAGCTTGCTCTAGCTGAAGATGGCCCTGCTCACTGCAGGGGTGTTGGATTAGATGACCTTGAAAGGTCACTTCCAACCCAAACCATCCTATGATTGTATGATTCTATGATCCTGTGAAGATCATTTAACCAGACAGAAAACAGAGAGCATTAACACAGAACACTGCAAGTGGCTAAATTACAGAGCAAGCTCCAGAGTTGCTATGATTGATTAATCTCTATCAGAGCATCAAGAAATCTGTGTAAGCAAACATACACTCTGTTGGGCTTTATCTCCCAGGTGACCAGCAGAAGTGTCAGCTTTGGCTGCTGCTTATCAGGAAGGTGGTTTGTATGCAGCCAGGGTAGTGGCACAGTTAGCTCTCCATGCAGAACACTTTTGAAGGGCTGTGGATGATGCTGCAGACCAGCAGTGGAGATGCAGTCTCAGGCCCAGGGGATGGAGCACTTCCATGACTCTGTGCTTCTCAGGCAATGCCAGAGCCACTGCATCTTAGCATGATGCCTGCAGACCTGAATTCCTAAAGCACCAGAGGTTTCAATGGGAAGCAAAAGGGAAACTGCAGTTCCCCCAAGGCAGCCTTTTATTAGAATCCTGGTACTTGCTGCCACTGGTGACACATTCAACAGCTTAATAGAGAGAGACACTTTCATACTTAAAGGAACAGCTCATCTGATGGAAAGCAAGTGAAATTCCTACATGCAGCACTCCTTGTGCTGCCCTGCCCCTGCCTGCTCCAGCTGGGCCAGCAGTGCTGCTAGGACCTCTTCTCCAGCTGCTCTCCTTCTTCTGCCCTTAAACATCCATGCTCTTCTGCCATTGCATGGATCACTGGTGGAGTAAGGTTGAGCTCAGCCTGAATCCTAGCTGCCTACAGGTTGCTGAAGTCCTTAAGCCAGGCAGTGGTGAGCTCCTCCTAAGCAGGATAGTCCATGGGTCTCCATGTTGTCTGGGCACATGAAACAATGGCACAAGCAGATGAAATATAGGGAGGAGCACCTCCAGGCACACTGAAGTCCAAAACATGTGCTGAAGGTTTCTTGAGTGGCCCAGTGGCTCACCCTGGAGCTTGTCCTGTAGAGCTGCTCCAGCCTTAAGGCCACTTGTTCATGACAGCGTCACAGCAGTATCACAGCTCTTGATAGTTACCATGGCAGTCTGGCAAGAAAAGAGGTCCTGGGAGCAAACCAGATTGATATAGAATGAAGGTCTGGAGAAGTCTTCTGGATCTGCATCCTAAGTGTAGAACAACAGTGGAAGAACAAAGGGTTTGAGAGCCCCTAGGCTCTAAGAAAGGAGTCACTGACCTGTGCAGCCCAGTCTCTAACTAGGAAGTATTCTACTTAGGTTGTTCTCCCTGTGGACTGTCATTCTTTCCAGCTAGTGCCAGAAGGTGGCTAAGGATGTTCCACTACCAAGCTAGCAGGAGAAGCTGCAATGGTGCAGGGTAGCTGCAGGGACTGTGCAAAGGGCAGTGACTGCAGTCCACCCTGCTGGAGGGCAGAGAGCTGGAAGGCACACAGAGAATCACACAGAATTATTAGGGTTGGAAGAGACCTCCAAGATCAAGTCCAACCATCAACCTAGCACCCCCATGCCACTAAACCATGGCCCTAAGGACCACAGCTAGATGTTTTGTGAACCCCTCCAGGGATGGTGACTCCACCACTGCCCTGGGCAGCCTGGGCCAATGCCTGACAACTCTTGCTGGGAAGAAACTCTTTCTAATATCCAATCTTAACTTCCCCTGCTGCAACTTGTGGTCATTTCCTCTTGTCCTCTCACTGGTAACCCTGGAGAAGAGACTAACCTTCATCTTGCTCCAGCCTCCTTTCAGGTAGCTGTAGAGAGAGGTAAGGTCTCCCCTGAGCCTCCTCTTCCTCAGACCCTAACCCTAATAACCTAACCCTAACCCTAAAAACCTCAGTTCCCTCAGCTGCTCCTCATTACACTTATTCTCCAGACCCTTCACCCTTCTCTGGACTTGCTGGCTCCTGCTTTGAGAGGACTCTTGCTGTAAGGACCTCTGTAAATCCTTGTGTCATCTAAGTGATCACCTGTGAGACCAACCCCAGCAAAGTAAGTGCTGTTCAGTAAGAAGCTGCTGATGTGCAGAGCTGCAGTGGTTTAAGTGCTGTGCCGGTTCTTCCTGATGAGTCAGAAGAGAGAAAGCAAGCACAGTAACCCACTGCTCCTCCCAAGCCATGGGGGTGCCAATTCACAGCCAATGGTTGTGTCTTCAGTACCTGGGCCAGGTGGGATCTCCACTCCTCCCAGTCTCAGCTTTGATTTCACTTATTGGCACAGAGCTGGTTGCTTTCTCACCACCTCACCTCCTTCTTCCTTGTGGAGCTAAGGCATCTGCACTTTCCTTCATTTCTATGTTCTTAGCCTTGTTCCACTTCTCCAGACCTTTACCTATTTGGCTCTGGCTCCAGGTACCAGGAGTAAAGCTATATTTATGGAATAAGTCATTTTAAAATTTGATCTTGCTAATTATTACCTTCATTATAGCTCAGTCCCCAGGGAGTGCTTGAGGTTTTGAGAGCTTTCTAATCAAATTGTTCTAAGACTCATTTGGAGGTTCATTAAAACAGGCAAGGATCTTTCATCCTTATATATATATATAATCTTTTGAAATTGCTAATGCTCTTCAGTAAAAGAGGAGTCTCATGGAAAATGCAGCATGGCACCAACCACACTAGGTAGGAGTTTGAAGAAAGGCATGAAGAGGGTGGTATCTGAAGAGCTTTGATGGAGAATGTTTTCCAGGTTAGTTAAAGAAAATGAAGTGGAAGAAGTTTTGTGGATTCAGCAAAGAGCAAAATGAGCTCCTGGACTAAGGTGAAAAATGAACCTGTTGGAAATAAAACCACATTTTGCCTGGTCTTCCTTTTATCACTGGCACTCAGTCAGCAACACTCCAGCCAGCTCCAGGAGGAGCAGTTGTCTATGCAACACATTGGTGAAGGAAAACAATTTCCTCAGGCATAATTTGCCCTTAGTGAAGCTATGTTGGCTGTCCCCAGTCACTGCTTTATTTTCCATGTGTCTTAGCACAGTTTCCAGAAGGATCTGCTCTGTGATCACACTGGGCACAGAGCTGAGACTGGCTGCTCTGGAGATCCCTGGTCTACAAGTCGTGGTTATGGGAGTTCTGTTTCCCCTTTGCCAGGCAGTGAGACCTTCACCAGACTTCCACAACATCTCTAATAGGATGGATGGTGGCTTAGCATCATCTGCCAGTTGCCTCAGAATCCATGGATGCATCTCATCAGGTCCCAGGGACTTGTGCACCTTCATGTTCCTTAGGTGGTCTCAAACCTGATCTACAGTAGGCAGATCCTCATTCTCTCAGTCCCTGCCTTTGCCTTCTGTCACTTGGGCAGTGTGAGTGGAGTTCCTCAACCTTCTCCATGTCCTGGCTAACCAGATCTCACATTTCCTTGTGGAGAGGAACCACATTTTCCCTAATCTTCCTTTTGTCACTGATGTGATGTTATCACTGATGTAACTGTAGATTGCCCTCGGTGTCCCTGGTCAGATTTAATTCCATCAGGGCTCTGACTTTTCTAACCTGATCCCTGGCTGCTCAGGCAACTTCTGAGTGTCTGTTCTGGTTACCTGTCCTTCCTTCCACCCTCTGTAGGCTGCTCAGTTCTATTTCAAGTCACCCTGGTTCATAAAATGCTGCTTTACTGGCTGAGAGTGGGAAGTTGGGAACCAACTTTGTTTCTTTCCAAGCACCTTCTGCACATCACCAGTTATTTAATAGCCTGCATGTCTGTAGCCATAAGGGAATCATGACCATCTTTTTTCCTTTTAATTTACAAGATTGTTTGCACACTGGGATGCCAGATGGCCTGAACTTTAAGTGAGGAGATAATGAAGTCAAATACCAGCCTCCCATCCTGAGAGAAGGAAAGAAAACCCCTCTGAGTAGACAGCTTCTTGCTGAGTGCTCACAAACATCTCCACAAAGAGCTTGAAGCCTCTGCAGAGGCAGCAGCCACCCCAGCAGCTTAAACCATTGCTCCAGTCCTTCCTTAACCATGACTTCAGGCTGTAACAGCTGCAGATCCTCCATGCCTGCTGTGGGATCTGAACTCCACTAGGTGTGCAGCTGTGGCTTCACAGAAACCCAGCACAGCAGGAGTTGGAAGGGACCTCTGGAGATCATCTAGTCCAACCCCCGTGGTAAAGCAGGGTCACCTAAACCAGTTTGCACATGATCATGTCCAAGTGTATTTTGAAAGTGTCCAGAGAAGGAAATTCCTGAATCTTGCTTCCAGTCAGCACCTCTGTCTGTTCCTGCACAGTCCTCTTCTTCCATGAGGTGCAGAGCCCTCTGTGGCCAGGCTGACCCTGCTCTCTGTCACCTTGCTGCAAGCCTGGAGGAGCTGGAGCAAAAGGTCCCAAGGACTTGTCCCTCTAAGTGTGAGCTTCACCATGATGGGCACCTGTTCAGAAGGAGACATTGCAATTCAGATGTTGCATCAAGCTAGCTGTGGACAACAGAGGAAGCAAGGAACATCACTTCTAGGGCAGATAAGACTTCAGAGAAGTCTTCTTTTTCTCACCTACTGAGGAGAAGCCTAGATGTGTAGGTCAGGTAACTGTGCAGTCATCATCTAGAAAGAGGAGAGAAGAATCCTTCTCTCACTGTCACTACAAAGTGCAGGTTTTCCCACAGCTGAAATGCTGTTTGTGTCATTGGTTTTGAGGAGGTCACTGACCTCACAAAGCCTGTCCACCTGAGGCAGCTCAGTGCCATTTCCCACAGCACAGGTGCCCCTTCAGCCAGGGAGCTGAAGATTCATGGAGCTGGATGGTCCAGGCCAGGCCATGATGTGGCCAACCTGGAGATCTCTGCCAGAGAGGAAAAGTTTGGTCTCCTGAATCCAAATGACTGCATTGCCCCTAAAAACCTCTCTTTATTGCTAGACTTTTAACTGCAGACCTTCCCACTGCCTTCAGTGGAGCCTAGTTTGGTGACTGCCATTCCAATAGCTGAATTCAGACTCATCCTCTGCTTCTCTGCTTCTGAGTCCCTTCCAACCTACCCAACCTGGGATATTCTATGACCAGTGACAGGACCCAGGGGAATGGCATGAGGCTGTGCCAGGGGAGGGGCAGGTGAGCTCTTGGGCAAAGGTTCTTCACCCAGAGGGTGGTGGAGCACTGGAGCAGGCTCCCCAGGGATGCACTCATGGCACCAACTCCCATGGAATTCAGAAAGCATCTGGCCAATGCTCTCAGCCACATGGGGTGACTTTGGGGTTGTCCTGTGCATAGACAGGAGATGGATTTGATGATCCTGGTGGGTCCCTTCCAGCTCAGGAGATCCTGTGATTCCTTGTCTCTCTCTGTTGCTGCAGCTATGAGTTGGCTTTTCAGCACTGTTCAGAGCTCTCTGTGGGGAAACGATTGGCACTAATTGATAAAATGCTTTCATTTACTTGGTGACAGAATTATTAGAGGCTGATAATTGATGGAATGGTATCACATAGCCTTCTTTTTTTCTGATGATCACGTTAATTATACATCCCTCCTGCTTTCTTGTCTGCAGCACTGCTGCCTCCATTCATGTTCGTTTAACTAGAGCATGCATTTCATTAGGAAACAATAAAGTCTGATTATATCTAGGAAGGATCCCAGCCATAAATAGTGGCCTTCAGCTTCACCATTTAACATTAGGAAGGCAATCTTTCTTCTTGTTATTATTATTTCTGGGGTTTAGTGTGTTTTGGAGGAGTATTTGCTTCATTTGTTCAGTGAGAGGCCGGTCCAGAGTCCACTGAACTCAGGATTTGATCTTGTCAGCTTGGTTGGATGTGGACCTGCATCTTAATGAGGTGGTCACACTGGCAGGGGCTATCAGCAGGTGTTTCACAAAAAGCTCTTTTTAATAAGGATTAGGTAAAAGTTTGGGCTTGGGAAGACAGCAGTGTGGAACAGGAAGGATTTCTTTTAGAGGACAAGACTCTGAAGAAGGGTGTGTGAGGGCTGGGACAGCACCCTGCTGTCTCTTTGGTGTTCGTAGATGTTTTCTGGAAACCAGATTTCAGTGCCTGACCTGAGACTGCAGAAGGGAAAACTCACTGCCATGTTGTTACTGACAAACTCTGCCCCAGGACTCAGTCCATTCATGAGTGTGATGTGTCACAGTCAGGATGAGGCCCACCCCTGCTCTGCCCATTTCTCCCCATTACAATGTCCATGTTATCTACCCTGCCTACACTTAAACTGCCCCCAGCCCCTCCTGCCTCTGGCACTGAGCTCTGCCCTACTCACTGGCCTCATCCACAGCAAACATCTCCATGAAGGGCTTAAAGCCTCTGCAGGGGCAGCAGCCACACTCTCAAAGGGTTTGCTCCTGTTCCAGATCTCAGCTTTTCCTCAAGTGAAAGATGTGAGGGTTTATTTAGTTATTTATCTGAGAGGACACAATAGGTGATGGGAATGTGGCTCCTTATGAACTTGGCTATGGTCAAGAGGAGGCCACAGAAATGATCTGAGGTCTGGAACCCCTCTGCTGTGAGGACAGGCTGAGAGAGTTGGGGTTGTTCAGCCTGGAGAAGAGAAAGCTCCAGGGAGAGCTCACTGCAGCCTTTCAGTACTTAAAGGGCACATCAGAAAGATGGGGACAGGCATTTTAGCAGGGCCTGTTGTGACAGGACAAGGGATAATGGTTTGAAACTAAAAGAGAGAGATTTAGGCTAGATATAAGATATTGAGAAGAAATCCTTTACAGTGAGGGTCCTGAGACACTGACCAAGGTTGCCCTGGGAGGTTGTGGATGCCCTATCCCTGGTAGAGTTCAAGGCCAAGCCTGATGGGTCTTTAAGCAACTTGGTCTAGTTGAAGGTGTCCCTGTCCGTGGCAGGGAGGTGGGACTAGATGATCTTTAATGTCCCTTCCAACCCAAACTCTTGCTCCATGTCATTTCCAGTTGATTTAAAATCTCTTCCTCCATCAAGATCAGCTTCAGATGAGCAGCTTGGGTTTCATCTGGTAAGAACCACACCACTGCTCCATGGTGCTCTCAGTGTGGCATCTAGGGAGATGGTTTAGGGATGACCTGGCAGTGCTGGGTTAACAGTTGGACTTGATGATCTTAAAGGTCTTTTCCAGCCTGAAAGTCTCTATGATTCTATCTCAGGCCCTGAATCCTCTGGGATAAGGGAGCTCCTTGTATGCCCTTGGGATGACTGATGAAGCTGTTCCTATGCATGCTGCTCAGTGCAGGGCATAATCCTTCTCCTGCTGATGAGGGGAAAAAAAGATCTTTCAATTCAGAAAAAAGCTCTCAGTGGATGCACCTTTAAATCTCAGGTTTCTTGGAGGGGCAGAAACATTTGCCTTTAACTGAGAGGTGGAATCAGGCTCATTTAGCAGTGTGCAAGCTGCTGATGGTGCTTCCTAAGCTAAACAAAGAGCTGGGCTGGCTTGTGCTGGACCCTAGGGACTGCTCTCACCATCACATTCCCAAGTTGTCCAGCCTTTGGAGCAGAGTGAAGAATAACCCCATCTGTCTCATGCTCCAAATGCTGGGCAATGTGCTGAGTCTGATAGGTGTGTTCCCAAAGGGTTGTAGCATTGCTCATTCAGTTAGGGCTGGCTGCTGTGCCAGGACTAACCTTCATCAGAGACAAGGAGCAAACCACATCCTGGGACACAGCCACTGGAAGCCTCCCTGCTTTTGCATGCTCTATCATATTATGATGCCATCCTGCTAACTTCATTTAGCATAAGTAAAAACTTGTACAGAGGAGAAATAAACCCCAAATCCTACAGTACAAATCTTCCCTTTTATCTGCAGGGTCTGCTACCCTTCCAGAAGTGCTCTATCATACATTCCTGTTGTGACCTTTACTAGCTTTTCCCCACCTTTACTTCTCTGGAACTGGTTCACTCAGCTTCAGTTACAACTATTCAGTGAATATTTTGCCTCTAACTGTGGTTACAAACCTAAAAAACCTCTGTTCAGCAGCTGTGGCAGGGCAGTTTCCTTACTGCTGTGCCTTTAAATGATCTATCCATCATCTCTTAAACCTGCACCATTCAAAGGAGGGGGGGAGGATGTGCGTCAAGGAGAGATTTGGGAGTGGCAAAGGTTCCCACACATGGACTGGGGATGGGGAGCAAGGGAAAGATAAAAAAAAATAAGACTGAGGAAGGTGAAGAATGTGGGGGGTGTGTGTGTGTGGTACTGCACATGCATCCCAAGTAGGAGAGAACCATGGGGGTGATGCTGAATTGGAAGCAGGAGAGGGTGCAATGCTCTGCACAGGAAGCTAAGCTGCTTTGGCAGGAGTGGGGCTCACCCTGCAGTGAGGAGCCTCTCCCTTTGGTTAATCACACCCTGAGCCTTATCCCTGCAGGACCATGTTGTATTTCCAGTATGACTAAGTTTTCTCCTCTCTCAATCACACAATCACAGAAGGTTAGGGGTTGGAAGGGACCTCAGGAGATCATCTAGTCCAACCCTCCTGGTAGAGCAGGGTCACCTAGAGCAGGTTGCACAGGATGGCATCTAGCTGGGTTTGGAATGTCTCCAGAGAAGGAGACCTCACCACCTCTGGGAAGCCTGGCCCAGGGCTCCACCAACCTCAAAGTCAAGAAGTTCCTCCTTATGTTTAGCTGGAACTTCCTCTGTTGCAGTTTGTGCCTGTTCCCTCTTGTCCTGTCCCTGGGCACCACTGAAAAGCCTGGCCCCATCCTCCTGATCCCCACCCATTAAGTATTGATAAACATTGATCAGATCCCTCCTCAGTCTTCTCTTCTCCAGGCTAACCAGCTCTCAGCCTTTCCCCATAAGAAAGATGTTCAAGTCCCCTAATTCCTTTTCTGTGCCCTCTCCAGAAGTTTCCTATCCTTCTTGAGCAGGGCAGACCAGAGCTGGTGATGTTCAGTTCCCTCTGCACTCTGCCTTTGCCCTCTTCCATCTGCAGGTTCTTCAGGACTGGAGTGTCTGTGAGCACACAGAACCCAGGCACAAAGGGTTATCTAGGAGAAGCCACTGGCAAACTAAAGGAATTCAAACATTACCTCCATCAGCAGCAGCATTTTGCTGCTGTTCTGGCTTTGGGAGCCAAACATATGGACTTCCTTGCAAAGGGAACAAGGATTCCCCTGACACTTATCACTGACATATGAGACAGGGCAAGCTCCTAATTTGCTGTCCCTTGGCAGCAGGAGACATCTGTTGTGCTGGGAGCACTGGGACAGGGCAGCAAAACCACAAGGTAAAAAGAATTGTAGGGACTCTGTATTAACTGTGGGCAGTTGTAGGGCTGCAGCTAGAAATACTTTAGCTTTAGGAAATGGCAGTTAATTTCCAGGAGAGTTTTGCAAGGATGTATAGGAAGTTTTGGGTTACATTGCAGGTAAAGCATTTCATATACACTTATTGTATCTGGTTAATTTTTAGGGGTTAAGGGTTCACCTGCTGGAAAGCAGCTCCACAGAGAATGACCTGGGAGTGCTGGTGGACAACAAGTTCCCCATGAGCCATCTGAGGAATGGCTGAAATCACTTGGTCTGTTCAGGCTGGACAAAAGGAGACTGAGGGGAGACCCCCCAGCATCACAGAATCACTAAGGTTGGAAGAGATCTCTAAGATCATCAAGTCCAACCATCAACCTCTCACCACCATGCCACTAAACCATGGCCCTAACCACCACATCTAGATGTGTTTTAAACCCCTCCAGGGATGGTGACTCCACCACTGCCCTGAGCAGCCTGGGCCAATGCCTGACAACTCTTGCTGGGAAGAAATTGTTCCTAATATCAAATCTAAACCTCCTCTGATGCAACTTGAGGCCATTTCCTCTTGTTGTCTCAGTGGTAATCCAGGAGAGGAGATTGACCATCTTTCTACAGCCTCCTTTCAGAGAGAGGAAAGTTCTCCCCTGATGGAGACATTGAAAGGCAGAAGGAAATGATGCTGCATTTCACTGGCTAGAATGATTAGATTCAATACTATCATTTTTTCCAACTGAACTACTGAGTTTTTGCCTGCACCAGGCAGTGCCACAGACTCTGGACCTGGTATTTCCAAACTGGGATTCCTTAATTACTTCCAATTACTTTTTGGTATTAGCAAACCCATTTTAACTAGGTAGCCTCAGAACTGGCCCCTACACAGGGTTTTTGTGTTATTGAATCTTGCATTTCATCACTCATGAGAAACATGAAAAGCCAATTCCACAAGATGTATTTTTTGAAGCAACATGTAATTGCTTGCAAATAAGGACTTAGAGCAGAAGTGCCTCCTTCAATTATACACCAGCACTGCTGCAGAATTAGAACATGATGTATATTCCTTTCTTGACAAATCAATAGAAAAATAAACACACAGCAGCAGATTGGTCCCATGCTGGTGCCAAGTCCACTCCCAGAATGAATTTTATAGGCCTTATAAACCCAGACTTTATATGAGGGCCTCTTATTTAGAGCTGCCCTTGGAGGGCTGCTGTGTGCTGGTGTAAGTTGTTGGTTTCTGTAGATGGGACAGCCAGGCTGCAGCCACTGCTTTTACTAGGACTCTCCAGAGCTAGGGAGTGCTGCCTGCTTGCAGTTTTGGGTACTTGAGAACAGATGAGACAGGAAAGTGAGGCTGAGAGTGAAGATTAGCTGAGAAATGCTGAGATTCTGATCATAGAATAGAATACCCTGGGTTGGAAAGGACCCACAAGGATCATCAGGTCCAACTCTTGCCTATGCACAGGACAACCCCAAAGTCACCCCATGTGTCTGAGAGCATTGGCCAGATGCTTCCTGAATTCCATGGGAGTTGGTGCCATGAGTGCACCCCTGGGGAGCCTGTTCCAGTGCTCTGGGTGAAGAACCTTTGCCTAAGATCTCACCTGCCCCTCCCCTGGCACAGCTTCATGCCATTCCCCTGGGTCCTGTCACTGGTCAGCAGAGAGATCAGTTCCTGCCCCTCCTTCATCTCTGGTGAGGAAGTTCTAAACTGCAGTGAGGTCTCCCCTCAGTCTCCTCTTCTCCAGGCTGAACAGACCAAGTGATTTCAGCTGTTCCCCAAACAGCTTCCCCTCCAGACCCTTCCCCATCTTTGTGGCCTCCTCTGGGCAGTCTCTAACAACTTGATATCTCTCTTGCATTGTGGTGCCTAACACTGCACACAACACAAGGTGAGGCCACACCAGCACCTTTCTTCCTCAGCACTCCTTTGCCCAGGCCACCTCATCTGTCTTCTAGCAGCAGCTCTGGAGCCACCAAGAGCCATCCAGCAGGGGTAAGAGCCTTTGTCCTGAAGCTCTGCCCTGTGGTGGTTATGTTGCCCTCCTGGAACCTCTTTGCACTGAAGGTTGCCTCTCAGGCTGGTTGTGTAAGAGCCAAAGTGCAGATGGAACTGTAGAAATCCCTCCACAGGCAGAGTGGAAATCTCACAATATTTGATTAACCTGAATTATTTGCTTTCATAAACAAGTAGGGTTTGAAGATCTCTCCAGGACTGCAAATGATTTTGGCAATTATCTCAGAGAGATAATTACAGATTTCAAAGGAGGATGCTCTAACAGGGATAAAGGGAGGATGCAAGGTGACCTACTGCAGTAATCCACCATGAAGATTAGGGAGGAAGACATCAAAAGGAGCTGGGTTTATTGATGCAATTTCTATTAACAGGATTAGTGGTGATAGCAGAGGAAAACTGCCCCAGACAAGAGTCCTATCTCCTTGGAGCTCTGAAAACAAATGTTATCTTCTCTATCCTGGGATAGAGACAATTTGTGCACACACCATGACCTGGGTGAGAGGCTGGTGTCATCCCTTGCTCCCTCCCCCACCAGAGGCTGCAGGGAGTGCTCCTGCTGAGGATAAGGTATTGTCAGCTGTGTTGCAGGTCAGCACACTTGTTAAAGCACCCAGAGCCAGGAGATATGGGTGTGACTGTCTCAGTCCTCTTTCCAGCACAAGGGAGTCTTCCAGGTCCACTCCTCTTCTCTGCCCTGCTGAGAGGATGCAATGATTGGGCCCTTTCTGGGACAGGTGGTGTCCACCATCTCCACAGAGCTGCTTTCCAGCAGGTCACCCCCTAACCAGTCCTGCTCCATGAGGTTATTCCTCCCCAGGTGGAGGACTCTACACTTGCCCTTGTTGAACTTCAAGAGGTTCTTCTCCTCCAACTCTCATCCTGTCCAGGTCTCTCAATGGCAGCAGAGCCTGACAGGTGTCAGCCACTCCTCCCAGTTTGGGATCATCAGTAATGTGTTTGTTGGCAGAGCTCTGACTCTTCTACACACAGAACCTTTCCTTGTTCCTGTGCCAGGCTACTCTCACTATCAGAACTCTCCCCAGGAGCTTTATGAAGTGTCAGATACTCAACAAGGGGCAGCAGAGTAGCCACCACCCCTTGTCTTACTGCTGCATACTTCATACTAAAAACTCCCACAAGCAATGGCTGCAACTGTCATTTTGGTGTTTTTCAATCCAGGCTGGCTAAACTCTAACCAGTAATTGCATTTTTGTTCCCCTAGAATACTTGAAACATCTGATAAAGCACATGAATCATGCCTAATTTGGGGTATGGACCCCCCCAAGCAGCCATTGCTTTGGAGGGGAAGGGATGAGAATGTTGTGCTCAGAGGCTCTGAGTGGATTCCAGATTGCAGAGCTGAAATCTAAGTGATAGATGGTGGCATGGGAAGGTGGCACAGTGGCAGATGGTCAGGACATTTCCAGAAGAGCTTTGTGTGGAGGGAAAAATTGAATTTTTCAACCAGCAAAGGTTTCCAGAAGTTGGAAAAAAAAAATTAGTGAAATTTGTTTGGGTTTCAATTGGTTTTTATTGTTCCTTTTTTTTTCCTTCAACTTTTCCAACCTGATCAGGTCACTGATCAGGCAGTGACCTCCTGGTTGCTCTAGGATCAGACAATGATCTTCTGGTTGCTCTAAGATCAGGCAATGACCTGCTGGTTGCTTTAGGATCAGGCGGTGACCTGCTGGTTGCTCTAAGATCAGGCAATGACCTGCTGGTTGCTTTAGGATCAGGCAGTGACCTGCTGGTTGCTCTAAGATCAGGCAATGACCTGCTGGTTGCTTTAGGATCAGACAGTGACCTGCTGGTTGCTCTAGGATCAGGCAGTGACCTCCTGGTTGCTCTAAGATCAGGCAATGACCTGCTGGTTGCTCTAAGATCAGGCAATGACCTGCTGGTTGCTCTAGGATCAGGCAGTGACCTCCTGGTTGCTCTAAGATCAGGCAATGACCTGCTGGTTGCTCTAGGATCAGGCAATGACCTGTTGGTTGCTCTAGGATCAGGCAATGATCTTCTGGTTGCTCTAGGATCAGGTAGTGACCTGCTGGTTGCTCTAGGATCAGGCAATGACCTGCTGGTTGCTCTAGGATCAGGCAGTGACCTGCTGGTTGCTCTAGGATCAGGCAGTGACCTCCTGGTTGCTCTAAGATCAGGCAATGACCTGCTGGTTGCTCTAGGATCAGGCAATGACCTGTTGGTTGCTCTAGGATCAGGCAATGATCTTCTGGTTGCTCTAGGATCAGGCAGTGACCTCCTGGTTGCTCTAGGATCAGACAATGATCTTCTGGTTGCTCTAGGATCAGGCAGTGACCTCCTGGTTGCTCTAGGATCAGACAATGATCTTCTGGTTGCTCTAGGATCAGGCAGTGACCTGCTGGTTGCTCTAGGATCAGGCAGTGACCTCCTGGTTGCTCCTGGATTGTCTGATGTTCTATATGAATTCTGAGGCCATTGTTGAACACAGACAAAATATGTTCCTGTTCTACAGTTTCCAAGGGAAATTTCAGCCCTTGCTGAGCATTAAAGTAGAATCAGAGGGGACAAAATCTTTTGGAAGTAGAGATCCTAATGGCTGTGGATTTGGTGTGTGATCCAGCTCCCTAGCAAACACAGGGTCCAGAGATCTTTTGCATCAGTGCTTTGGGTGTGATGAGTTCTGGATCTCACCAGTACTGTACCAGCCAGATACTAGTGAGATATTTTGGTGCAGGGCTCTCACAGGGGCTCAGGATGCAGAAATGGTACCTGCAGGAGCTTCTGCTCATGATAACATTTCCCAACTTGATAGTCACTGAGGACCTAGCAATTATCAGCAGAGAAAGCAAGGTTTCTCCCCCCCTCTGTCTGGGAGGCAGCAGTTAGCAATCACAGACAGAGCAACCTGCTTCAGTAAGTGGCCTCCTGGGCAAATCTCTACCCCCTTGACAGCACCTTAGCTCCTAGTCCACAGGGGTGTAGTGGTCCAGTTGGTTTTAGTTCTTTCAGACCTGTCAGGATGAAGTGCTGATGGGGGAGATGGGAATGTGCCTAAGATATACCCACACAACATGAAACAGGGAGCTCAAGTCAGCTCTGGGCAGAGCTAACTCTCTGCTGATTCCTCCCATACTCAGCAATGGCTGCCAATTTGGGTGCTCCTCAGCTCCAGGAGCTCCAGGATGTGTTAGGAGTGCAGTAGGGTGTTTAGAATCATAGAACTGTCAGGGTTGGAAAGGACCTTAAAGATCATCCAGCTCCAACCCCCCTGCCTGCCAGGGACACCAGCCACTAGATCAGGTTGCCCAGGGCCCCATCCAGCCTTGTCTTAAAAACTTCCAGGGATGGAGCTTCCACAGCCTCTCTGGGCAACCTGTTCCAGTGTCTAACCACCCTCATAGTGAAGAACTTCCTCCTAATATCCAACCTAAATCTCCCCTCCTCTAGCTTACACCCATTTCCCCTGTTTCTATCACTGTCTGACCTCCTAAAAAGTCCTTCACCAGCTTTGGCTCAGGGCTCTTCATAAACACTTTCCAGTGACACAAGAGCCAGTAAGCAATGAAGTGGCACAAAGAGAAGAGGATGCAAGGAGGGGTTTCAGTGGCACCTCACCATTTGATGACTGGAGGCTTCCCAGACACTGGTCTGCAGGTTCTTGCTTGGAGAGGACATGCTGGAGCCTGGCCAGCCTTCAAATAGCAACATAAATAAGAGCAGCACATCTTGAGAGCTTCAGTGCTCACCATGTTGTGTCCTGAAGGATCTGCTAATAAGGCCCTCTCCTTAATTACATCCTCTTGAAGACACAGTGAGAGACCCAACACCAGATCAAGCATCTAAACTGCCTCTAAGTATATAGAACAACCAGGCAGTTTAGCAGATGGAGACTTCAACCTATTCCAGTCTGGAGGCCAGCTGCAGGATTCACTTCTCCTTGAGCCCCAAACCAATGTCACAGTACAAACCATAGCAGCAGAAGTGCTGGGAACCTCACACCCACCTCCATCTCTTTTCACCTGCTACCTGGCCCAGATCAGGAGAGGAGCAGTTAAAAATAGTCCCATTGCAGAAGCTCTGCTGAGACCACCTGGCTTCAGCTCAGAGCAGGTTCACACCTCTCATCTCACCCCAGTTACCTTGCTGGGCTCCCACAGCCCTCCCCAGGCCCAGCACAGCACAGCACAGCACAGCACTGCCTCCCTCATGCTGATGTGAAACAAGCTGAATAATTGATGATCTAGTTTGCTGACTGAACTGAAAAAATGGGATTTTTGGGTCAATCCAAAATGAAAGAAATGAAATCATTTTTGGAGGGGTTTTTTGTGTGTGTGTGTGGTTTAATGATTAGCATTTTTAACTCTTCTTCCCCAACCCAAGACCTGAAAACAAAACCCCCAGACAAGCCCATTTAAGAGGGAATTAAACAGTTTGGTTTGAAGCTTCAATTCAAGCTCTTTCCTGTGTCCTCTCAGGTCAAAACAGACAGAAAGAACAAGGAGAGAATAACAAGAGATATAGAAAATGAACAGGTTATGTCCCTGAAACCTGCAGCTCCATGCTTGGCTACCCACAGGCTGGGCTTATGCTGTGTGACCTTATCAGCTATGCAGTGTCCTAGAAAACTGTGAGGCAAACCTGAGCTACAACAGCATCCTCCACAGTGGCTTAAAGATCCTTGCAAAGCCCTGGGAGAGAGTGACCTTACCTGCTGTGGTGAACATGGGCTCATTAGCCAGGAGATGAAAGCAGACACATTTACAAAGCAAAATAAAATAAAAGGGAAAGCAAAAGAAGAGAAGAAGCCAGCAGAAGTCTGAGAGTCCAGCAGAAAGGGACAGGCAGCAGGAGCTTTGGGATATTTCCTGGGCTGCTGAGGGCACAGCAGAGCAAACTGTGCTGAGGAAAACTCTTCTTGCCCTCTGGATCTTCTGTTCAAGTCAATCTATTTCCAAAGAGAAAGCAAAAGAAATGTCTTGAAGGTGACACCTTGGGTCACATCTGCTGGGCTAGGGAGGAAGGAGTATGTCAGGGATCCTTTATATCTGTGTGGGCTGTTGTGCATCAGCAGGTAGCTATGTGAGTGGTCTCAGGATAAATGGAGAAGTCTCATCTGTCCTGGTCCACAGAGGAACAGAGGCTGTGTGCTGGAAGCAGCTGCCTGTGGAGGAGCAGTGTCACCTCTCTGGTGGCAGCTCTGGGCACTGCTCCCAGCTTGCTGCACATTGAACTGCCCAGAAATGGGGGGGAGCAGGAGAAGCAGCTGATGGGAAATGTGGATTCCAGTTGGGAAGCTGAGCAGGAGAGACTTTGTTTGGAAGATGTTTTCTGGGGAAAAATAAAAGCAGTTAATAATCTTTTTTTTTTTTGGTCAGAACATTGAAATTGGCAATAAGAAAACAGTTTGAAATGGAAATGTTTTCCCTGTTCATGGTCCTGCTTTGCTTCTTTGTTTACATCCTGTCTTACTAGGGCCAAAGGAGTGAGTCTCAGCATGCCATGACATCCTGCAGGATGCTGACATCAGTGTCTGGTGTTCTGTCTCCTCAGTCACCATGACCAACTGAGACACAGAATGATTAAAATGATTAAAAAGAGTCACAGAATCATTATGGCTGGAAGAGGCCTCTGGGACCATCAAGTCCAACATCCACCCAACACTGCCCTGCTCACCACTCAGCCATGGCCCCAAGCACCACATCTAGAAGTTTTTTGAACCCTTCCAGGGATGGTGACTCCACCACAGCCCTGGGCAGCCTGGGCCAATGCCTGATAACCCTCTGGGTGAAGAAACTCTTCCCAGTATCTTATCTGAACCTCCCCTGGTGCAACTTGAGGTCATTTCTTCTTGTCCTCTCACTTGTTCCTTGAGAGAAGAGCCCAAGCCCCACCTGGCTCCAACCTCCTTTCAGGGAGCTGCAGAGAGTGAGAAGGTCTCCCCTGAGCCTCCTCTTCTCCAGGCTAACCAACCCCAGTTCCCTCAGCTGCTCCTCACAACACTTGTGCTCTAGACCCTTCACCAGCTTCACTGCCCTTCTCTGGACACACTCCAGCACCTCAGTGTCCTTCTTGGAGTAAGGAGCCGAAACCTGACCCCAGGATTGGAGCTGTGGCCTCAGCAGTGCCCAGCCCAGGAGGACAATCCCTGCCCTAGTCCTGCTGCTACACTAGTGCTGATCCAAGCCAGGATGCTGTTGGCCTTTGTGGCCACCTGGCCACACTGATGATTGGGCCCATTTCAGTTGCCATTACTTGCCCATTCACTGCTTGCTTCACTTCCCTCTGTGTTGCATGGATCAAAGGAACTACAAGGCTACTGATAGGTAGTGCAGGGCTTCTTGTTCCCTTCAGGCCACCATTGCCAGACAGCATTGACTGGGAGGGAGGTTATGGTGGCCAATCTCTCTTGTCTGACTCTGCACAGGACCCATGCACATGCACTTTCCCTCATGGATAATTTTCAGGTGAGGAAAGCTTATTACTTCCTTCTGAGAAGAATGCTTGAAAGTGATGTGCTTCTCTCTGCCTGAATGCAAGCTCCAAGTTCAGTAAGACATGAACTCAGGATTAAAGGCAATAAAATAGAGTAAAATAAAATGCAATACTTTTACAACCACCACAAAAAGGGAACTTGCCAAACAGAATATGCTCTTATCTATATGACATTGCTGAGACTCCTGCAGAGCTCAGTGCTGTGCAAATCTCTCATGAGAGGTTTGCTGGATTTTAGACCTAAAGCTTTCTGCTGCAGAAGAACTTAGGATCATTGAGCCCTGTATCATGCTGTAATGGCATAAATATTGACAATCCCTGAGGTAAACATCAAGGTTTATTGACCAAGGTGCAGTAGCTATCCAGGTTTACAGAACTAGAAGGAATAGCAAATCATGTTTCATGGGACAGGCTGTCAATAAAGACTTTTATCACTTACCCTAGCTGGAAATGTCTGCTCTGAGATTGAACTGGGAGAGACATCATCCCCATACCTGGAGTAATATAGAATCCCAGGATCCCAGCATGGTTAGGGTTGGAAGGGACCTCTGGGGATCAGCTAGTCCAACCCCCCTGCTCCAGCAGGGTCACCCACAGCAGGTTGCCCAGGGTCACCTCCAGCTGCCTTGGGAATCTCTCCACACAAGGAGACTCCACAGCCTCTCTGGGCAGCCTGGGCCAGGGCTCCAACACCCTCACAGCAGAGAAGTTTCTCCTGCTGTTCAGGTGGAACCTCCTGGGTTCCAGTTTGTGCCCAGTCCCAGGTGGAGCTGCCCTGACCTTAGCTGAGCCCATTCCCCTTCACTGCTCATGACACTTGCAAATGATGCATCTTTATGAGGCTAGCCAAAATAAGAGGCTTTCCAAGGAAACTATTCTGTGGACAATTTCCATGCCAAGCACAAGGTAACAGAGAGCAGAAAGAACTCTGGGCTGAAAAAGGAAAAGTCTTGGACATGCAAACTCCTGCATGTGTGCACACTATGATTAAAATGGCAATCAGGAAAGCCTGAGTGACATTTCTGAGCCCAGCAGAGCACATTCCATCACATATGAATGCTGTTTGTCCAGTCCACACCTATCTACAGACTACTTCAGGAGGCTTATGCAAGCTCCACTTCACACTTCACTTGGTCATGCACATAGAAAATATTTCTGGGTCATAATCTGTTATCTTTCAGAGCACAAGCCAACAACCAGTAACTGATGCAGTCCAAAGAGAACATTTTCCTCAGGCACTTGATTTGATAATTATCCCCCATGGGGTTCCTCATCTGTTATTGGCCCCTGTTTGGGCAGGAAGCCAAGCTGGAGGAAGTCCTGTTGAGATCAGGTCTGGTGATTTCAGTTGTTGTGGATCCTACATTATTACCTTTCTTGAAGATTCTTCTCTTCTGAGGAGACTGTAAACAGATGTTCTTACTTAGGATTGTTTTGGTTGGAAGAGACCTTCAGGTCATCAAGTCAAACCATTAAACACTGCCAGGTCACCACTAAACCATGTCCCTCAGCACCACATCTCCACCTCTTATAAACCCCTCCAGGGATGGTGGTGACTCCACCACTGCCCTGGGCAGCCTGGGCCAGGCCTTGACAACCCTTTTGGTCAAGAAACTGCTCCTAATGTCAAACTTAAACCCTCCCTGGCACAACCTGTGGCTGCTTCCTCTTGTCATATTGCTTCTCACCTAGGAGAAGAGACTAACCCCCACCTTAGTCCAATTTCCTTTCAGGGATTTGGAGAGAGTGAACAGGTCTCCCCTCAGCCTCTTCATCTCCAGACTAACCAACCCCAGTTCCCTCAGCTGCTCCTCACAACACTTGTGCTCTAGACCCTTCACCAGCTTTGTTGCTCTTCTCTGGACACACTCCAGCACCAAAATGGCCTTCCTGGAGTGAGAGGCCCAAAACTGGACCCAGGATTCAGGGTGTGACCTCATCAGTGCTGGGCACAGGAGGATGATCTCCGCCCTAGTCCTGCTGGCCACTGTATTTCTGTTAATCCATTTCATAGCTTGCCACCACAACACTTTCCAGACAATCCAGACTCAGGCTTATCCTGTTCTAACAGGACAACAGCCTGGATCATGTCTCCAAGCCTCCTGAATCCCTCATCCATCCAGATGCAGTTCCTGCACATCAGAACATCAGTCTGCAGAGAGTTTCCCGTGTCACTGGCAACTCTTCCTTCCCACAGAGGTGGAACTGAACTCCAGGGTGAGGAGATACAGCAAACAAGAGCTCCTGTTTTGCACAGCAGTTTTCCCTCTGTCACCCAATATTGGAGCTACCTGAACACACACACAGAACTGTGTGAGATTCTCACAGTGTCAGATACTCATTTCCACCCACGGGCTCTGCTGATGGACTAGTCACTATGGAAACTCTCCCAGGCTCCTTCCCTCACCTTCTGTTACAGATTGTCACTATCTATTTGCCACCAGTGGCAGACATCCTATGCAGAGAGAGTCAAGAAGGTGGCCTGGGATCTCTGGGGCTTCTAAAGGAAGAGAAAACAGAGGACACTTACATGCCTAGCTGCCCAAGATAGCTCCACTGTCCTACTGATACTCATAGCACACATCCATCCTCATTGCAAGAGAAAAACTTCTCCTGGAGTAGTGCAGTCTCAGGGAGGGTGATGAATATTCAACAACTTCCAACAAGGAAAGAGGGAAACTCTTTCAGGCTGGATAGCAAGCAGTAATTCCTATTAATTAAAACTGAACTTCAAGGATTTGAACTGGGATGGTAGTCAGCAGTAGCTTGATGGAACCAAATGAATGTTTAGCATCTCTTATTGCTAGGATTCAGATTCTCCCTGAGCTGGGTAGGATTCTGACTGTACATTGTCCAGAGTAGTAGCAGTCTGAATTGGAAATAGATTAGGAGCTTCTTACAGGCAGTAGCAGAAACAATCTCATCATTACCAAAACATATCTTGGCAGATAAACTGCTTCATTGCAGCAAAATACAGCCCAGAATGGCTTAATTATTAGCTTTTAAAATGTTTTCCATTTAGTTTTGTTCATTGCCCACATTCTTATTTTTCTTATTTTTCCACAGACACTAATTTTGCAAATGAAATGGCTTTGGGGGAGATTCACTGCTTGGGAGATGTTCTGACAGCACAAAGGCTTTCTCAGGGAAGTGAGGCTTGGCTTAAGAAAGTGCTGGGTTGTATTGAAGGACAGGCTTTGATACCAGGCTGAGAAAGGACCCCAAAAGGGAGAAACTAGTAAATGCTCATCAGCATTCAGTCAAAAGGGCCTGAGCCACATTATTCATTCCTGCTAGGTCTGAACATCAGCACAGATGGGACTCAAAGGCAAACTCAGCTTGAGGACTTCTGGTGTACATTGCTCTTGCAATAGCTGTTGCTATTAGCACTAACTTAAACACTAACATTAACATTAAAACTAACACTAACATTAAAACTAACACTAACATTAACACTGACACTGCTATTAACACTAACATTAACATAAACATTAGCAGTAACAGCAACATTTTCTTTATTTACTTTGTTCTACCTTCCCCACATGACTCCTTGCTGTTATTATTCCCCACATCTGTTATTAGATCTGATATCTTTTTGTTACCAGTCACACAACTTCTTGTCCTGTCCAGGTGCAGGTTCAGACCTCTTTTGCTGAAACCTCTTCTTCAGCCAGTGCTGCCCAATTCTCAGCAGTAGAATCATGCATTTCCTAACTATACTGGAGACTTTGCATCCAGAAGTTGTGTTTTCCTGTAGCCAGCCCAAGAGGCTGGAGATCCTCTTTGCCATTACACTTCTCCAGCTGATAGAAAGCAATAAAATATTCATTGTTTCCTTGCTGTTGCTCTAATTTTTTTGGACATTCACATTTGCCCTGCAGCTGCCACGAAGCATAGGTCTGAGTTCACTGCAAGGACCCAGTAGGATATGTCCTTGAACAAAAAGGATTTAAGCAAAACACCTTTAGATGGTTCAGTGGGTGCCTGTGTTGTAGTCTTGAGATGGTAGGACATGGGCCAGTGCATTCCTTACTCCCATGGACCATGGACTGCAGTGTGAGTGAGGCACAGGTTGTGCTTTAAAGCTTCTGGACACACCTTGAAGGAAGCAGACCTCACATCTCATCTTTCTCCAGCAGAATCTTAACCATGACCTGTTAGATCTGTGATCCCACCTCAGCTCTTCAACAGCTGTTGAAGACAGGGGGCAGTTGAAGCTGCCATAGAATAAAAGAAGAATTAATTGCTCATAGAATCAGAGAACCACTATGGTTGGAAAAGACCTCTCAGATAATCAGGTGAACCTCCTTGCATATTTCTCTTTCTCTTGAATGTCACCAAACTAGATCTCAAACATGGGATTACTGCTTCCCAACTTCCTTCTCCTCCATCAGAACAGTCCACCTTAGCCCCAGCCCATGTCTGCTACCATTACTACAGGGCCAAATCCTGTTGCACTGTAGCTTCTGTACAAACAAAGTGCAAAATACTTCACAGAATCATAGAATACCTTGAGATGGAAGGGAGCCAGCAGGATCATCACATCCATCTCCTGTCTATGGACAGGACAACCCCAAAGTCACCCCATGTGGCTAGGAGCATTGGCCAGATGCTTCCTGAATCCCAGGAGAGTTGGTGCCATGAGTGCATCCCTGGGGAGCCTGTTCCAGTGCTCCACCACTCTCTGGGGGAAGAACCTTTGCCTAAGATCTCACCTGCCCCTCCCCTGGCACAGCTTCAGGCCATTCACCTAGGTCCTATTGCTGGTCAGCAGAGAGAAGAGATCAGCTCCTGCCCCTCCTTCATCTCAGGTGAGGAAGTTCTAAACTGCAGTGAGGTCTCCCCTCAGTCTCCTCTTCTCCAGGCTGAAAAGACCAGATGACTTCAGCTGTTCCCCAAACAGCTTCCCCTCCAGACCCTTCCCCATCTTTGTGGCCTCCTCTGGACAGTCTCTAACAACTTGAGATCCATGATGTTTGACCTTGGCCCACTCTTCAGTTTTGAAAATCTCTCTATCTCCCACCACTGTTTTGACAAGTTAATTATAACGGATTAATTGGCATTCCAGGGCTAATGCTGGGTTCCTCTCTTGCAGTGAAAGATTCTGTCTTCCTCCTTGGTGAATTAATCCTTTTATTGTCAGGTTTGGACTCACTCATTCTGTGGAGTGACCCCAGATCTCTTCAGGGGCTTTCATTAAACACACACAGCTCCTCCTTGACAAATTGCTATTCCTGTGGTGAGCAATACTCAACTCTTGCAGGTCTGCTTAACCAGTTTGTGATTCCCACCCCCCCAGGAGCAGCAAGCCATTTCTGATGACAGAAAGCCCTGTGGTTAAGTGTTCTTGTTCAGAGGAATGAAGTGACCTACCCAAGACTAGCTGCAGCCAAGGAGCCTGCTGTCACAGCCTGCTCAAAGATGCAGGTCCAACAGCAGGACTTGCCTGCTGCAACTCCCACTCAGACTGCAAAGGCAAAGATCTTGAAAGCTTTTGTGAGCTGGGTAGGATGGAAGAAATTTGGTTGCATCAATCATAATGTTTCTGCAATACTGAACTGGAATGAAAGGAAGACAGCACTGCCAAGGGGGTGGGGGGGAAATGGGAGGAAGGGAGGGATGAGGTTCAACCCTGATCCCCTGATGGATCCAGCTCACCAACCTCAGCCACTGGACAGGCTGGTAAGGACTCTTCTCACGTTGACACAACCAAGAGGCAGTGAGAGTGCAGTGCTAGAGCTGGTTTGAGATGGATTCCTGCTTTCTGGGATGCCAGGTGAGCTTTCAGAATGCTGTTTAGCCCCTAGTAAGACTCAGCTATTCATTAAGATGCTGGATGTTCTTGTGGAGAAAGTGACTGTTGCCCAGAGCCTGTGGGGTTGACTTGTTGCTGAAAATGTTAACTGTTATCCCAAATCCCCAAAACTGTTTATTGTAGTAGATGAAAGAAATACATAGAGCCCCTGATTCAAGGTAGAGCTGGAAGTCAGCCCAGGCTGCAGTGGTTGGTGCTGTGATGTTGTGTGAGTTAAAGGACCATTCACCTGTAGCACTACTCACAGTTGCAGCCAGGACTCTTGGGTCTGGTAACCTGCATAAGCTGCTTGAGATGAGCTCTGCTTTCTCCTGCCAGCCAGGAACTAGTGTTTGACCAGGCTGGAGAGTGAGTGAAAGCCAGTGACACCTGGGGCTGCATTAGGCCAGCAAGCTGAGGGAGGTTGATCCTCCACCTCTGCACAGCATGGGTGATAACCACCTGTGGCATTGGGTGCAGTGACAGACTCTTCAGCAGGAGATAGAGAGATCTGGAGGGAGCCCACAGCAAGGCAGCCCAGATGAGGAAGGGACTGGAGTATCTATGGGATGGGAATGAAAGATCTGGGAGTGTTCAGCCTGAAGAAAAGTCTCAGGAGCATCTCATCAGTGTGTATCCATGCCTGATGGGAAGGGGTAAAGAAGACAGAGCCAGACTATTCTCTCTGTCATCCAGTGACAGGGCAAAAGGGAATGGGCAGCAACTGAAATACAGGAAATCCCAAGGCTTTTTTTTATGGTGAGTGTGGTCAAACACTGCAGCAGGTTGCCCAGAGAGGTTGTGGAGTTTCCATTCCTGGAGATATGGAAAACCCAGCTGGCCATAGTCCTGGGCAACCTGCTCCAGCAGACCTTACTTTGAGAAGAGGGTTGGGACTGGAAGATGTCCAGAGTTGCCTCTGTGATTCTGTGGTTCTGTGTTGCTTCTAACACTGTTATTTGGACTGCTGGTTTGTAGGACAGTGGCTGACATTAAAGGTTCTCATTGTGTCTAAAGCTTTGTGCTTCCAGAAGGATAAATCTAAGCCCATGCTGGCCCAATGGGAAATAACTTTCCAGTAAATCCTCAGTGCTGGGCCTGATAGGTCTGTGGCAAGGGTTTGAATTCATCAGTGTGTCTGTGTTCTGCATCTATTTCTGACCATAGCAGGTAACAATAGTGTGGCTTCTACTAGACTCCAAAGCAAATCATTAACTCAAGAGCTCTTAGATTGGCCTTTCAAGTAGATAATAGAGAAGTCATGGAGCTGAGCAGGAGGTTAGACATGAAAAACCCTGTATGATTAATCCCAGAAGCAGCACCAATGATTTACCTGTCAAACCATCTCCAGGTACTAGTTTGAATACCTCTTGGAAGCTACAAATGCCTCAAGCAAAGCCAAGCCATTAACTTGTACATGATAAAAATCCCCACATTTCTGCAAAATCAGTGTTCTGCTTCAGCAGTGAGACTGCTTTATAGGAAGACTGCACATAAAGAGACCAAAAGAATGCTCCTGAGCATGCAGGCACTGGTGTGTAAGAATTAGCTGAAAGCACAGAGAAAGGATTTCTGCTGTAACCTAGCCCCTCTGCAAGCAGAGTAGCTAATACTTGGTATAAAATAAGTTTACTCATTATTCCCTTCAGAACCAGCATTTCTCTGCACATTTCTGAGTGCCAGTCAGGCTGGTCTCTCCTTCTCTGAAGTGTTCCTTCTGTGGCAGGACCAAAACCAAGAGCTTCAGGAGGGAGAATATGATGGAGGAGTGATTGGTACCAGCCACCACACTGCTGTATCTATGAGATGAGGCCACACTTTAGCAAGCAGCTGACAAGCAAAAACATCTTGAACACTTCCAGCAATGAAGCCTGACCAGTAGCCTTCCTCCCAGGTTGGAGTAGCTGGACCCAAACCTGCAGGACTGAACCTCCATGTTCTCCACAGAAGGTTAATGCCCTCACCACAAGGTGAGGCTTGAAAAAGGCTTTTTTCAAGGCTTGAAAAAAGGTCTCTGCAAGTCTCAGCTCTTTCCTTCCCTCTGAGTTTTGACTAGAAACTCCCTCGAGGTGCCAAGACATGTTTCCCAATTAAGAATGTGTTGACACTGGTGCATTCCCACGAGAAGGATTAGTTTGAAGACATCTAGGGCTTTTTTTTTTTGAGGAAAAGCTGTTTCTAGGAAGGCTCAGTTCCCTGCTGTGCTCCTGCACCATTCTCTGAGCCATCTGAGTGACTTTTCCTCCCATGTGCTGGGCACACCACTAGCTTTTTCCCCCACCTACCCTTACCTCCACAGGATTCCTTCACCCATCCATCTCTGGCCAGAAGGTGCTTTGCACCTCTGCAAGATGTTGCAAGTGGTGGTGCTCCCACATCAGAGCATGCAGGGAAACAGAAGGTGATGTGTGGCCTTTCCCTGGTGGATCAGGGGTTTCATCTCATTTATCTTCCACAGTCCTGCTGCTAACTATCTGCATATAAAGATTCATTAGGAGAGCAGCACATGATTTGCCCACATTAGGGAAATGAGAACAGAATTGCTATCTGCCCATTACATAGGCTGAGAGATTGTTTTACATTCCACTCAAATTCCTGCTGAGGACATGTGTGGCTCTGCAGAAATGCAAATACATTCCCTTTTCTTTTCCACAGGGATGACATTTTCATCTCAAAGCTTCCCAGAGCAAATGACTGCTGTTAGAATTAGACAGCCCAGCAGAGGTGTCAGAACAGGGGTAAGAGTGGCTGGGAAGTGGAGAGGAAACAGTTAAAAACTGCCAAAGCTAAAAATACAGAACAAGAAAACAAAGCAGATCTGGCAGTGTCCAAAGTGCCCCTTGAGAGGTTGCATCTTGCTTGAGTCTTGAGGGATCTTGCCAGCAAGAGCTTCACAAATCCCCTGACCCCATGAGCACCTTGCAAGAGATCAGACTCCTCAGCAGCACAGTCAGGGGAGCCAAGTCCCACTGCAGGTCCACCAGCAGAAGAGAAAAAGTGAGAACCAAGAAAGAGTCAGCCTGGCTTCAGAGGGACAGGCTCCAGGATTCAGGGAGCTTGAAGGTAATAACTGAAGTTAACACCTAAGGAAGATGAGAGGAAGAAATCACACCTCTGCTCTGAACACAGACTGCACAGGGAGGGCTGCAGCCAGCTGTGCTGCAAAGTTGTTGATTCAAGCAGACACATTTCTCATGGTCAAACATGTTAAGGTTGATTCATAGAATCATAGAATTGTTTTGGTTGCCAGAGACCTTTCAGATCATCAAGTCCAACCAGTAACCCAGCACTGCCAGCTCACCACTAAACCATGTCCCTCAGCACCACCTCTCCATGTTTATTAAACCACTCCAGGGGTGGTGACTCCATCCCAGCCTCAGCCAGGGGTTGACAACCCTTCAGAGAAAGAAATTGTTCCTAATGTCCAACCTAAACCTCCCCTGGTGCAAAGCTGTTTAAAGTGGATCTCTGGGCTGCACAAAGTGTCACATTTCTTTTTCCCAGAAAGGTGTCACTCTAGAAGAACCTCTTTAATCCACTTTAATCCCTTGAAGATTTAGTCAATCTTCAATGAAGTCAACTTTTTGCAGTGGAAAATAGTAGCAGCTGATACTAAAACATAGCTTCAGTTCAGAAGGACAAAGCTATTCCTCCCAGCATGGTTCTGGGTATACACCTTCTCCAAAGCCATGGTCAAAGAAGCTTCAGATTCTGCTCTTGCTGCTTCTGGCTTCTTCCAGTACCTGTGCAAATCAGACCTACCAAAAGAGCTCCATGGTACTAGTTATGAACTGGTACAGAAGCAGGCCAGTGCTATACTGGACTCTGAAGAGAAGAGCAAAGACAGTAGGAGGTGGAAGAGGTTATAGACTGACTCTGGATGAGTAAACTCATACAGTTTAGCCAAACAACCCCTTAAAGCCCAGTCAGGGGAATTCTGAAGAGCAGCCAGGGCACAACTCCCTGCATCAGGCAAGGAGCTCTTCCTCCTGGAGTCCTAGGAACTGCAGGAGCACAGTGGCTGCTCCTCAAGTGCAATTTGTTCCAAAGGAGCCAGGAGCAGGAAGAGGACCTGCCCTTCTCCTTCCTCACAAGCTCATGGGGTGACTTGTACTTTCCTGAGCTCCTTGTGGGGCAGTGCCATGCTGCACCTCCCACAGACCTCAGCACCACCATCCAGGGCTGGGAAGGAGAGGAGAGTGAAAGAGCTTATGGTGGGTGGGGGGAGGAAATTAGAGGCTGATGTTATTGGGGCTGCAAAACAAGAATGAGGGCAAGAAGATAATTAACATTCATTATTTCCCTCCCTAGTCTCATATACCTCTGGCTTCTGGCTCTCTCATCTTTGCTTTTCCAGCACAGCAAACAACCTAGCAGCTGTCATTTCCCAGAGACTGGCAGGTCCTTTATCTTCCAAGACATTTTCTATCAGCCAGTCTGCAGAGTTACATGAATCTGTGGTCAGGCATCAGCCCATACCTGAGGATGTAGGAATAAAGGTCTTTAAGTCATTCATTTGAAGGGACAGAGGTGTGGTAGGGCACAAGAGGAGCCCATTCCTTTGGGGGAACATAATTGCTGGGCTCAGAGCCCTGATGGATCAGCTCACACTCCTCAGGGAGGGTTGCTGTTACAGACAGCAGGCATGTCTGTGTTCTGGAGGGGCATGCAGGGGCTGTCACCAAAAAGCTATTGTTAGGGAATCCTGCAGGCATGATGCATAAGTCCTCATAGGAGCTGCAGTTACAGCTACCTTTAGGAGGAAAAAATCATTCCTTTGGTCTTGATGGTCATGGTGATGGGATGGGGAGCAGAGGAGGTGTCTGTACACTGCCAGCACACCTTTGAATGAGCTGAGGGAGCTGCTCTGAATATTAGGGAGCTGAGCCAGATGTTGGCTCACATAAGTAGCTGTTTTCATTGACCTTTGAAGGTCCAGCCCAAATCTGAATGCAAGTTAAATTGATCATGTGATGCAGAATGACTGAAGGCTCTAAGCTATGAATAAGTTGTAGCTGGCTTTGTCTGAAGGCACAAAGATAATGTAAATAGAGAGTTTGGTCTAAGATTTAGCTCACATACAGATTATCAGACCAAGTTCCACCTTACTACCACTTCCTTTCAGGGAGTTGTAGAGAGCAAAAAGGTCCTTCCTGAGCCTCCTCTTCTCCAGGCTAACCAACTCCAGTTCCCTCAGCTGCTCCTCACAACACCTGTGCTCTAGACCCTTCACCAATTTTTTACCTTCTCAGGACATGCTCCAGCAGCCCAGTGGAGGAAATGGCTTCAAGTTGCACCAAGAGAGGTTCAGATTGAATATTAGGAAGACTTTCTTCACCAAGAGGGTTATCAGGCATTGGCCCAGGCTGCCCAGGGAGGTGTTGGAATCCCCATCCCAGGGAGAAGTGTTCAAAAACCATGGAGGTGTGGTGCTTGGGGCCATGGTTTAGTGGTGAGCATGGCAGTGTTGGGTGGATGCTTGGGCTGGATGATCTGAGGGCTTTGCCAACCTTAATGATTCATTGATTCTGTGATGCTCAGGATAAAAAGTAATATTTCTTGACTTAAAGTGCCAGTGCCTTGTGTGCTTGGCTGCTACCAGCTTGAGCACAGTAGAGGAACAAGACAGTTCTGACAGGGATGATCCTGCAGAAGTTAGTAGTTCTCCAAGCTACTTTCCCACTAGCTATGTTAAAAACTCTCCAAGTCTTGCTCTGTTGGGGCTGCACTCTAAGCATATGAATTAAGATTTCAACTAAGCCTTTTGAGATTGAAGTTTACCTTATAGTTTCCTTCTGTTGCCATTTTTCTCTTGGTATGGCACAGAATTAGCCAGGTGCATGCACTGGTGATGTTACAGTTGGGTAACTCACAAAGGAGAAGTAGTCTGAGGATGTCCTTTCAAGGTTATCTGTAGATAAGTTATCTTAGAAGACATCTTTTGGCATCTTCTGCACTTGAACTAGCTACCTGCTGTATGACTGTCCCCTTTTATATCTCCTAATAAGATCCTCTGACTCCTCACCCTGTCTGCTGGTAGCCTTATTGTGGACCAGTGATCATTGAGGGGCCTCAGAGCAACCTTGCCATGATCCAGGTGAAAAATGGGAGATCCTGCAATGACTAATGAGAGTTTCTGGATGAATCTGATCCTATCTGAAGGATTTGGGGGTTATCTGACAGAGTTTGAGATTTCTTAACAACAATACAGTGGTTTATCCCAGCAAGAAGATGACAATAACATGTATCCTTGAATAGTCCCTTCCAACCCAAAGCAGGCTGGGGTTCTTCATGCTGCTGGGATTCTGCTGTTGCTGTGGTTTATCTACTGAAACAGCTAAGAGTAAGAAAAACTAGAACCATAGAATCACTAAGGTTGGAGAGGACCTCTGAGATCCCTGAGTCCAACATCCACCCAACAGTACCATGCCCACCACTAAACCATGCCCCCAGGCACCACATCCACACATTATCTGAACCCCTCCAGGGATGGTGACTCCACCACCTGCCTGGACAGCCTGGGCCAATGCCTGATAACCCTTCCAGGGAAAGAAATTCTTCCTAATATCCAATCTGAACCTCTCCTGGTGCAACTTGAAGCCATTTCCTCTTGTCCTCTCACTCCAAGAGCCCAAGCCCCACCTTACTACCATAAAAATAATGATAAAAAGTTCCAAAAGATTCAAAAGCTGTCCAAGCTAACTTCAACTTGATGGAAAACTTTGGATGCTTGGAAAGTATGGCCACATCTCCCAGGAGAAAGCCCAGTCCTGTTTCAAAGGAAACAGATAAAGGACATGCTGCCACTTAGCTCAGGGAGTGCTGACAGATGACAATAAATTGCCTGCAGACACCTATTTGAACTGTTGAATTAGATCTCTCTGCTTGTATTTGCAACAACATTTTTCCTTAGGTTTCCAGGTGTTCTTGTCAACTGCCTTTTATTAGGTGAAGTTCCAGGGAGCTAGTTTTAAGCCTTTGCTTTTGATTATTGGCACAGGAACCTAGACAACAAAAGGTCCAGTGCTGGAAAAATGTATTGCTGAGCTTGAGGTGCCACATGACCTCCAAAGCCTTGGTTCATCTGCAGTTTTGAAGTGGTACATCAAGGAGATGTGTGCAAACAACCACAGTCAAATAGCTTAGCCCTTCCTCTGAATGGAAACCAGTCAACCATGAAGTGAGTGAAAATTGTGAATATTAGAGCTGAATAATTTCTGGATTGGAGAAAATTGGCCTTTGTTCCACCCAGAAAGAGCAGAGATTCAGGCAGCACTGGAGATAGTGAATATAAAGGCAGCACACACACACACCTATCAGGGCAACTGAGATGAGATGACAGCTCTAATAAATTGTTTCTTCAATAGCTAAGCCCAGGCAGAAACAGAAACAACAGCTCACCTCAGGAGAGCAACATGACCATAAAGCCTGGAGGTCCTCAGTCCTTGGAGGCTTTCAAGACAAAGCTAGAACCAAGACAAAATTCACCTGATGGAGCTCCAGTTCTAGAGACAGGGACCAGGATCTGCCTGGCCACAGCTGAACTGCAGGAATTTAATGTGCCCAAGTTCCCAATCCAGTCCCACTCAGGAGCCAAGGTGCCTCCTGCAGCCAGCAGATAAAAATGGGACTTTTCTAAGTACAATTCCTCTTATCTAAGATCAGAATTGCCACCTGGAGGGGGCTGCAGAGGGAACATCTCCTCCTGGTTTTTAGCTAGCTAATAGATGGTGATGTGTATCCCTTCTGAGTGTCATCCTTGCTGCACAGTATTTATGGAAGGAATGTGCTGAGAGCAGAATTTTGCCTGGGTTTTACTCTACCTTCTCACACTGGGAGCTCAGCAGCCTCCTCTGCAATGGCCCAGCTGCTTGTGATAGGAGGTTAATCTTTTAATGAGATTTTAGAAGACTTTATTGCTACTTTTATGTAAGGAGTCCAGAATCCCAGTGTCAGGAGCTTAATAAATAAGGGTTTGTTGGTCTGGGGAATTCCACAGATCTGGAGCAAAAATGACAAGAGAATTTACTCACACATTAGGTTGTCTAATAGTCAGGAGCTTATTCTTCTGTACAGTCAGTGAAGAGAAAGAAACTCCTGTACCTGGCAATTCAGATCTCAACTGGAGCCTATTTTTCAGCAATTCTTACAGTGTATTAAGCTTTCAGCTCCAACTTCATGGTGGAGACATCAGAAGCAAACCCAATCTCCATGTTTTTGTCTGTTCTCCCATTATTCTGTGGGACAAATGAGTTCCACACAGCAATGAAAGTCATGTTTATTAAATACCATTAATCAGCTGCCAGCTTCATGGCAGCTTAATGCCACATGTGGAAGAAAGTTTTAGGCTTGGATATATGAGTACCAGAAAGTACATATTATCTGCTAAGTGTAACTAATGAGGAGCTTGTCACCATCTCAGGAATGCAAATTCCTCATGAATTATCCTCATTTTCTCTGATTGTTTTTCATCAAGCCTTCCATTTGGCAAGAGAAATTGGAACTGCATGGGAAGCACATTCCTTCTCCAGCTCCAGACACTTGAAAGTTGCCAGGTTGTTTTTCTTCAGACTGGATTTCTTGGGTTTCTTGGAAGGCCATTGCTAGAGTTGAGGGTAAAATGAAGTTCAGGTGAGAGGGGCTGCAAGGAAAGCTTTAGCTGAAGGTTGATTTCCACTGTTCTCAATCAATTATGCATTGAAATCAGGAATTGTATTAAAACTCCTGAGTCTTTGCTGTCAGGTGGAGCTGAGGAAGAGCCAGGGATGGGTTCATGGGGAAGACAGGACTCCACAGCAATGACACTTCTCAGCCCAGTGGGCTCTCAGATGGCCTAATAGAAAGCAGCTGCTGAATTGTTTGTTTAAACTCCAAGCTGGTTGTCTCTTCTTGCACTTATGCTTTCTAGGAATTCCTGTCTGGAAAAGGCAACTTCCTTGGCAGCAAAGCTGGCTTTCTGGGCACCTGCAAAGGAGAAGCTAGAAGGGATGTGCTAGCAGCAGATGCAGCTGTTAACAGTGGTCTGCCTCCATGCATGTCATACCTTCACTCTGCTCTTTCTGTGGGGTGTTGTCACCACACCCTTCTGCCCTGCCATGATTTTGCAGTGTGCTTTAATTTTGGCCTGAACTGAAGCATGATAATTCCCAATGAGGTGTTTCTTGTGATTCCAACCTTTGCTGATTATCTGCCTGCATTCCTTGGCCTGGCTTGATCCTTTACTATTATTTCTCCTCCTTTCTCATGTTTGGATTACCCCTCCATGCATCTGCAGATTTAATTAATGGGTGGTTGCAGTGCTCTGGGGAATACAATGTGACATAACATATTCTGTCCTGCACACACACACACTTTTATCCAGCTACTGTCCCTCCCTGGTCTTTCCTTGCAGCCCTCCATCCATTATGCAGAGATTGCAACATTGCTCCTGAATATTTCTGTGGCAGATTTTTCAGCCCTCACCTTAAATGTCCTCACTGTCTGTCTCCAGGCACTTTCCCATGCAACACCACCCTGGCTCTCCAAGCATGGAGGCTCTGGCTCCCACCCTGCCATCTGGGATCCTGCACTCTTGCTCCACAGGGCAAGAATGACAGAATCCTTAAGGCTGGAAGAGACTTCTGGAGTCATCAAGTCCAACCATCAACCCAGCACCCCCATGCCACTGAACCATGGCTCTAAGGACCACAGCTAGATGGTTTTTAAACCCCTCTAGGGATGGTGACTCCAGCACTGCCCTGGGCAGCCTGGGCCAGTGCCTGACA
This sequence comes from Galbula dea, assembly GCA_013399015.1. Taxonomy (NCBI): domain Eukaryota; kingdom Metazoa; phylum Chordata; class Aves; order Piciformes; family Galbulidae; genus Galbula; species Galbula dea. Next base: position 62,448 of record VWZX01002120.1, read on the forward strand.
ACCCTTCAAGGGATGAAATTGTTCCTAATATCCAATCTAAACCTCCCCTGGTACAACTTGAGGCCATTTCCTCTTGTCCTCTCCCTGCTAACCCTGGAGAAGAGACCAACCCCCACCTCACTCCAACCTCCTTTCCAGGAGCAGTAGTGGCATGGTGGTGCTAGGTTGCTGGTTGGACTTGGTGATCTTAGCAGTCTCTTCCAACCTTACTGATTCTGTGATGCTGTCATTTTCTTTTCCTTCCTCCCTCTCCCCACTCCTTTCTTTTTGCTTTCCAGGAGGTTCTAACTGAGGTTGACAAAGTGCTAATCTTGCTGAGGATTACACACGAGGAATCTCGATTGATTTCCTTCTTTACAGGACTAATAAAAGGCTGCATTGCAGGGGTTTGGGAGCTGCTGGGGATGAGAAGGCAGTTTTTGTAATGCTAACTTTAACGTTTTTGCTTGCATAAAATATTGATTTAGTCAAGACTCTACAAATAATACCCTTAGTAGGGAGCATGATACATTTCTATAACTGAAAACCCTCCTTGGTATCTAGAATTCCTGAGACATAACAATGCAGGCAAAGCAATTTTATGATCATTTTTATCTAGTGCTATGAATTTATAGAGTTATACCAACTGTGCATGTAGTCCCTCAGATGCTAACAGTATAATGTGGTGTGTCTGTCCTATTGGGCAAGTCCTTGGTGTCTAGCAAGTGGATATAGCTCTGTAGTAATGTGATTTATTTCCTTTTTCCCATTGCATTTTCATGAGTTTTGCACTCATTTGAAAAGGAAATCTGCCTCCTCACCACCAGTCATCCCTGTGGATGGACAGGAGAGGCTGTAGGCTTGTGGCTGGAAATGATCCTCTCACAAGCATTGAGCAAATGTGTCTGACACTGAGTGGGTAAGAGGCATGATCTCATGATGTTCCAAGTCCTAAGGAACAATAAGAAGCCACACTGTGAAGGCTATGGCTTCAGACAGGTTGTGTACCTGGGTGCCCATCCTTCCACATGGTGATGCTGTGGCTCAAATAGGACCCAGGGGATAGCTCCAGCCTGTGCCTCAGAGCCCAGACCTGAAACCCTTGCTCAGAAAGGGTGAATGGAGAGAGCCTCTTGCCAAGAAGACAAAGTGCTTCTGGAGGTGAGGTGAGGAAAGAGCACATACAGGGACTTTGGTGACCCAGTGTAGCCCTGAGTGTGGAGGTTGGAAGGGGTCTCCTGGCAGTGCTGTTCACTGGAAACAAAACTGCACTCAGGGCAAAGGGGAAGGACATCTCCAGAAGCAGCAGGAAGAGGTGGTTGAAGTGTGTCAGGACAGGGTGTCTCATCAGGCTCACTGGGAGAGGCAGAACATTGCAGGATCTGAAAGGAGCCTGAAGACACCTGTGAGCTTGGCTCTTTCCAAATCCAGGAGAAGAAAGGTGTCCCCTGCCAGTGGGTGCAGCCTGGCTGAGTACATCTGGTGAATCCCAGCAGGTAGTGTAGAGGTTTGGGAGGCATCTCATGATGCTACCTGCAAGCAAAAGCCCTCAATGTCCCAAAGAGGAGCATGGCCAGGAGAGAGGGTACCCTGACTTCTCAGATGCCAACAGAAGAGGCCACTGCTTGCTTAGGAAAATGCTGTGGTTTGTCCTTTCATCCTCTTGGCAGAAGGCTTTGCCACAGGCAAACTCTCCTGCCAGTCTCCTCCACTCAAGGCACAGACAAGACCTGCTGCTTGCTGCTTGCTGTCAGAGATTCATCAAGAGGAAAGAGCAAAGATGGAGACCATTACTGCCAGCTCCTCTTAATCCACCTCCTCAGACAGCCTTGGGTCATTGTGTACTGCTGGTAATTTATTTATTTAGATTTCTCCAGAATAAAACAAGCCTTCCTGCATGTACTCCAATCACCTGTGGAGGTACCTAAACTCAATCAGGTCACCAGCCCTCTCCTCCCTCCTTGCCACCTAGCTCCCCCCAATAAAATCTGGACAAGAGCCAGTGAAATAAGCTTAATTCTTACCTTCCTGCCCTTCCTTCCATCAACCATAATGATTCTATGGGAACAACTCATACGTGGTGCACTGGAGATGATAACAGCACTGCCAGCTGGGATGACCAGCTGTAGGATTGTTGGAGGGACTCACAATATTTTGACATAGTGGGCATGAATGTGGGAAGAGGACAACCATTTCTGGTCTTCTGGGGGGGTGGAATTCAAGTATCAAGGTGCTCAAGAGCTTCAGGACCTTGGCTTTGAAGGGCTGGTGGATTTTTAATGTCTGTGAAAGCAAAAACATGATGGTAGAGTGTAGCACAGTGACCATTCTGCCCATCCTGGATGGGAGAAGACTTAAAATGCACTTAACAACTATCCTCTTTCAAGGCCTATAACTGACAGGATGAGACCTCATGTCTCCAAATCATCTGGTCTGGTTCTGAAAACCAGGGGACATTGGGGTCTGTAAAATTGGGTGCTTGGATTCTCTCTCTTTAGCATACCAGGATTCCATCTGCAGCTGCAAGATTTCTGACTCCTCCACTTCTCATTGTAATTAAAAGGTTCCCAGTCACCTCTGTGGAAGAAGACACCTTGTCACCTGGAAGCTGAGAAATTCCTCAATGCTTAGAGCTCTTGGGATGCTTCATGTCACTGGGTAGTCATCTCCCCAGCAGTTTTGGCAGCTGTTCCATCAGATGGCTCTTTATGGCAGACTCCAAATTCAGATGAACTATATTTCAATGCCTGTGTCATGCCTTTTGCTCCAATAAGAGATTATTTCTCTTGGATGACCACAGAGAAATAAGGGTGAAAGTTCATGCTACTAATCCCACTTCAACTGTTATCATTCTCTTTTAACCTCCCATTAATTAGGTTCCTTTCCTATCAGCAGCTCCAGAGGCTGAGTCCAACTAGTTAAAAGTCACATTTGCTGTGGGGAATGATGTGGGTTTGGAATTCAGCAGTAGTTTTCCAGGGGAATTTTCCCATGTATTTCAGCAGGATAATAGCAGATAACTGTGAGAGATTTGCTGTTTACTGCTAGAACCACTCACACCTCCAAGATTAATAACTGACTGTGGTAGCTATCAATACAGTTATGAGGCAGTCACAACATTCACTCCAGGAGAAATTGCCCATCCAAAGAGCTCCTGAAGTAGTTAACCTTGAATTTGGGAAATAGATGAGAAAATTGGTTGCTATTGGGGCATTGTTAGAAGTGTTTACTGCTATAGCTGAATTTAGATGCCCATTGGAACTCAGCTCATTCCCCAAAATTTAGCATGTGCTTAAATAAATAGATCACATCTACCTGAAACTCTTGGATTGAAACTAATCCCAAGTGTGATCAGTCCATAAAATCTCCTCCTCATGGAGGTGCAGCAGAGAGACATCATTTGTCTCCTAATTTCCAGGCAGAGCTTTGTGTGAGGAGTGCCAGGAAAACAGCTCTCCACTGCCTTTAGATCTTCAGCCACTGCCACCACTCCTTGATGACTCCTCCACTCCAGGGAATCAATGTCCATACTGGCTTCATGTCACCTACCCAGAGGTCAAAGAGCTTTCTTAAGAAATAAGCTAAGGAATGAGAGAATTTCCCACATATGAGAAGAAATACTGATTAAAGTTGACTTAAAGAATCCAAGGACCTTTCCAAGAGGCAGAAGGCAAGACTTCAGCTACCTCCTGCTGTCTACCTCCATCAGGAGATGGGCACCTTCAGAAGGTGATATATCCCAACCTAAAGCTTTCTCTGCTGTCCTCTGGATATGCCTGTCTGTCTGCTTGGAGGAACCAAGAGAACTGTCTTCAGATACCTAACTTTTAGTCAACTGAAGTGAGGGTTGGACTTTTCTCCTAAATAAAAGGTGATAGGATGAAAGCAAATGGCCTCAAATTGTGTCAGAGAAGGTTTAGGTTCTTCCCCAAAAGGGTTGCCAAGGCCTGGCCCAGGCTGCTCAGGGCAGTGGTGGAGTCACCATCCCTGGAGGGTTTGAAAAGCCATGGAGATGTGGTGCTGAGGGAGATGGTTCAGTGGTGACCTGGCAGTGCTGGGTTAATATTAGACTCAATAATCTTAAGGATCTCTTCCAACCAGTACAATTCTATGATTCTGTGATCCCATGCTAAAGGCACTGGGATGAGCCTCACACTGTGTGCAGCAGATAGATCAACACATGCAGACATTTCTCACACAAAAATGGTTTAAGAAGTGCCAAGAACAAGAAGCATGTTCTGGGAAAGCCAGGTTCAGATGTTGGAGATCATGCCTTACACTGGGCTCAACCCAGTGTCATTCCTTATCTTCTCAAGGCATAAAAGGGTGGACATCCAGCCAAGGATAAAAGCTGCATCTTAAGGAAGAACTTGAAATTAAGTTACATCTTCAAATTAGAGAATCATAACATCACAGAATCACTAAGGTTGGAAGAGACCTCTGAGATCATCAAGTCCAACCAGCAACCTGTCACCCCCATGCCACTAAACCATGGCCCTCAGCACTACATCTAGATGGTTTTGAACCCCTCCAAGGCTGGTGACTCCACCACTGCCCTGGGCAGCCTGGGCCAATGGCTGACAACTCTTCCTGGGAAGAAATTTTTTCTGCTATCCAATCTAAACTTCCCCTGGTGCAACTTGAGGCCATTTCCTCTTGTCCTCTCATTGCTAACTCAGTTTATCTTAGAAAAAGGTGTTTGTTGGAGCAAATTATTTCCCATTCAGGCACATAGATCCAATAAAAGAGCACAACTGCAAGCACAGATGTCTCTACTAGGGTAGAAAATGGATGTACTCTACTCCTCTGTGCTAGAGTAAAAGCTTCAGCTCTACAATTGCTACTGAGGTTCCCTGAGTGCTTACTGCTGCTGGCATCGTCAGGAGTGTTCTAGTTAGGGCTTGCCAAGAATTGAACATCCAGAAATAAGTGAAAGTCAGACTTCTGCCTCTATTTGTTTACCTGGGACCTCGTCTGTATTCTGACATTGCACTGGATTTCTGGAACACTTTGAAGATAAAAGGAGTCTGAGGGCAAATCTTAGAACAGAATGGCAGGGAGGGGGAAAGAGAAACACCTTATCACCCCATTCAGGTCCTGTTTTGTCAGTCTTTCCACAGATAAATCAAAAAGAGAAGCAAGATGTCAGCACATGTCTTGGTTGTATTATCTGAAGCTGGATTTATATACACAGAAAATATAGTTCCTTTTTTTTTCAGCCAACTACACAGATGGTTGCATAATGTTATTGACATTTAAAGAGACTCAGAATTTTCTGTTCATTACAAATGTTAGGGAAGCCATTCTCCCATTTCATATCCCTTTAACAGGCTGATTTATTCTTCTGATGTGTTCTATTAACAAACATCCATGTAGCAGCTTTCTTCCCCTAAGTCAGAGCTTAGAAGGGTGAAATCATCCAGATAATTGATGGACCATTTAAAAGTCATTATGAAGAAGAGGAGAAAGTGGTGTCATGCTGGAACAGTGCAAGGCTAACAGTCTTCTGGATCCATTCTGAAGATGTAGCCAAAGGCAGTAGAGGTTTGCTCCTGTCTGATGCTTCTTTACCAAACTCTTGTCTCCTGTCACTTGGGTGAGGCTCCTCTCACCCAAAATCAGAGTTGTCCTTTGGAGACAGGTCTCATCCTTCAGTGACTGCATAGGGAGCTGATGTTCTCACTGTAAGATGGGCTGCTTGCAGAAGGGCCTGGGTCCTTAACTGATTTCTAAATGATGTGGGAGGAGTCCAGGACTTTTTCTCCTGGACCAACCATTTCACCAACTTGACTAACCTGGGCACCATCCTGTGCAGCCTGCTCTAGGTGACCCTGCTCTGCCAGGGAGCTTGGACTAGATGATCTCCAGAGGTCCAACCCTGAGCATTCTGTGGTTCTGTAACTGCTTCTGATGGATTCCATCTCATTTCAACATGTTTAATTGTATCTTAGCAAAGGGAAAACCACCCTCATCCTGCTTCTCTAGAAAGAAGAAAGGTGGTAGCTGTGTCTTCCCTGACAGTCACAGTAAATGATGCTGAAGATGTGCTCCTCAGAGCCCTGTCTGCAGCAGAAGAGTTTTGTAGACTACACCTCTGGGGATCAATGTGGAGATCTAGGCTGAGCTCCTGCATGGCCAGGCCAGAGACTTCACCCAGTGTTCCTATGCAGCTTTCTTATCTCTGCTAGCTGAGCTAGAACATTTGATTTCACAGGAGACAGGTCTTTATTAAAAGCCTCAAGGGATAAAAGACTCCCCCATGTCCTTTGGGAAGCCATTCCACTTATCATCAGACAAATCTTACACTTAATAGCATGTGACATACTTCATCCCTTGCCTGAAGAACATTCCCACATATCTTCATTTTCCATGACCCCTCTATGAATTTAGATCCCCAAAGTGATGCACATGGCAACTCAGATTTACTCCCAGAGTAGGCTGGCAGAATGTATTAGTGATGTGGTCAGACAGGGGAAAGAGCTGAAGTTTCCACCCCAGCTGCCTCATGTGGAGTCCTCACCCCAGGGTTTTTAGTTCAGGGTTAGAAGCATCCCAAAGGAGGGTGAAAGCTCAGCCCTTTCTAGACTTACAGAGCTCAGTGTTAAAGCTGCCTGAGCTTTCCCCACTTTAGAAAGAGGAAAGTTGAGAAATAGGAGAGCTTGGGGATGTCCCTGCTCACTCTAGGGGGGTTGGACTAGATGACCTCTGGAGGTCCCTTCCAACCCAGAGGATTCTATGATTCTTTTGGCTTTGATTTGAAGAACTCCTAGGTGCTGGCTGCTGAAATCTGAGCTAGACTTGACAAGGCAGTGGTGAACCTTTGGCCTTGCCTAGGCTTTTAGTTCTAGTTTGGATCCCTAAATAAATCTGTTTTCCAGTGGTGTTTATTCATTACCCTGTGAGACAAGGACTATTTGGTGCCATCAAGAAATTCCTCCCTTTTTGGTAGTATTGACTTAATTCCTAAAGTGAAAATTGCATGTCAGAAAGTTTCATCCAGATATGACCAGGGGTTAAATGATGTGTTCATCATCTTTAAATCAAAGCATGTGGTGTGACTCACCCTGGCCAGCTTCATTGTTGTTCTTATTATAGGTTCTCCTACAAAGGTCACATTTAACTACTAAAAATAAATCCACAGTCCAAAAAAAAAACCCCAAACAAAAACAAGAAAACAACAAACCCCCCCACATTAAGTCCTCAACAAACAGTTTGAGGAAAATATAGGCTACCCCTGTATTAAAAGTACAGATGAGGGTCATGGAGCTGACCTACTTAGAGGATATTTTAGGGCTTCCCAAAAGATTTCACGTCCTCCAAATGTCAATCTCCTTTCAGTACCAGGCATTGGCAAAAGCCTTCTGACTTCAGAGGAGGCTGGTATTTAGATGTAGATTTTATCAAAGTTTAACCAGCTTAACATTTCTTATTAGAAACACACAAAAAATGGAGCTGAACTTGACCAGAGTGTTTAGCAGGAGGAGGAGGACATGAGTAAAACCTTGTTTTGGTCCCAAATGATAGGACTGGTTCAGGTTTTAGTCTTCTTGGCTACATGATCTGTAATTGTACATAAGCCAGGGAAAACCTGAGAGGTGAGCAGAGCCTCTGGCCTCTTTCACAGAATCACAGAGTGTTAGGGGCTGGAGGGCATCTCTGGAGATCATCTAGTCCAAGCTCCCTGGCAGAGCAGGGTCACCTAGAGCAGGCTGCACAGGATGGTGTCCAGCTGAGTTTGGACTCTCTTTGCAGAAGACTCCACAACCTCTCTGGGCAGCCTGGACCAGGGCTCTGACACCCTCACAGCAAAGATGTTCCTCCTTATCTTTAGGTGGTACTGTTCTTGCTGTTTTGAGAGCTGACTCTTTCTAAACTCAGACAAGGGGTAGGATCTAAGGAGCAACCTTATTTTCCATCTCATGTTCCAGCTCACAGAACAATAAGATGTTTTCTCTGTAGCATGAGTGTCCTTAGCCTTTGCCTTTCTCTTGTTGGGATGACATTGAGTGGAGTCAACTGGGGAACAGGCATCCCAGCATTGACATTGTGAAGTCAGGGTATCATGAGAACTGTTCTTCATCTAGGCTGGTATGGCTGGACTGGCTGTGCCTGGTGGGTGTCACTTCTTCAGAAGATTGCTTTCACTTGGCCAGGGGAGGTTTAGATTGGATATCAGGTACTATTTCTTCCCTGAAAGAGTTGTTAGGCATTGGCTCAGGCTGCCCAGGGCAGTGGTGGAGTCACCAGCCTTGGAGGGGTTCAAAACCATCTAGATGTAGTGCTGAGGGCCATGGTTTAGTGGCATGGGGGTGACAGGTTGCTGGTTGGACTTGATGATCTTAGAGGTCTCCTCCAACTCATTCTTTGTGTGTGTGATTCTGCAGTTGTCCAGGTGTCAAAGTCTTAGCAGCTTTTAGCTGGCCATTTCTTTAAGGGCTGGTGCAGAACAGCTTCTCCAAACATACTTACTGAGCTGGGCTCTGCAGGGCATACTGCAGGAAGAGGACCAGGGTGTTAGAGATAACAAGTCAGAGGAAAAGAGGTCAGAGGAGAAAGCTGAATGGAAAGAGGAGTCAGGAGCAAAGTCTGGAATAACACAGAAGGTCCAAGGCTTGGGTCTCCCTCTTCAGCATCTCTTATTGACTACCCTGGGTAAGTCCCTGCTCTGTGGTCTGGCTGCATCTTGTCTTCAGGGGTTAAACTTCCTCTCTCCCTCTGGCATTTCAATTCGGGCAGACACAGCAACAGTCTGAGGTATGTGTGTTGAGCCTAGTTCTCTTGCAAAGGAAGGAAGCCGCTTCCAGCTGAGTGGTCCTTGGTAAAATCCCCTAGAAGACCTCAGGAGAAAGTGGTCAGAGTAACCCTGAGCAAGCCACTTTTAAAGACATTATCAAATCCCACAGGATATAGTTAGACACTTCCAAAATCTGACACTGTGTACCCCTCACCAGGCTTCCCCATCTTACAGCAGGAAGGACAGAACTATTCCTCCTCCCAGGAGGAACATCAGGAAACATCAGTGAGAGTGAATGAGCTCAGAGCTTATCATGCTGGGAGCTGATAAGGGCACAGGTCCAGACAGCTGCAGCAGAGAATCTGTTAGGATTATCCTAGCTGTGTCCTGCATCAGGAACAGAGCAGATCCTAGCAGAAAGCACTGAGCTGGAGACCATCCCACAGGGCTCTGCCCACCCCTCCTCTCCCTGCAGGATGATCAGTGGCTGCACAGGCTCTGCCTTCTGCTGACTGTGCCCAGAGGACACAACCTGCCTCCTGTTTGCTCTCACACAGACAGCTCAGGTTTTCCAAGACTGGTTTCCCTGTTGAGAACACCTCACCCTTCTCCTGTGCTCTGTGCCCTATGAAGAGCAAGGACCATTACACTGAGAACTCAAATTTCTGACCACATGCTTCTAAGTGACAGCTTACTGCATTCTTAAGTCTGAATTGCATCTGTTGGAAGGAACCAAGATTTTGGGGACAATGAGGGTCAGTCTCTTCTCCTGGGTTAGCAGTGAGAGGACAAGAGGGAATAGCCTCAAGCTGCAGCAGGGAAGGTTTAGATTGGATATTAGGAACAATTCTTTCCCAGTAAGAGTTGTCAGGCATTGGCCCATGCTTTCAGGGCAGTCAGTGGTGGAGTCACCCTCCCTGGAGGGATTCAGAAAACATCTAGCTGTGGTCCTTAGAGCCAGGGTTTGGTGGCATGGGGGTGCTAGGTTGCTGGTTGGACTTGAAGATCTTCAAAGTCTCTTCTAACCTTACTGATTCTGTGGTTCTGAATGAGTAGTCTGGTGGCAGTCTGAAGTGTGAGACCCATCACTGATGGGTGGGCTCTTTACTGGTGCCTGCTATAGAGGCATTTCCTGGTGGGAGTGAAGGATAGCAGAGCCATGATATCACAAGGGATTCTAATTAACTGGTGACATTACTAGACATTAAACCCCAGCCTTGTGTCTTTTAGTCTAATTACATCTTCAGATAGAATAAGACTTTCATAAGCCTTAAGCTGGAATTGATTTTAGGTTTTTTTACATGCACCAGGAATTGAAATCAAGGCAAAATTGGTTGGACATTATTTAGCAGTTTCCAAGCATTAAGGACAACCCTTTACAGTTGATCAAAGTGGAGTGATATTTTTCTTATCATTGAGGAATTATAATGTGTCTTACCCAATTTATTAGCTGAGCTCAGCTGAGGATCAGCTTCTCAGAGAGGCTGTCACTGAGGATGACTTCTGCTGGCTATTGGAGGATGGTTTATCAGCTGGCATCCAAGCAGCTCTCTGATGGATAAGTTGCCTTCCAGTGCTTTCAATTTGTGTAACAGCATGGTGCCTCCAGATGCCATCAACACTGAACAAAAAAATCTATTAATAGGGAGGTCTGGATGGTCAATAACTCCTCAACATGGATGCATGGTAAGCACTGAAGACATCCATCCATGCTGTCTGTGGTTTGTTATGCTCTGGCTCTCTGGAGATTCCTTTCTGTAGATCAGATACCTGTCTGTGACCTGCTACAGTAGCAGAAGCTGCCTTGCAGCCATCCATCAGCCCCAAACACAGTGTCCTAACACTTCAGTATTGACAAGCACCCTGCAGCCTCCTCTGCAGTCTCTAGCAGGCTTGCTGATCTGTCTCCTGAGGAGCTGAAAGTGTCTCCTGGAGCCTCTCAAGGTCAAATCTAGTGTAGGCAAAGCTGTGACCATAATCTATTCCAGATAAGCTCCAGTCATACAGGTGCTGGAGCAATCACACTTTTCACCCTAATTTTCTAACTATTATTCAAGGCAAACAACTAATTCATAGATATTGCAACATCAGACACAGAGTGAATGCAGAAGTACAATGTATATGCTTCTCAAACAGAAAAACAATGACAAAGTCTAAAATTAGCTTGAAGAGAAAATCAGTGGAATTAATGTTTAGATTTTTACCATTCTCTCCCTGTGACACAGGGACTACAGGCCACTTCTGCTTGCTATAAAGATAAACCAAACTGATTGACTTGTCCTGACTTGGGGTGGAAACATCTTGGCCCAAATTAAGAGAAAACCTACCCAGTAGAAACCTACCCTTATTCATTGGTTAACATTTCCTTTACAACTGTGTAATTGCCAGCACCAAGAGGTTAGATTCATTACAAATACAATCAGGTCTGTGCTGCAAATAGATGCTCCCCAGAGAGGTGGTCACAGAACAAAGCCTGACAGAGTTCAAGAGGTGCTTGGACATCACCTTCAGTCATATGGTGTGATTCTTGGTGTCCTGTGCAGGGTTATAGGAGCTGGACTAGATGATCCTTGGGGGTCCCTTCCAGCTCAGAATATTCTCTGATTCTCTTCAATTCTACCTAAATGCTTTTCTTCAGACACTTTGTGCCCAGCTGTTGTGCTGCCATTGACCCAAACTCTCTCATTCTTTCCCTGACACGTGTCCCTACACCCCTCCCAATGGCAGGGCTTTTCTTTAACCTCCCTTGCTCTCAGTTCACCACCAACTCTGCCTCCTGACCTTGCCAGGGAGTCTCATTAAACAAAAGTGACTTCTCTGGCCATGCTCCACTGACCACTCCACCCAAGCACCACCACTGAGTCTGGTCTTCCCTGTTCATGTTGCTCTTGGTGTGGAGACTCCAGTGCCAGAAAGCCCCAGCCCTTTCTCACCAGGCTGTGCAGCTCCACCAGGAGAGTTCCTGGAGCTACTTCACTCCTCCTTGCTCACCCTAAAGCTTTGTGAAATCAGGATTTTAGGAACAGGAGCACTGTGTCCACTGCCACATCATGCACTAATTCTTCACTGCTGGGTTTACACAGAGTTGGATCTATCTGTATTTAAGCCTAACTGATTTTCTTAACTGGAATAATTGGGATAGAAACTTCCTGTGAGCGTAGGTGATCTGTGTGTGAGCCACAGGTGCTTGCACCTTTGCCCAAGGGCTAATGAAAACATCTGCAGGCTATTTTGCTATTGAAATTGCTAAAAGATAAACCTGAGCTGTGTGCCTTTGTTTTCTCATCAGTTTCACAGAATCATAGAATTATCAGGGTTGGAAGTGATCTTAGAGGTCATCCAGTCCAACCCCCCTACAGTGAGTAGGCACATCTCCAACTAAATCAGGTTGCTGATTCTTTAGGAATTCGTTTTACATGAAAACTCAGGTTTAGTCTGACATTAGTAGAAAATACTGTAAGACTGCAAACATGAGCACAGATTAGTGGGTGGCTAAGCACAAAAATAACAGCATTTCCGTGTCATGAAACAAAATTCTGTGAGTCCAGACACTGCTCCCAGCAGTGGAGTTCTGAGGTTTTCATGAATCCAAGGCATTGTTTCTTACTTTAGGAAGGGAAAATCCCCACAAAAAGAATAGTGGTGAATCTACAAGCATCCTGGACAAATAAACTCCAATCTTACAATGCCAAAAGAGTCATTTGTACAGAGGAGGATTACCAGAAAGTGTTAACACCTCTTCATAACAGAGTATCTGTATGGGAGAAAGAACATGGGCCTGAGATTTTTTTCTTTTTTTACTCNTATTTCTCCAGCTCCTATCATCTAGCCCATCAGATTTATTTCTGTTTTCCTCAAGAGTCCTACTGTAACCTCCTGTCAAAATAAATGTAGTATTTCAGGTGGCTTCTTAGGAGAATCATAGCCATGTAAAGAGCACCAAGAAGAGCTGATGGCTCTATAAGTGTTGCTGAAAATGGTATCAGGCTCTTTTGACTCTCTTTCACATTCCAAACTTTCATTGCAAGCTTAATCCCATGTTTTGAAAGGTACTAAAGCAGTGTAAATAGAGATCAGCAGAAAACTATCTTAGAATAAATAGAGCTGCTGGCAAAAAGAGAGGTTTAGAGTGAGGGAGAATGACAGTCTTGCAGGTAGACAATTTCAGCAAAATGGGCTGCCATGAGTGGATAAATGATTGTGTGGGCTGTGAATGGAGAGAATCCCTGGGAACTGGGTGCAGAAATAGGGCAATGGACAGGGCACATGTGAAGGGCTCAAGCAGAGCAGTGTCAGGCTTCAAAAGGAAGCAGCTCTTTCCATCTCCTGGGGGAAACATCCTGGAGTCACAGGCAAAGATGCTCAGCAGTTTTCTGTGGTGCTGGTGCTGCCTGTGCCATTCAGCACTGCTGTTTTCTTCTGCTTCCATCAGAGCTTAGTTCTCCTCCCAACTACATTGAGAAGCCCCAGTGGCACTGAGGGGAGATGAACTTTTTGGAGATCTGGCCCAAAACAGGATCCCTCCTATGATCCATCAAGTGTTTGTTCAGTGCAGCCTAGAAAATGGCAATATTGATTCATCCCTTCCATGACATGGGTTAGGGGCATGGTGGTGCTAGGTTGATGGTTGGACTTGGTGATCTTAGAGGTCTCTTCCCACCTTCATGATTCTGTGACATTAATTAGAATCCCAAGTATCATCAGTTAGCCAGGGAGATAACAGTAGAGCAGATGTGTGAGGTGCTGGGTCCCTCCCCACCCCTGAGGACAATCCTTTGACAATGGGCACAAAAGATAGGATCAATTCTGTCAACCATCCCAGCATGTTTTCCCTCTCATATTGCTTCTTACTCACCTACCTTAACAAACTGTGATACATCACCAGAAATCGTGGTGTCACAGATGATATGTCCTGACAGCCAGGCAGGATAAAGGATATTAGGGAGGATTTACCACTGAGCACTAATTAACAACTCCATTATCTAGCTAAAATCAGGTGACTACCCCAGACAACATTCCCAGGACACCACTTCCTTTCAGCCACTCTCTGAATAAGGATTAGCAGACAATCTGACACAAGGAATAACAATTTCTAATGGCATTACTAGAGAATCAAAAAGCTCAGGAGGAACAGTTATTCCCTTCCTTCAAAGACAGCAGCTTTAAAATACTGAAGAGAACAAATGAGAGGAAAAGACCACTAGGACACCATGGACCTGCTGCTTGAGTGTGTCCAGAGGAGCCTACAAGGATGATTTGGGGGCTGGAGCCTCTCCCCTGTGAGGACAGACTGAGAGAGTTGTGTTTGTCCAGCCTGGAGAAGATAGGGCTCTGGAGGGACCTTGTAGTGACCTTCCAGTAACTCTGCTGTGAGGACAGACTGAGAGAGTTGGGGTTGTTCACTCTGCAGAGGAGAAGGCTCCCAGGAGACCTTCTTGTGGCCTTCCAGTATCTGAAGAGGCTACAAGAAAGCTGAGGAGGGACTTTTTAGGAGGTCAGGTAGTGATAGGACTAGGGGGAATGGATGCAAACTAGAGGAGAGCAGATTTAGATTGGATATTAGGAGGAAGTTCTTCACTATGAGGGTGGTTAGACAGTGGAACAGGTTGCCCAGAGAAGCTGTGGAAGCCTCATCCCTGGAAGCTTTTAAGGCCAGGCTGGCTGTGGCCCTGGGCAACCTGATCTAGTGGGAGGTGTCCCTGGCAGGCAGGGGGGTTGGAACTAGATGATCTTTAAGGTCCCTTTGAATTCTGGCAATTCTATGATTCTATGACTATATCTCAGTTTCTGTCTCCAGGAGAATCAGCAATGCAGAGGCTGGAAGAGGCTCAGTGCAAGTAGCTATATGGAAACCTAGGAGCCTCAATTTAACTGGAGATGCTGAACAGGAAATCCAAGGGAGAAAGGAATAAATGTTTCTGTCTGCTCCACTGCAGCTTGTATCAATTACACTGAGCAGCTACCAGGAACAGATCCTGTTTTGTTAACACTGCATATTTCTGTTGCCAAAGCCAAATTTTCTCTGAAGTTCTGGTGTGCAAGATGTTAGTTCAGTCAGAACCCAAATTTCAAAGAAGAACAGCTCCTGTGAAGTGTAAATCATGGCTTTGTGGCTGCTCTTCCTGAAGTTCTGCAGACCAGATCTCTGCAGGTTTTGTTGTGATGCAGAATTTCTGGACATCAGCTTTGTGTTCTGCTTTCAGACTAGTCTGCAATGTCTGTTGGTCTCCATCAAATTCAAATGCTAACCTTCCCCTCCAAATGAGACCTGAGGCTTCTGTCTCATATCTGAAGGAAACCACATTCACTTTTGCTGTGTAGCAGTGGACTGACCAACCTTTCTAAGTCTCTATAAACTCACTCCAAGTGCTTCCACTGAAAGGTAGGAAGTCACACAGAATCATGAAGGTTGGAAGAGACCTCTGTGATCATCAAGTCCAACTGTCACACTACATCTGGGTTGAGTGTCTGGGGAAGAAGGGAGCTTGGCCACATCAGGCTGATGCCCACCTCCAGAAAGAAGTGGGCTTAGTGCCTCCCTGCCTTGCAACCTGCATCCACCCCTACATCTCCTTCCAGGGAGTCAGTTGTCATCAAGCTCTTTTTCTCTCCAGGGAAGCTGTTTCTTCACAGCTAGAGCAAGGCCTTTGCTTACTGCCTCCTATTACTCTGAGTCTATCTTAGGCACAGCAGGGAACAACTTCAAAGGAATCCTTGGGGTTTTTTAGCCTCCTGATAGTTTTCCAGACAGACCTTCCACAGAGAAAGATGAATGGTGCAGCTTGAGGTGCAGCATGGAGGTGCAGCTTGAGGTGCAGCTTGAGGTGCAGCATGGAGGTGCAGCTTGAGGTGCAGCTTGAGGTGCAGATGAGGGTGCAAATTGAGGTGCAGCATGGAGGTGCAGCATGGAGGTACAGCTTGAGGTGCAGCTTGGAGGTGCAGATGAATGGTGCAGCTTGAGGTGCAGCATGGAGGTGCAAATTGAGGTGCAGCATGGAGGTGCAGATGGGGGTGCAAATTGAGGTGCAGCATGGAGGTGCAGCTTGAGGTGCAGATAGGGGGGCAAATTGAGGTGCAGCATGGAGGTGCAGCTTGAGGTGCAGCATGGAGGTGCATCATGGAGGTGCAGATTAAAGTGCAGCATGGAGGTGCAGACTGAGGTGCAGCATGGAGGTGCAGCTTGAGGTGCAGCATGGAGGGCCACCCTGACCTCAGCTGACTTGTATCTTCAAGCTCACAGAAATCAGTCTGAAGTGTATCCCTCACCTAAAAGCAGGTGATTCCAGGCTGTTGAGCAACCAGCTGCATTCTGCTCCTGGTTACTCATGAGGAGTGAAATGTGGAGTGACCCTCTGGGAGCACCAAAGCATCCAGGGCTTGCAGAATCTGCACAAGGGGGTCCTCAAAGTTATTGCCCTTGTTCTGAACCAGCTTCATGGAGAAGGAGATTGTGGCTGACAGGGATTCTTCACCAGGGCAGTGGTGGAGTCACCATCCCTGGAGGGGTTTGAAAAAAAACTGGATGTGGTCCTTAGGGGCATGGTTTAGTGGCATGGTGGTGCTAGGTTGATGGTTGGACTTGATGATCTTAGAGGTCTCTTCCAACCT
>VWZX01002120.1:78944-186369 GCA_013399015.1 Galbula dea
GGTGCAGCTTGAGGTGCAGCATGGAGGTGCAGCGGGAGGTGCAGCTTGAGGTGCAGATGAGGGTGCAAATTGAGGTGCAGCATGGAGGTGCAGCATGGAGGTACAGCTTGAGGTGCAGCTTGGAGGTGCAGATGAATGGTGCAGCTTGAGGTGCAGCATGGAGGTGCAAATTGAGGTGCAGCATGGAGGTGCAGATGGGGGTGCAAATTGAGGTGCAGATGGGGGTGCAAATTGAAGTGCAGCATGGAGGTGCAGCTTGAGGTGCAGATAGGGGTGCAGATTGAGGTGCAGATCGAGGTGCAGATCGAGGTGCAGCATGGAGGTGCAGATTAAAGTGCAGCATGGAGGTGCAGACTGAGGTGCAGCATGGAGGTGCAGCTTGAGGTGCAGCATGGAGGGCCACCCTGACCTCAGCTGACTTGTATCTTCAAGCTCACAGAAATCAGTCTGAAGTGTATCCCTCACCTAAAAGCAGGTGATTCCAGGCTGTTGAGCAACCAGCTGCATTCTGCTCCTGGTTACTCATGAGGAGTGAAATGTGGAGTGACCCTCTGGGAGCACCAAAGCATCCAGGGCTTGCAGAATCTGCACAAGGGGGTCCTCAAAGTTATTGCCCTTGTTCTGAACCAGCTTCATGGAGAAGGAGATTGTGGCTGACAGGGATTCTTCACCAGGGCAGTGGTGGAGTCACCATCCCTGGAGGGGTTTGAAAAATATCTGGATGTGGTCCTTAGGGACATGGTTTAGTGGCATGGTGGGGATAGGTTGGTGGTTGGACTTGATGATCTTCGAGGTCTCTTCCAACCTTAATGATTCTGTGATTCATTTTTGTATTAGGGGAGTAACAACAGGGAGAGAAATACCCAACCTGCAGGAGAAAGCACCTCAAGGGTGCTCCTCTGACACACCAAGCAGAAGCTGGACACCTCCCACTGTGTCCCTTGGAGAAATAGCAGAGGGAGGCACAGAGGGAAGCAGCAGGAATTTTCTTCCACTAAACAGTGATTTCAACCTCCCCTGACAAAATTGGGATGGCCACATCAATGTGGCCACTACAAGGCAGAGCCATGTCATGTGAAACACCCTCCAGGTCCATCCCAGAGCTGGCTTTGTTTCAGGGAGGTGAAGCAACAGTCTACCCGGTGGTGACACTGCATGTCCTGCAGTTTGACACCTCCAGCTGCACCAGTGTGGCTCACCCACTGGAAGCAATGTGTCTGAGGACCAGAGACTTGCTCCTGGAGGCTGGCTGGGCTGTGGTGAGCAGGTTTGAGAGGATCATTGGTGGTTTGCTTTGGCCTGTGTAGCACAGGGCCAAGGCAGATGTTAGTCTTTGAGTCTGAGTCTGAGTGGAAAATGCCCCCACATGGTGTTGTGCAGGTGGGAGCAGTGGTTAGGCAGCATTGCCTTCTGGATCCTCCTTGAGAGGAGATGTGATGTGGTGGTGTTGAAAGGAAGGTCTGGCAGTTCTAACATAGGTTCTGCTAAATAAGTTTAGCTTAAGAGTGTGAGAGCTCAGTCACTGCTCTTGAAACTGAGGAACTGAGGGAGTGGAATTAATCCTGGCTCAGAAATGCTCTCTCAGGGACTGAGCCCAGCCTTTCTCACCTGGGACATTGCTGGACTCAGGTCTGAGGAAGGGCTGAGTTCTTCCTCCCTTTGTGCCTCCCCTGGGCTGGCCACAGGAAGGATGTGCTGATTCAGCTCTTCTCAGTGACACTGATTATTGTCCCTTCAGAATTTCCTTGGCAGCAGATGCCTTCCCAGAAGCTGCCCTATGACCTGCAGCTGGTAATCAGCAGTCTTCCAGATGTTCCTGGCAGCTTGGCAAGGAAGATGCCAATATCCTGAAACATCCTAATTCATTCTGGAGTCCAACAGCCCAGGAATTTACCTCTACAGGGGGTTAATTGCTATCAGACAAACCCAGTCCCTCCAGCTGTACCTGCTCAAAACTGCAAGCAAGTGAAACCTTGCCTGGGTTCCTCTGTATCATGAAGAAGATTCGAGTTCCTGGTTACAAAATTGAAATTACAGTTGTAAAAGAGGAAAGTAATCAGAAGAAATGGAATCCTGGTGTCCCCCCACTACTCACTTAGACTCCTCACCCTACTCTCCCTGGCTTTCTGCAAATCAAATCAGAGTTGTAGAAGGTGAGGCCAGCTCTGAAAGCTGGCATCTTCCCTGCCCACTTATTGTCATGGTTTTCTTCTTGCTGTTGAATGCAAATGAAGTTTCAAAGCATGTAGGAGGAGCTGCCTCTCTCCTCCCTGTCTATCTTCTCTTTGAGGGAATCTGGCTGGGCTTCAGCTTGTTGTGAATTCCTGGTGTATGAGACTGCAGATGAAGCATCCTTAAGCTTCTCTGAGATGTCTGTCCTTTGATGTTTAAAAGGTTTGGAGGAGTGTTGACTCCTCATTTCTCTTCACCTTTTTATCCCCTCAGGAAGGCAGTTGGCTTGCAGCTGTATCTGCTTACCTTCTGAAATCCTCTGGATGCAGAGCCATGTGCCAGCTACAGATCACAAACATGCCAAGGGGCTTTGGTTTTCAACCTGAGACCACACATGGCACATTTGCCAAAGCAGATGTCAACTCTCAGGAGGGTTTGAGCTGCCTGCCCTGTGCCTGTGCTCTCAGCTCCTGGGCACAACCACAAAAGGCTTTTGAGCCGTGAGAGCCAACATTGTTTAGGTGATGTGTAACTCCTCTGGATGTCTCTGAGGTTCCTTAGCAGAATCACAGAATGTTAGGGGTTGGAAGGGACCTCTGGAGATCACCTAGTCCAAACCCCCCTGCTAAAGCAGGGTCACCCACAGCAGCTTGCCCAGGATCACCTCCAGCTGCCTTGGGAATCTCTCCACACAAGGAGACTCCACAACCTCTCTGGGCAGCCTGGGACAGGGCTCCAACACCCTCAAAGTCAAGAAGTTTCTCCTCATGTTTAGCTGGAACTTCCTCTGTTGCAGTCTGTGCCTGTTCCCTCTTGTGCTGTGCCTGGGCACCACTGAGCAAAGCCTGGCCCCATCCTCCTGACCCCCACCCCTTCAGCATTCATATCTTCATTGGAAAATTAATTGCTAAGATTCATTTTGGAGGACCCTGATGTGCAGCTGCCTGAGTGCTCTCCCCAGGGCCTTTGCCAGGGAGCTGACAGCAGGATGCCTTGCTGAGCCTCTTCACCAAACCTCCCTGGAACACCCTCCCTGGCATTTCCAGAGACCTTTACAGCTATGATACATGGCTCAAGAATTGTTCTACATCTAGAGGATTTTCCAAGCTCTGCAGAACAATTGCATAATGATGAAAGAGCTTCTAAACCCCTCCAAGGTGGATTTTTTTTTCCTCCTTCTTTCTGTGGTCATAAAATGAAATGTTTTATTCACATCCAGACTCCCACAGGGGCAGTTTCTATAACAAAAGATGCCACAAATGAAACTCTAACACCAGAGCTGGACTTAGAGCATTTTGTCATTGCTCTGCTTAGAATAATTCTCAGTCTTTTGCTTTAACTTGGATAAATTAGTTCATCATTAGTTTCCACAGTGAGATTTCCATCTTTATTTGCCTGTGTTTGATACCAAAGTGCTTCAAAGCAGCTTTCCTGGTGAGATCCAGTCTCAAGGAGGAGACATGCTGTTCCCCAAGCACGGGTTGCTCTCATTTCTTAACCAAACTAAGGCAGAAAAAGGAGTTCCAGGGAAAAATATTGTTGTGTTTGCTATTAGGCATGCACATCTTGTTTAATATCAATGTCAAGAAGTATCAGGCTGTCAAAACTGTATTTTATTCTAACAGGAATTGTTGTTGTTGTGAGATTTATGAATTAAACCAGTTCTGAGCACTCCCTTGCATTAGAATGTTTGCCTTGCTCAGCAGCAGGCATGAGGTGAAGTTTGCTGACTTCACAGGCTTCCAGCACTGCAGCAAGTGTCCTGTCATGTTCTCATAGCAGGAAAATTGGTCCAACCTTCTGCTTTCTTGCAAGCCACCACTAAAACCTTCTCAGGAGGCTGTAACAGTCTGAAGATGGGGGTTGGTCTCTTCTTCTGGGTTAACAGTCAGAGGACAAGAGGAAATGGCCTCAAGTTGCACCAGGGGAGGGTTAGATTGGATAGCAGGAACAATTCCTTCCCAGTAAGAGTTGTCAGGCATTGGTCCAGGCTGGCCAGGACAGTGATGGAGTCACCATCCCTGGAGGGGGTCAGAAACATCTAGCTGTGGTCCTCAGGGCCATGGTTTAGTGGCATGGTGGTGCTAGGCTGATGGTTGGACTTGATGATCTTAGAGATCTCTTCCAGCCTTAATGATTCTGTGATTAAATCACGTGTGTCTGTAACAACTGGCAGCAAAGGTCAGTCAGAAGTGAGCCCTGGTCATTGCTTGACCTTTCCCAGTGGCTGTGCTTGAAGGCTTTTAGCCAACTGTTCTCATTGGATGCTCTTCTGCAGTGGAGATGCTCAGCCTGCCACCAGTGATCTGTTACTGACCTCAGTATATCCTCTCCTCTGCTGTTTCACCTCTTGGGTCATTACTCAACATGTCACACAGAGGCAGAGGTTCATCAAGCTCAGCTGCAACCTTTTTTTGAAGTGTCTGGCTTTGAGAGCATGTTGGATGCAGGATGCATAGGCTCCCTCTTCAGTCAGCAAAGAGAAACTGGTGCTTTCAGGAGAACGAGGAGTTCATGCTGCACATGGCCATCGACTGTGGTCCAGGGAAGGCTTGGGATGACAAAAGGGCCACTTACAGCTCAGACTGTCAGGGTTACTACTGCTGGACACCTCAACCAGAAATCTCTTCACACCACTGTATATTTAAGCACAACTAGCTGCTCCTGAGGAGAGATCCAAGTGCCAGCCCAGGACTCAGGATTAGTCTTGGCACACACCCTCAGCATCTGTCCCTGTGCCTCAGCCTCTGGATATGGAGGTGGCACTGCAGGGGGATAAGGTCTGACATAAACAGAGGCTCTGCATGCTCATTCCACCTGTGAGGACAGAATGCAGGTATGATGTTGTGGCTGCCCATGCTCTTTCCACTGGCTCAGGACACGTGGTGTCATAGCTGAGCTTCCCAGAGCAGTGGAGAGGTGGAGGAAGTCAGCTAGAATACAGAGGTCTGGAGGAAAGGAGTGGTTGCTCAGCACCATCCTCATGTCACCAAACCATGGCAACAGGTGAAGCATCTGGGGAGAAAGGGAAACTATTTTAATTGGTAATTAACAGGGCTACAGGGAGGAGTCTCTGGGCTGTTATTCAAATTAATGAAGTATCATTTCCCAAGGTAATTTTGCAGAATGCTGTGTGGAGAGATCCTGACTCTTACTTCAGGAGTTAAGAAGATCCAAAAGCCTAATGGGATTCTTTGGCTCCAGTAGGAAATGTGCTCTTTGTGACCATGAGGCAGAGGGGACCCATGCCTGCCCAGTACCAAGAAGTTTGGGAGCAGCTGTGCTGTGTAGCTGACAGAGCACAGTTGGTGCTGGTCTGGCACTTGGAAACAGCAGACTAACTGGGATGAAGGTGACCTTCACACTCAGCCTGTTAAATGTAGCTGGTCTTAAGGGGGATTGCCATTCCATGGAGGAGAACTGGTATTTTGATGGCAACCAATGCCTTCAGCTGGATCCTGCCTTTGGAATTAACTTCATTTATTTATTGACTGACTTACTAGTGCAATTTCTTTGCCCCCATGTGTGTGCCAATGAGTCATGTCTTTTCTCCATCATTTACACATCTGTGGGCTGTAACTTTGGTGAGGAAGAATGCTCTTGATTTGGTCCCTCACATAGGTGGGAGGTCTTGTGGGAAATCCAGGTTTGGATGTTGCCAGCCTGACAGTGTCCACAGCCCAAGAAAGGTGTCCCACCAGCATGGAGAGTGCATCTTCATAAACTGAGCAGGTAGCTGGGGCTGCAATGAAGAAAGGAGATAAACATCCCACCAAGATCACCTCTGGTTAGAAAGGACCAGCAGTGCAGACCTGTGGTTTGATCCATACAGCCTTAAACCTTTCCTGGAGTGAGATGCTGAGATTTCCTCTGTGGGCTTGGTGACTTAGGCACAAGTTAGGCCTGCCATGTCCATTACCTGGGGTGTGCCCTGGGACAGCAGAGGTAGCAACCAGGCAAGGTACAAGATCAGGTTTACAGCCTAAATCTCCAGAGAAGAAGGAGCACCTAAACACACTGTTGAGTTTAGGCCTTTGTGTCCATCAGAAAAGCAGCTCCTGGCTCTGTGGTGTGGTTAAATACACAACAGGCTGTGAGGCATCTAGTTGCTGCATTAATGGATACCAACAACTGCAGGAGCTGGGTGGATCTGGTCCAGGAGAGAGGCCAAATGTTATGTTGATTGCAGACATAAATAACAGCAGTCCCTTGAAGGTTTATAATGAAAGTGAGGAGAGCATTTTACCTAGTAGTCCAATTTTCCATCAGTAGCTAAAGCTGTGTGCTGTAGTCTAGTTTCCAGTGGTGCTTTTAGCATGTATTTATTAATGTTAATTAGCAGCAGTTTGTAAATATATCTGCTAGAAGGGCAACATCAGCATATCTTCTGGTGATGCATCTCCCAGAGAGGACTCAGAGCAATACCTGAGAATAGTCATGCTGCTTCTCTAATGAGATCTTTATTATTCTAATAATTATCATGGATGTGAGTAATTCTTTACACTTAGAAAGTTTACACTTAGAAAGATCCCCCTAGACTTGCCAACCTCTTCACTTCTAGTACAACCTAAGACCACTGACTTGTCCATGTGGGCTTCAGATCCCATGCAATGCTCAGAGGTAATGGACCTCAGGATATTTGAAAGCTGACCAGTGCCCCTCCAAAGGTCTCTCCAGGAAAAGAACCTTTTATTGCCACTCTAGGAATATTTTGTTTGTTCTTTTCTTTCAAGAACACAGAGATCACTGAGTCATCAGATCATATTTATGCATCTGTTTCACAAAGAATTCTCCAGCCTTGGAGATCTTCAAGACCTGGGCAGCCAAAGCCATAACCCAACAGTTCTCCACTGGTGCTGTTTCTCTCTGCTAGGATGTTGGCAATAATGAGATGACACAGTCCAAGCTCAAAGCACATTTTGAAGCCCTCCCCTGTGCACTGCACACAGCCTGTCCCAAGGAAGCCCTCACTAGCAGGATCAGCAATAACAGAGCAAGCACCAAGAGCCCCGTTGGCAGTGGCAACGCTGCTGTCACGGGCAGCTCTGGTGCTGTGCCTTGAGCAAAGCACATTTCCCCTTCTGCATCTTCTCCAGCATTTTGCCAAGTCCTGTTCTAAATAATTGGCTTTCCACCACCCTTCAGAAGTAGAAGATGAAGCAGTATCTCTTGGAAGACTTTCCCTGTTGTGCAGTCCCAGTTTTCCACTATCAGTCTCACCTTTTAACTTCAGGCTGTCCATCATCAGGCTACACTGAACAGTTTTGCTCCTTTCCTGGCTGTTTAATCACAGTTTGGCCAAGCCATGCATAATTTAGTTCCTTTAATCTTTCCTATTTAGCTTGTCCTTCAATCATTTTTGTGGCTGTTCTGAATGTCCTTTGCTTTCTCTGTGCCCTTGTGGTGCTGATATGCCCAGAGGTCCTCCTGTGTACCCCTGGAGCTGTGCACACCTCCAATCCTGGGGTCAATTTGGGGCCTCTCACTCCAAGAAGGACATTGAGGTGCTGGAGTGTGTCCAGAGAAGGGGAAGGAAGCTGGTGAAGGGTCTAGAGCACAAGTGTTGTGAGGAGCAGCTGAGGGAACTGGGGTTGTTTAGCCTGGAGAAGAGGAGGCTCAGGGGAGACCTTCTCACTCTCTGCAACCCCTGAAAGGAGGTTGTAGTAAGGTGGGGCTCAGTCTCTTCTCCCCAAGAGCAAGAGATAGGACAAGAGGAAATGGCCTCAAGCTGTGCCAGGGGAGGTTTAGGCTGGACATTAGGAACAATTTCTGCTCCAAAAGGGTTGTCAAGGCCTGGCCCAGGCTGCCCAGGGCAGTGGCAGAGTCACCATCCCTGGAGGGATATAGAAGCCATGGAGATGTGGTGCTGAGGGACATGGTTTAGTGGTAACATGGCAGTGCTGGTTAGCAGTTGGACTTGATGACCATAGAAGTCTCTTCCAAGCAAAATAATTCTCTGATTGTGTCAGTAGCCAGAGAAGTGCTTCTCATGTTTCAACCTTCTCACTCTTTAGTGCCATTTTCTGCTTTTCCTCCCAAGGACTGAACCCTGAACTGGATCCTGAACCCCAGTCACTGAGGTGGCTCCTGCCCATGCCTGTCTTGCTTGGTGGAAGCATTCATGCATTTCCCCAAGAAATCTCAGCCCCTGTGATGCCTGGTAAGCATGTCAGCCAGCCCATTCAGCAGGGCCCCAGCTCCACCCCATGCTGAAAGGACTGAAACAGCTCCACAGCAAATACAAACATCTAATGGAACGTAATTACCATCTGCTGCTTTCCAAGGCAACACATCCCAATTACCAATTGGGAAATAATTACAGCCCACAAGTCTCCATCACAAGGGCCTCAGCTTCCCTCTTGAATCTGCATAACTTTCCCAGTTCTTCACAAACTGCAGCCTTGCTGCAGGTGCTGACACATCTCTCACCTTTCTTTGGTGGCACCGAGCATCAGGGAAGTATTTGTTGGAGTGAAAAGCAAGATCCATTCTCTGAGGGCTTGTTTTGTATCAGCTAGAGGCATTCCACAAGCATTTGATGTTATTTACCCCTTAAGCAAGGGTTTGAAGCTGTTGGGGAAGGCAGGGCACTACAAGCCCAACTTCTGTTCCCTGCTTTCAGGAATTTTAGCACCTATTTAAAAATACTCAAGCAAAGCCAGAAAACTAGTTCCTTGCAACAGCATCCACCAGGGCATGGATTGCACAGCAGTGATCAGAGAACCAGATCCTCTGCAGGGTAGACCCATGCACATCTGCCTACATGATGTCCTAGGTTGAAAACCCTGGAGTCCTGGCTCCAGTTCTGGTCTCCCCTGTTCAAGAAGGACAGGGAACTTCTGGAGAGGGTGCAGAAAAGGGCTACAGAAATGATGAGGGGACTTGAAGATCTCTCCTGTGGGGAAAGGCTGAGAGAGCTGGGGCTGGTTAGCCTGGAGAAGAGAAGACTGAGGGGAGATCTTATCAATGCTTATCAATATTGAATGGGTGAGGGTCAGGAGGATGGGACCAGGCTTTTCTCAGTGGTGCCCAGGGACAGCACAAGAGGGAACAGGCACAAACTGCAACAGAGGAAGTTCCAGCTAAACATAAGGAGGAACTTCATTACTTTGAAGGTGGTAGAGCCCTGTCCCAGGCTGCCCAGAGAGGCTGTGGAGTCTCCTTGTGTGGAGAGATTCCAAAGGCAGCTGGAGGTGATCCTGGGCAACCTGCTGTAGGTGACCCTGCTCTGCCAGTGGGGTTGGACTAGATGATCTCCAGAGGTCCCTTCCAACCCCTAACATTCTGTGATTCTGTGAAAACCCTGAGTGTAAATTTGGCAAATATATATGAAATTTGGACTCCTTCAATTTAATTTGGTTGTGCCTCAACCTTCTTTCCACCTGTCAGGAAGAAGTGCAGATTGGATTTAAGGAATAATTTCTTCCCAGTGAGAGTGGTCAAACACTGGCCCAGGCTGCCCAGGGCAGTGGTGGAGTCACCATTCCTGAAGGGGTTCAGCAAACATCTAGATGTGGTCCTTAGGGCCATGGTTTAGTGGCATGGTGGTGCTAGGTTGATGGTTGGACTTGATGATCTTGGAGGTCTCTTCCAACCTTAATGATCCTGTGGCTGTGCTGCCTCCTTCCCAGCCTGCAGAGTGCTGCTGTGTGCACTGGGGCAATCAGCTGGTGCTCCAGCTATGCAGAATCACAGTCACATGAGGCACCTTTTGCAGGACCTTCAGCTCAACCCACAGCAGCCCAACAGAAATGATTTCACTGTGGCAGAGCCTCCCTAATAGCTGGCTGTGTATCAGCAGAGGGGTGTGGAGAGAGCAGCTTCTGATCTGTGTGCTGGTGACAGGGTGATTAGGGAGGCTTGGCTCAGATTTTCACTCTGTTCCCAGGCTAAAGACTTCCTTAGCCCACAGTTAAGGGTGCAGGCATCTGACAGGTACTTGTAGGGTGAGGCTTTTAACTCTCCTGAGTGCACTGTGCTTTTCTCCTCTGTGTCCCTACCTTAGCAAGCCCAGGGAGGCTGGGAAGCCCTTCATAGAGAATGGCTGCAGAAGGGAGAAACCTTGCACTACAGATTCCATTTCTGCTTGATGTGAAGTTACCCTTTTCCAGGTCCAGACTTTAAGAGGATGCTTTCTGGAAGCACCATTTGGAGAGAATTGTCCTCCATGGAACTCTGAGCAAAGGAAGAGTGTCTTTATCTGATGACTGATGGCAAGACCTAAGTCATTTGCCATATGGTGTAGAAGTGGACTGTGGTCTAATTGCCACAGTCAGGTCCAAACAGTTTCCCAGAATGAGACTCATCTCATTAGATGAAGTCTTCAGGAGCCAGGCTTGACATGGTATTTGAAAACAACTTCTACTAAAAGCTTTTTTCTGTAGCTTGGTGTGTGACAAAGCTCAGGTTAAGGCAACTGCTGCTTGTCCCAGCCTTGTTGTGTGTTGCCTTCAATTTACAGACCTCAGCCTGGACCTAATGCAATGGAAAAGGTGGCACCATGCCCCAGGCCCCAGATGTTGGTCTTGAAGTTGCCATTAATGGGAAAAGGCTATTCTGTAACCAGGCCAGGAGTCTGCAGGGTGTGGTGGTGATGTGGGTGATGTGGAGAGCTAAGCACTGAGCCATGGCCTGGCTGAAGTGATAGGTTAAGGATCTTCCACAGGCTGAAATGACAAAAGCAGGGCAGTGGTGGGAGGTTCAAGCAATATTAGTGCCCAGCAGAAGGAAAGGACTGGCCACATATTGCTCTTGAAGGGTAATTCTCCAAGGTCAAATACCTGGTGAAAGATCATGGCTGAGAACAGACAGAGGATGATGAATTTAACATCAAAATGACAGACAGGGTAGAAATGACTGTCCAGGTAAGTTAACATCTGCAGAAATAAGGTGATCAGTAGAATTTAGAGGCCACATGCTGGGGATGAAAGGGATCTGAGGAATAGGTTTGCTGCAGCAGTGGATATGCAAAGGAAATCAGCACAGATAAGGTGACTGTGGAGCAGGGAGGAGCACCTCATCCTGTGAAAAGAAAAGGGGACAGTAGAAAGAAGAGTTGGAGTCTAGGCAAAATGAAGGGCAGAGTATATGGAAATGAACTAGGAAAGCAAAAAGAAGAGTGTTCTTGGACAGAAGGCAAAGGAAGACTGGAAAGACACAAAGAGCAGCAGAAATGTGGTTGGAGAATCCTTATTAAGAACTCCTAGTGAGACTCATGCCAGAAGAAATCAGATTGAGAGGAATGTGATGTAAAGAAAGCAATGGAAAGCATCTGGGACTGTGAGGAAGTTTCCAGATCACCCTTTTTATAGAGGTGGATGACACTGCTGCATTCCCAGCTAAAACCATAAGGGAGGAAGATGCCAGATGTGGGAAAAGGTTCTGTAACCTTCTAGAGGATTTCTAGGGTCTCCTGAGACTTTTTTTGGGGGGGGGCAGGGGAAGGTAAAGTAATGAGGATTAAAAGGTGGTGCTAAAGAAAGGCTTTGGGATGTTCATTGCCTGGAAGAAACACAGAGGAAAATAGCACTCATAGCATGGACTTCCCTTGGGGAGAGAGCTGGTATGGTTGGCTGCACCTCAAATACTGGGTCCAGTTTTGGGCCCCTCCCTCTGTTGAGATGCTGGGGTGTGTCCAAAGAAGGGCAGTGAAGCTGGTGAAGGGTCTAGAGCACAAGTCTTGTGGAAGGAAGGAGACCAACTTCTTCTGTAAGCCATGCATCCAGAAAAGCATGGCTGCTTGTGGGTGGATGCTCTGCTGCCTGCACTCCATCTACCCACAGAAATCCCAAGCTCAGAACCTTAAACAACCTTTCCCACAACACTTACATCCAAGACTCTGCCCAAGCTGTGGGTAGGAGCTGAAGGTCCACGTGTGCTCCTCAGCAGGCAGAGCAGGCACTGGGGGGCATGGGCTGACTGACAAGAGGGCAGCTGCCAATCAGAATGCATAATGGCCAAGAGTTGCTTCCTTTTCCCTCAGAGGAGGCACTCATTTGAATCTCTCTCATCTACACAGCTGCCAATTTTTAAAGGAGCTTAGAGAATCTTAATTATCATAGGTGCTCTCTCCCATGCTTTCAGGTGGGGTTGAAAGTGGCCATGGGGTTTGGAAGTTATGGCAGGAGAGGAAGGGAGGGAAGGAGTTGTATTACATTTTTTTTTCCTTTGGGAAAGCAAGCTAGAAGAGATTGATCAGCAAAACAGTATATCTTAGAGGTCAAGAAGCACAGTGATGAAGGAAGAACTGCCAAGTGTCAAAGTGAGTTATGTGTGAAACCACAGAGAAAAGACCTCTTTGGTTATGTAAATGAAATGAGGATGAGGAAAGCATAAGTGAGGCTACTGCAAAGTGAGGGGGATGCTAAATCAAAGCTGGACTCAGAAAGACTCCAAAATAAAGGAGGACTTGGCTTCCATTTCTAATGATGTGTGTGTCAAGCAGGACACCAGAAACAGGATGGACAGAAGGAACACAAGGACAAAGACAGAATGACTGGAACCAAGCAGAGGTAATAGTCCAGGAGCTAATGCACCAGCCCAGGAGGCACCAAATATTTCAGTGCAGGTTCTGAAGCAAGCAGCAGCACTGGAGACTGCAGGGATTATGAATCTCCCACATCAGAACTGCTACAGTCTTAGAGAATGACAGTTTGTTGTTGGGTCCCCTACCCATCCACAGCTCTGAGGTGGAGCTCCTTAGACAATTTCCTTAAAGGAAGCTGGCCAAATCAGCCAGAGAGCTTCCAGACCAACTAAACTGGGTTTTACTTGAACAATCAGGACATTCAGGTCCATTCAGGCAGACCTCTTGAGGCCAGTTGCCTGAAAGAAATAGTAAACTTCACCCTGTCTCTCTAAGGGACCCTCCTGGGCTCATCTCTTGGTGCCACATCTGAGGTCTGTCTGTGAGCCTGTTTGCAGCAGTCACTGCTACCCAGCCTGTCAGAAACCCCTCTGAGCTGTGCCTCATGGTTAACCTCTGGGAGTGTTGATCTCCCTTCCTGACCCCAAGCCCCAGAGCCCAAAAGGGACTACACCCCTCTCAGATGTACCCTCACTGGGGACAAAAGAGATGCCACCCACCATGGCCATAGAGCCCTGGTATGGAAGGGCAAACAGCTTGATTTGGAACCTGAAAGGCTGAAAGAAGCTCAGCCTGCTGCTAGCTTTGGAACAGATTGTGAAGGCAGAAGTAATTAAAGGCAGGGATGTAAGTGGGAAATGGGCTGGAAGGAAGCATGGCTTTATCCAAAGGAGACTGGGGAGGCTAATCCAATATCTTCCTCTGATAAGGTAATGGAGTTTCTAGACAAAGGAAACATGCTAGATACCATCTCTGTGGGCTTTATAAAGCATTTGATGTGGTGTCATAGGAGGAACTGATTAGGGATGCTAGAGAAAACTGAGGATTACAGACAAATCCCAAGGGAAAGGGGGAACTGCAGAACAATGGGAGCAAGGGGAAGAGTCAGGCTGGAAGGAGGTGACCAAGCTCCCAAAGGGCTAGGCTTAAGGCCAAGCTCATGTCATATTTTTATTGCAAATCTCAATAAAAATGTGCAAAGAGCTAAGAACACGTGGCTGGGGAGCACTGGAAATACAGCCAGAGCCTGGATGTTGTGGCAAGAACCAGACCATCTTGAGGACTAGAGAAATCAAAATGGAAAGAAACATTCTCCCAAAGAGAGCTGGAGCCCAGTCAGTTTGTGGAGGAGCCTTGGGGACCCAGGAATCTCTCTGTGTCTCTCTTCTTCAGGTGGAACTGGTTTTTGCTGCTTTGGAGTTGTCCATTGTGCCATTTAGTTTGGCTCACTGGAATGCCTGTTGTTTCTCAGTGAGAGATGTGTTTCCACTAGTGAGCTCCCTGTAGTTATGTGCAAAATTAGCAGCAGGTTAATTAGTTAGTAGATTAGGATACTCTACTGTTTTCACTTCCATGCAGGAACACTGACTCTCCATCTCCTGGCCATCCTGCTTGCAGCAGGGATGTTGGACTAGGTGACCTCTAAAAGTCCCTTCCAACCTTAACCTTTCCATGATCCTGTGATTTATTGAGGGCTGACAAGCACAGCAGGACTGACTTCAGCTTTAGCACAGAACACACTAAGGATCCAAAGTGTGGAGGGAGAAGGCAAGCAGTGAAGCTTCTTGCCATAAATGGCTGTGGCCCATGTGGCTCTGCTACAGCTCTTTGGCTGAAGCACCATCAGGTTTTGGGAGGAGAAGGTTGCATGGAGCTATACAAACCTCAGAGATATCCACTGTATGATCAAGAGCATCAGAAACACTTGCTTCACATTTCCCAGAATCATTGAGGTGGGAAGAGGCCTCTAAGATCATCAAGTCCAACCAGCAACCTGTCACCACCATGGCCCTGAGGACCACAGATAGATGTTTTCTGAACCCTTCCAGGGATGGTGACTCCACCACTGCCCTGGGCAGCCTGGGCCAATGCCTGACAACCCTTTCAGAGAAGAAATTGCTTCTGCTATCCAATCTAAACCTCCCCTGGTGCAACTTGAGGCCATTTCCTCTTGTCCTCTCACTGGGTACTCTGGAGAAGAGCCCAACTCCCACCTTGCTCCAGCCTCCTTTCAGGTAGTGATAGAGAGAGATGAGGTCTGCCCTGAGCCTTAAATTCTGTAGAAAAAAACCTTTTCAGTTCTAGGAACTGGTGAAAACCAAACCACTTTGAGTTTATCCAGTTTTCAGGCCATCTCTATTCCTCTGAGCTTATGATCCACTGGGTTGTCTCCATAGGAAGCATCTGGCCACTTGCAGATGTCTCCACCTGAGACAATCCCTCCATGCTGTCTTCAGAGTCACCAGAAAGATACAGGTGTTTCTAAGGCACAGTTCAACACACATCTGAGAGAGATGCTTCCCATCACTCCTGCCTGTGAAGGGAATCTGAATGGAGCAGCTCACAGGGAGATATCTGCATCAGAGGTGTCAGAAAGCACAGCCTTGGAAGTCAAGGTTCAACTCACCCACCTTCCAAGTATCATGATGCTGAAAGAGCCTCTTGTTCCAAAAAGGTCAGTTCCCTTATCCCTCATTATTCATTATCTTTCCATCTCCACTCAAGATCAGCTGTTTGCAGAGCTCTTGCTGCAGCATGGTTAGTGCTGAGTGGCTGAAGTGCTCTTCTCCCCCCATGCTGTGACCTCTCTGATGGTCCTGAATAAAGCTAATGACAGTAAATTATAGAGGTGTTGCTGGATCTTGCCAGAGGAGTGATAACATGTGATGGCAGTTAATAGAGCATGTTTAAGAGATACAAGGCAACTGTTGTCTACCCAGAGACACCCAAATGCATTGGTAAATAGAAGTGGCATTCTGGTGCTCAGGGCTACATCACTCAAAAGATCCCTGTGGCTTTCAGCTCTAGCCTCTCTGGTGCTTCACCTCTTTGGGCATCTGTTGCACAGCTGTGTGATGCTTCTCACCCTGAAGCCTGCTGAAAACACATCTGGGAGTGGAGCTACCAGCTACACCCAAATCTACCCACAGCTGTCTGCACTGTATCAAGGATGTTTGACACATACTGATGCAGGACATGTGATGATCTGTATTGTTCTGATATGTTGTAATTAATTGTCTGGAGTCCTGGGTCCAGTTCTGGGCTCCCCAGTTCAAGAGAGACAAGGAACTACTGGAGAGAGTCCAGCAGAGGCTAGAAAGATGCTGAGGGCACTGGAGCATCTGTGGGAGGAGGAAAGGCTGAGAGCCCTGGGGCTGCTTAGCCTGGGGAAGAGCAGCCCCAGAGGGGAGCTGCTCAATGCTGAGCAAGAGCTAAGGTGTGGGGACAAGAGAATTGATGTTCAGCAACAGCACAATGGGCACCAGCTGGCACCCAGGAGGTTCCATCTGAACAGAAGAAACATCTTTGCTGTGAAGGTGCCAGCCTCTGGCCCAGGCTGCCCAGAGAGGTTGTGGAGTCTCCTTGTGTGGAGAGATTCCCAAGGCAGCTGGAGGTGACCCTGGGCAAGCTGCTGTGGGTGACCTTAGGTGGCTTGGGCTGGGCTTCCTTAAGAAACTGTCTGCCCCAGATTTAGGAAGGTTGAGTATGTTTCTGGCTGAGCTTCTGTCACTATGAACTTATTGTTCTTCTTACCTCTTCCACCCTCTTGCCAAAATGTCCTCAGGAAGGACAACATTGCTAGAGTGCTGTAGCTGAGCAACTTGAGGGCTTTGGCATGGTGGCCACCAAATGCAGCATAAATCATGGTCAGAGACTGAGCAAGGTGTCTGTGGTTGTGTGAGGAACAGAGCCTGGAGGAGGGCATCTCAGCACAGTGCCCTTCTTGCTGCATGGATCTGAGAGCAACTGCAGAGAAGAAAGACCACATCCCACTCATGACCCAGAAGAGAAGAAGAAGGAAGGGTAAAGAAAGCACAGCAGCACTCATCTCCCATTCCAAACAGCAGCAGCACAGAGGCTGTGATTGCTAATTAAACAATATCTCCCATGCAATGCAGGCAAAGAGGGTGACATTTACCTCTTGTAGGCTATAAATATCCAGCCATAAGCAAACATTTCTAATCAGTGATTATGGGTAAGATTATTTTCCCTGACATTAGAAGTGATTGTTTGTTTATGCAGAGTTAATGGGCAAGATCATACTGAAGGTGCTGGCCAAGGATTCAGACCTAGCTTTGGCATCATGGTGAACTGGGTCACCAGGCTTGGGAGGACATCCCAGACCCTCCAGTCCAAGCTGCCTCTAAGCCCTGCAGACTTTGTTTTCAAGATCCCTGAGGCAAGACTAGAGTGGTAATGGTCTTGTCTGAAGGAGCAGCAGTTCAACTCAGAGAGGGTGGCTATGCATGGCCTCCTTGGCTCAGAGGCTCTGTCTTTGCTGTGAGGTGAGCAGTGCATGGGGGCACTGTCTGCCCACCTTGCTGGGTGCTGCTCACCTCTCCCATGGGGTGGAAGCAGCTATGATGCACTGAAGAGAAATTGAGCTTGGGACAGCTGCTGACAGACTGGCTACAGGAGACCTTAGCCCAGGCCACCCACGTTCAACCCCTCCAGGGTCTGAGACCATGCTAAGGTGCCAAGCTCCTCTTCCAGGCTTCTGTGTAGGGTCTAGATACTGAGTGTGAAGCCAGTGGGGACAGTGAACATGTCTCAAGCAGCCCTTAGCCATTGGCATAGCCAGCTGAGGAGGCAGAGACATTTTTCACTGCACCAAACCTTTTCCACTCCAGTGAACATGCCCAAGCTCCCCACACCACCCACTGCCTTCAGCAGCTCTCCAGTGGCACAGTGCAGGGAAACCCAAAGGCTCTGCTTGGGTAAACTCCTGGATAGTGACAAGCAGTGCCAAGAGCCCTGCAAGGGATGCAGATGCTGTAATGGTTTGTGACAGCTCCTGTCTCCCCTCAGGGAGTGAAACACAGCAGTGTGTGGGGAACATGTGGAAGCAAATACAGCAAAATGAGCTCAGGGAGCTGGGACCAACTGGAGCTAGGGGAACTCCTATGCCAACAGCATCTTTATTTTTTGCTGATGTGTCTAGATCTTATTCAGTGTGTTTGTTCCTCCTAAAACAAGGAAGCTGGAGGGACTGAGATGATGCCCTTTTCAGAGACAAGGCAATAGAACAGCTGGGCTTGACCCTTCTGGCAAGAGAGTGCTTCTCATGCTCTCCCTGCTGCAGCTGAGACGTTGATCTAGCAAAGCACCTGCTGGACTTGGGACACAAATGTTCTCTGGGCTGTTCATGTGCTTACTGCTAAAGCACCCATCATCTGCCTCACTGGTTTAGACTGGAAGGTTGTTATTGCACACTCCTGAAGCACTCTGGGCCCTGTTGCTGGTTGCTCATTGCTCTAACAATGGGTAGTTGGCCCACTGGCAGGTTGTTCTTTGCACTAACGTCTTGCAAAGGTAGGAACTAATCCTTGTCCCACTGCCCAAAGCAAGGAGTGGCATATCCACACACCAGCACACTTCTGAAAGAGCAATGGCTGGGTTCTCCTCACCAGAGATGAAGGAGGGGCAGGAGCTGATCTCTTCTCTCTGGTGACCAGCAACAAGACCCAGGGGAATGTCATGAACCTGTGCCAGGGGAGGGGCAGGTGAGATCTTAGGCAAAGGTTCTTCCCCCAGGGAGTGGTGGAGCACTGGAACAGGCTCCCCAGGGGTGCACTCATGGCACCAACTCTCCTGGGATTCAAGAAGCATTTGGACAATGCTCTTAGCCACATGGGGTGACTTTGGGGTTGTCCTGTGCATGGACAGGAGTTGGACTTGATGGGTCCCTTCCAGCTCAGGGCATTCTGTAGTTCTAGATACTGGTCTTATTGGTGGTGGTGCTTCTGTTGGAAAGCATCATTGTCAAAGCACTGTTCAGTGCTCAGGTATCACATGTTGCCACTGAGTATAGTTTCAGAGACCAATCCCCAGCAGCCTTTGGACTATGAACACCTGGGAGGGCTTGTTCTTAATCCTCCTCATAGGGACCTTGCTGGTTGCTGGGCCCTGAGGCATTCATGCTGCAGCATGGATTGCCTGCAGACCAAGAGCTGACAACTCA
Source organism: Galbula dea (assembly GCA_013399015.1). Taxonomy (NCBI): domain Eukaryota; kingdom Metazoa; phylum Chordata; class Aves; order Piciformes; family Galbulidae; genus Galbula; species Galbula dea. Next base: position 97,664 of record VWZX01002120.1, read on the forward strand.
ACTACCACATCATTATGTCCAGTGTATTTCTCAGATCTGTTTGCCTGTTCCTGATGAGTCCTCCAGGACAGTAAACAGATCACATGAGGTGAAGAAGTCTAATTTCAGCATTAAATATCCTAAATATTGGTAGTTACTGAGTTGGAAACTCAAAGATAGGATGCAAGCTGTCTTCCTTGCAAGCAGCTTGGATTAGCTGTGCTGAGAGAGGTTGTGCCATTGGAGGAAAATTAGCAACTCAGTGAGCTGGTAGCCTACTCCTCACACCTGGAAAGAGGTGTTTCCTTATGCCTTTAAAGATTGCAGATCAGCCCTCCTGTCTGCCATCTTCTCTCCAGCCAACCAGCTTTTGCTCCTCTGGTAAAGCCACTTGCCTTATGGGGACTCTATACCAGGCAAAGAGAAATAGTTTTGCATACCAGCAACTCATGGGCACTGGGAAGCAGTTGTCCTCCACCTTCCCAGTCTCTTCTGGGCACTGGCTCCAGAAACTTAGCATATATATTGCTGCAAAGGAATATTCCTTACTGCTTTATTTCCAAAGCCAGTGTCTCCATCACAAGAGTTATTTTCCTCCATCAGTCAGTGACTAGCAATGCTGTTAAAGTGGTAATGAGAAGATAAATTGTGGAAGGCAGCTGACAGCAAGAGCATGAAATTATGTCTCTGAGGCTTGTCCTCAGGGTAAGAGGTCCTGATCACTGATGCTGATTGCAAACCTAACTGGGTTGGTAGGAGTGCTGGGATTGGCCTCACAATACCATCCCTGCAACTTCCCAACCAGGCTGCAGGGAAGTTTAGCAGGGACCAATCCATCTCTTCTTTGAAAAGTACTGCTGAAGAGGTCCAAGTAAATAAGAGGGCAAGGAGGAAGGGAGAGCAATGTACTCAGGGCTGAGCAACAGCTCAGTTTCACACACACAGCAGTAAAATCTGGCTGGGTTTTGCCACACTGGCTGCATGCCTTAGCAATCAGTCTCCATCTGCTGATGCCTGCAACAAAAAATAAACAAGGCTGGGCCACAGAGTCCTGGGACACAGCTGGTGGCACCCTTTAGTGTTTTGAACATGGCATATCCAGGGAAAAGTAAATACCTCTCTATATACACACAGCTGCTGTTGTCACTGGGGACATAACTGTGCACCCATTCCTTGAGTACAGGGGAACTCACCCAGGGGAGGGCTGCCTGGTTCCTGCCTGTTCATATCCAGTGGTCAGGTCCAGCCTGGACCTCCTGGGCAGAATCCTTTGTATGTGCAGGTCTTGGCTGCTTTTAAAATCCTGGGAGTGGACTTTGGCCATGTCCAGCAGAGCAGTTTCATTCCTTATCACTAGTATTCCCAGAACAAGTTCCTCATCATCCACACTCCTGCTGGAAACAGCATTCCCTCTTCCCACCCAAGCAGGACCAGACTTGTGATTTAGCTAAAATTACAGAGGTGTAAGAACCTTTTGTGCCTCTATCCTGGAGGTATCTTGGGTAGAAATGCAGCTCTTTCTATCTTAGCTCCACTGAGAGGTTTATCAGGCATTGGACCAGGCTGCCCAGGGAGGTGATGGAGTCACCATCCCTGGAAGTGTTGAAAAACCATGGAGATGTGGTGCTTGTGGCCATGGTTGAGTGGTGAGCATGGGAGTGTTGGGTGGATGCTTGGACTCCATGATCTCAGAGGCCTTTGCCAACCATAATGCTTCTGTGATTCTATCATCTCCAGTTTTAACTTGCTCAGGCAGACCTTCCTGAGCACATTCAGTGGAACCAGAGTGTGGAAAGGGAACAAAGAAGACAGCAAATGATTTGTGGATCATGACTGGAGAGGCATCGAGGGCCACAGACATGCAGTAGAGGGTAGTAAGATCCATGCATGACAGGTGGCAGATGATAAGGTGTGTGCAGGAAAGGTGTCAAAGATAGCAGCCTCATACCTCTTGTGTGGGAACAGACATGAATGTCATGAACAACACAGTGTCTAAACTGAGGACACTGAGTAGATCATGCAGGGTGCTTGTGGGACCACCTGCCTGTAGGCACAGTGCTGCACTCAAAAGTGCCAAGGAAACAGGGGCAGCACTGGTCATATGTCTCTGGGAAGCCCACAGCAGAGAGCAAGCAAGGAGCTGTTAGACAATAGCAGTTTGCAACAGTACAAGAGGAAATGGCCTCAAGTTGCCCCAGGGGAGGTTTAGATTGGATATCAGGAAGTATTTCTTCCCAGCAAGAGTTGTCAGGCATTGGCCCAGGCTGACTAGGGCAGTGGTGGAGTCACCATCCCTGGAGGGGTTCACAAACCATCTAGATGTGGTCCTTAGGGCCATGGTTTAGTGGCATGGGGGTGCTAGGTTGGTGGTTGGACTTGATGATCTTCAAGGTCTCTTCCAGCCTTAAGGATTCTGTGATGCTGAGTTCCTGATGGGGACCAAGTGTTGTCACTGGTGTCTGCTGTCAGCCTGGACCCTGCAGAGTCCTGTCTGCTTTCCCTGCTAATGATTCATCTAGGAAGAGGGATTCACAGGAGAGCAGCAGAGAGAGCTCATGGTGAGATTGCATCAGGAGCTTTGAAATATTGATGTCTCTGTGCTCTGCATAAACTGTCCCTCCTCCAGCCTGCAAAGCCAGGAAGAGTGGCTCTGGGGGGGGGTTGTTTGGGAGCAGAACCCACCTCAGCTATGGCAATCAAGAGACGCAAGTGTGCCAAGTGCAGAGAGGGCTTTTGATGCATGAGTGGCTAGAGGGAGACAGGCAGAAGGAGGACAAGGCTGTGGCTGACAGATGGGAATTGCCATGGGACCCTGAAAGGCAGAGTTCATCAAAGGACCTGCTTCTCCAACTGTGGCCTGCTGAAAGCAGCACAAAGGGTGAAGCAGAGAGCAGCCAGCTCAGGGGGTGGTTGCTGTGCTCCAGCAGTGAGTCCCACATTCAGCCACACACCACAGCCTGGCACTGCACCTTGCAGAGCAGTTGGAAAGAAGGTTTGGGGTTTCCCAGGGCTATCTTGTCACTGTGATGAGGGAACATGCTGGTGTGGAGTGTGCTCTGAAGGCTGGTGCCTAGCATTCAGGACTCCCTGTGAGGTTGGGTTTGGGGATTTTTTGGAAGCTGTTGGCACTCATTTGAGATAGCTCTTCTGTAGAAGGTGCCTGCTGCTCTCTAGGAGACTCCTAGGTCCTGCTGATGGTGGAGCTTGTAGGCTGCTTCCCCTTCTTCATCTCTGTTCTCCCAGCAATGCTGATGTTACAGAGGTGCAGCTATAGGCATCATGTTGTGACGCTGCAGGGGAACACGATGTCACAGCACTTGCTTTGACCCTTGAAGCCTGAGATCATGGCAGAGCCCTCCAGGGCTGGTGGCTGCATCTCCACTGAACCTTCCAGAGTACTCCCAGGACTGGGCTTTATTCAAGATTTTCCAAAGAGATGCCATCTGCTCCAGATTATCACATCTACCCTCCCTGCAGATCCTGACAGAGCCTTTCTGCTCCCCAGAACCCATTTTTTTTCTACCTTCTGGCATCTGTGTGGTGGCAGATGGGACATGGCAGCTGCAGAGTCCTCAGGTTCATCAGCACAGACTGAGGAACAGTTCTTTGGAGGACATCAGAGTACAGCAGCTAGGTTACCTCACCCCTGGCCCCAAGGGCAGGCAAAGACAAACCCTGGCTGGTGGCCATGCCTAGGAAGCCCACAAGGTGCACATGGAAGTGTCTCATCCCACAGGCTGATCCATCCCTCTCCAACACCCAGGTGGCAGAGCTGGAGCAGGAAGGCAGCATGTGACAACATCCAACTCTACACCTGGAGGGTGGAGTGCCAGGAGCCAGAGGACAGCTGAGCTCTAGGTCATGTGGGGAAGGGGAGCTCTAGGCTTGCAGAGACCTCTCACCAGGTCATCCTCCCTCCATTCCTGGTTCAGGAATTTCCTACCTGGCTGTACTGAGCTGTCTCCAGCCTGCACAGCCATGGACTAACCAGAGCACACAGAGTGGCCAGCTGAGATCTCCACCATATCACATGGAAAGAAACAAAAGCTCTGGGCAAAAAGACCCTTGAAGAGGGAGTCACAGAATCACAGAAGACCCTTGAAGAGGGAGTCACATCTCATGTGACCCACTGGCATTGCTATGAGCTGAGTTCAGTTCCTTACAGCTCAGCCCAAGCAGCCTTGCCCAGGCCAGCAGGCTTGACCTCCCCAGGAGATGAGGATTTTGCCCTACAAAAAGGTGCAGCTCTGTACCATAATCTGCTCTGCTGTCTCTCTGTTGTACAGGGGTGGGGAGATGATGGAGAGGAAAGGATGAGTCCTGACAGCTACTGCCATGGCCCAGATCACATCTCAGCCCATACAGCACTCATTAACCTGCAGCCTTGTTTCTCTGCTTCTCTCCCTATTGCCTGCAATCCATGTGATACTGGAGAATGGAGCAAAGTGGGAGAGGGAGGGAGCAGGGGGAGGGGAGAGAGAAGAGAGAAAGGACTAGATGAAACCTTCTAAACCTTCTTACACAGCCAGGTTATGTCCCTGAATGAGACATTCTCATCTCAAGCACCGTTCATAGCGTGACTGGCAAACACAGCTCTCAGTCCATATCATGCTCCTGTCTCCCCAGGAGCCTGGGGAGCTGCTTTCTGCAGAGACATTTCAGCACTTGTGTCCTGGAGCAAACTGTACTCCCCAGTTACTATAATCCTACTCATCCATTTTTAGCATTGTCATGAATTGTTGAAGGGCTGCAGCGTTCCACCCCGGAGCAGCTGTGTTTCAGTGGTGGGTGTGAAAGATCTAAAGCAATCTTTTTCTTGTCTTCTATTTTTTTTTTTCCCCCAAGTGTGCTAAAAGTCTTTGTAAGATGCCATGTTCTGTCACTCTTCACCAGCTCCCACCATGCTAACATGCCTAAAGCACTGGCCCGTGGCTCCTTGCAGAGATGCACTGTGCTCCCGGGAAGCAATGAGGCACTGGAGCCCCAGCACTGCCCAAATACAGTGAAGGGAGAGAGAAGCTCAGACAAATTATGGCTGCTTTCATCACCAGGTTTTATTCCTGCCAGACCCAGCCTGTGCATTCTGGTCAGGAGCTAATGAATCACCATTACTTGCTTCACTTGCAGAATGCAAAATATCCTGGAGAAAAGAGAGAGGAAAAATCCCAAGTCTAGCTCCAGGGTTTGGTCTCAGCAACACTGAGAGAGCTGGAACCAAGCTGTGTGCCTGGGGATGCTGCCTCTGTGACACGCCTCTGTCCAGGCTCAGCAGGCTCAAAAGGATAAGCAGGGGCTCACTGAGGCCACCACAGGCTGCCATTACAGCTAACTGTCTCTCCACAGAATCTCAACACAGTAGGGATTGGAAGGGACCTCTAGGGATCATCTAGTCCAACCCCCTGCTCCAGCAGGGGCATCCACAGCAGCTTGCCCAGGATCACCTCCAGCTGCCTTGGGAATCTCTTCACACAAGGAGACTCCACAGCCTCTCTGCAAAGCCTGGGCCAGGGCTCTGACACCTTCACAGCAAACAAGTTTTTCCTCCTGTTCAGGTGGAACTGGAAAACTCCAGTTAGTTCCCAGTGCCCCTTGGCCTGTTGTTGATCACTGCTGGAAAGAGCCTGGCTCCAGCCTCTTGCCCCCACCCTTCAGCTATTGCTCATCATTGAGAAGATCCTGATTGCATCAAGTGCATCCACTGTTGAGGACCATCTATTGCTCAGCTGATCTCAGTTCACAGCCATCTTTGCAGCCTCACTTTCCTAAGCCTATGGCTTTTCAATGCTTAATGCACCAAGTGCAGCTTCAGCCTTGCCTTTCATCCCCTCTGCACAACACCAGCACAGTCCTGTCCTCAGCCAAAATCTGGGATTGATCCAGCTGTGAAAAGAAAAACCCTGGCTGGTGTATGCCCCAGGTGTAGTTTTGTTCCCCACACCCTGGCTCAGCATGAAGGAGTGTGGTGACAGACTGTAGAAGGAAGAAAGAGCCAGCAATGCCACCACAGCATGTTCCCCAGGCACAGAGAACCCACACTGACCCCACCACCCTCACCCCTCCTGGCTGCTATGCTCACAATAACAAAGGGTGGACATTATTTGCTGTAGCAGAGTGTCAGCACTCTGTGAACTTCTCCAAGGAGTTGCATTTCTCCAGTGGAATTCCCTTTCCTCCATCTAAAGCTGCAGCTGGAGGTGATCTGGCTAAAAGAAAGCAGGATCAATATATGTGGTGCTAAGCAGAAGTAGTATCCAAGGGAGGAGAACCCATGTGTGGAGCTGTGACATGAAGCTGTCCCTGTGCTTGGTAGAATTTCCCTAGCCTGATCTAGGAGAAATCTCTCTTCCTTTAAAGGGGAATGCTCCAGAAAAGAGCCTGGGAAAAGAAACTGCAAAGTTGTCTGCACTGGAGCTCTTAGCCACTTCATGTCAGAGGGTTTGGCTGCCAGGCACTGGCCACCTTGCTGGCTTCATTACCCAAACCTTTCTTTGGCAGCATCAAAGTGGTGCCATAAAGCAGAGGTGTGAGGAAGCCAGGTGTCCCCTGAAGTGACCACCACCAGTACACTGATTTTCAATTGTTTGGCACAAGGAAAACAGCTGGAATTGCTGACTCAGCATGGGTTTTCCAAGCTCTGAGTGGTGGAGCATGTGAACTGGGAGGTGGGAGAAGGGTCTCAGAGGGACTTGGAAGTAGTCTGGTGGGCTTGTGGTTCTGTTACCAGTTATGTGTCTGTACATTGCTGAGGTCTACCTCATGAAGCAGACAGTGCCCTTGGAGTGGACAGCAGTGCTGAAGAGAGGATGGTGACATCCTGGCTGTCCTGGAGCATGTCCACAAGCACTGCTTGGCATAGGGAGTGTGATCAGTGACAAAAAGATGTCCACCTCCTCTCACTGCTTTCACTTGCCCCCCAGGAACAGCTTCATACATTCATGGCTTTCATGACCTTTGGTCTTTGACAAAGACCTGGAGTAATAACTAAGTCTTTGGCTTTTAGTGTTTTGAATTGTTTTTAAATGGTTGTACAGGGATTTTAGAGAACATCACCTCCTGCTCAGGTTGTTCCTCCCTGGCTGCCTAGGAGCAAGGTGTCCTCTTTTGGAAGTGCCTCCCCAGTTAAGTTTTGCAGCTCCTCTCTTGGTGCAGAGGGAGTCACCTTCCTCAGGGGACATGCTTTGCATCTGGACTACATAGACTGCAGTGTGTCAGCACCATCTGGACAGTAACTTACCACAGCACTGAAGGGACAAAGCAGATGGAGAGTAAAACAGGGAAAAGGGAGAAGGAAAAAGGCCTCTTCTGTGCTGGGGAAATGTCCTGCACACTACTGATGTATCCTGCAAGAACCTCTTTGCTATTCAGGGAACTTCTCTCCTTCCTTCCTGCAAGAACCTCTTTGCTATTCAGGGAACTTCTCTCCTTCCTTCTCTCAGTTTCTCAGTCTGAAAACATTTCCCCTAAGCTCTGGAGGCCTTTTAAAGTCAACAGGGAAAAAGAGGGAAGTCCACATAGCTACAGCTTGCCTTGGTGAACTGCTTGCTTTAGAAGAAACATAGGCTCACAGTGCCTGCCTCTGGGGACCTTGAAAGAAGTTCAGACCAGCACAGGGGAGACAGCCACATTGGTGTGGAAATATCCCTCCAAATGTCTGCCTGTGAGATGGCTCCAGCCACATGTGCTCTCACTTCAATCCAACCCTTAACCTAGAGCTGAGGCAGTGGGCTCAGTGTACTTTTGCAACCAGCCCTTTGCAGTCCAACCACCCCAGCCCACCTTGCTTGACTCCATCTGTAGTTCAGCTTTCTTTGGGTCTTGTTGCACACCCTTACTGTTCTGTCTCCAGGGACAACCCTGGCAGCAAGCAGTGTGTCTACCAGAGGTCCCCTACCTCAGGGATATTTGACCCAAAGGCTACAAACAGGATTGCTTCCCATGTTCAGGAGGATGCAGTTGGACTCTTTGCTTTATCTGAAATGCTTTGGTCTGTCTGGGCCTGGATTCTCCTCCAGGGTAGCCCTTGAGAGGTTCTCCACTAAAGGGTTTGAGAGGCTTTCAGAGAACAGGGTTCTTAAGGCTTGAGAAAACTGTGCAGCTTGGCCAAACATCATTTTCCTTACTGAAATACAGCTGTAATCTTTACCCTGAAGACATATGCCATGTGCTTATGGACATTTTGATCTTGTAGGAGCTTCTCATGTGCTCTGGAATTAGCTAAGTCAACCACTGACTCAGCACATCACCCCAGCCCCTTCCATCTGACAAACTTCATTCACCTCTGAAAGGGTAGTTGCCTCCTCACTCCCATCTCCAGTTCCTCACCCAGTCATCCATCTGTGTGGATGAAGTGAGATCAGGAACCTGATCTGGTTGAAAGCTAACCTGAGGAAAAACAAAGAAAGAAAAGCAGAGAGAATCTTTTGTAAGGTGACAGGTGCCAGAGAGGCTGGAGAGTCACCTGGCTGAGGGCAGAGGAAGGAGCATGACCAACTCCTTCAGTAGCATTACCCATTCCCACCCATTCCCATCAGCACAGACACTGCTTGGCTTGACCTTGGTGAGCTTGGTAAAGAAATGCAAGGAAATTTAAAACCAAACCAAAAAGGCACACAAGAAATAAAAAGCTATTTTCCAGCCAGTATAGCTGAGCATCAATTTGGCTAAGAGAAGTATTCCCAAGGAAGGCAGTCAGTGAGTAAATAAATAGAAATGGCTTTACCTACAGGAGGGGACTTCATCCTGCTAGAAATATTGTGCTCTGCCATATTGCCAGGTTTCAATACAAAAAGCCAGCAAATATTGCATAAATTATCAGGGGAGTTTCAGGGTTGCCAGCCACATGGGTTAAAGGAAGCACAGATGAGATCTGAAAACAAAGCTGAGGTTGGGTTAAAAACCACAGGTTCAAAAGAAAGAAATGCCAGTGTCTTTTGCCTTTTGCCTCCAGGGCCTTCAAGGTGCAAAATGCTGTTGCTGCCACTTCTTAACACAAAAGGAGGCAGTGATCTCCCTTTAATGAAAAGAGAGATGAAATTTCTACCTAATCAAATGATTCAAGAGCCTGGGGCTTTAAAGATTGACAATCAAATACTGCCCAGCTGCTGAAACTGGGACAACTGGGCACACAAACCTTTGTTCCAGGGGATGCTCCTGTTCTATGCAAGAGGCACCAGGATGCCAGAAGCAGCAGCACTAGGTTGAAAGATGTTCAGGAGTTATCTAGGATTTCCCAAAATAAAACCTGTTTGAGGAAATGTAAATACCATGGTAAATAGTGTAACTTCTTGTCAGCACAGAGAGGTGAATGGGCACTGTTTAATGTGCCAGACAATTTGGGAACTGACCCCAAGGGGAGTTTCACCATCCCTGGAGGGGTTTAAAAGACATCTAGCTGTGGTGCTTAGGGCCATGGTTTAGTGGCATGGTGGTGACAGGTTGATGGTTGGACTTGATGATCTTAGAGGTCTCTTCCAACCTTCTGTGACTTTAAACTCTGTGTAAGGTCAGTGGCAGACACTGAGATCACACTCAGCCCCTGCTTCTCTACACTCCCACCCTGCTTTCCCAGGAAAGGAAGCAAGTTCTTCTAAGTGCATCAAGATTTTCTCCTGCTGAAGGATTCTATTTTCTTTCAGCAGTAATCCAGGTTTCCCAGGACCTGAGTTATTCTAAGCCTCACAAACATACAAATAATAATACTAAAGAAGCACTTTGTCATTTCAGCTGGGTTTGAATTGGCCAAGCAGAAAATTGCTAAAACATCTGGAAAAGCTCTTTGGAATGCAATATTTTTTACCAAAATTAAACTAATAAGCATGCATAAAATATCCACCAATATAAATAAATGCATAAAATATCCACAGACCTGTGCTTCATACCAAGGGTATGGCAGAAGTGTCAGAGTCAGTAGATCTGTCCTCAGCCCCTTCCAGGAATGTGTGTCACCTTCTCCCACATCAGCAAGAACAGAGAAGGTAATTAATAGGGAAAAGCTAGATTTTGACACTGCATTTACAGCTGTTTCTACAGACATGCTGTTTTGAAAGCCCCTGTTTAATGTGACTTCAGTTAGACTTAAGCAGATGCTTAGAGCTAGCCATCTGCTTAATTGCTGCTGGGATTAGGGGTGGATTTAAATAGAGCTTTTAGTTCTTCCTTAACAGAGTGCCACCTTCTTTCTGCCCTAATAAAACATTGATGCCCATGGTTCAGTGTAAGTGCTTGGCTGGTGCTGGTGACTTCACTTACATGCTTCAAGTTAAGAATAGGATCAGTGTTAGACTGTACCTGGATCTTATGTCTCTAACATGCTTGCCCAAAGCCATCCTGAGGAGTTAACAAGCATGCAAAGAAGTCCTGCAGCTAGGAATAGCAAATGCCAGAAAGCAGCAAAAGGGCAAAATAAACTTCAAACAAGCACAGCAGACATGGAAATAGAGAATCACAGAATCATTGGGGTTGGAAAAGCCCTCTGAGATCATCCAGTCCAAGCATCCACCCAGCACTGCCATGCTCATCACTCAACCATGGCCCCAAGCACCACAGCTCCATGGTCTTTGAACCCCTCCAGGGATGGTGACTCCACCACCTCCCTGGGCAGCCTGGGCCAATGCCTGCTAACCCTCTGGGTGAAGAAATTCTTCCTAATATCCAATCTGAACCTCCCCTGGTGCAACTTGAATACATTTCCTCTTGTCCTATCACCTGTAACTTGGGAGAAGAGACCTGGCCCCTAGCAGAGAGCTGTGTGCTGTAAAGAGAAGGTCCCTACTCCTCTGTCCCACTGCCTGGAGCCTGGCCATGTCTTGCTGGCACATTAAGAGCAAGAGGATTTCTATCACTAGGGACTGATTTAAAATCAGTTGACATGTTCAGAGTCTGCTTATCTTGATCATCATGTTGGTTATGACATGGTACATCTGTCAGCCCTGGAAAAGTCCTACTGGACTGTGCTCTGCTCCATGCAAGCTGCCAGCCCACTCTCAATGTGGTCTCTGGGCATCCACCCAGTGCTCTGGGTGCCTGGATTCTGAGCCATTTGGTTCCATAGGAATCCAAAGATGAGTTTATTTTCTGTGAATTGTACTTGGAGTGTAAGAACCACAGAACCATGGAATAGTTCTGGTTAGAATGGACCTTTAAGAGTCATCCAGCCAAGCAAGGAGGCTTCTGCTTTTAGCTTTCTGCTAAATTCTTTGTCTTATCAGCATAAAGAGAGAGTAAGAGAGGACAGGCAGGCACCCTTGGCTCCTTCCTTAGGTACAGGACTGAACAAGGTCTTTGACTTCTTCTCTCAAAGTGGAGAACATCCCAGCCCTACTAGACTTTACTGGAGAGCCCTTTTTGCAGTGATTTCCTCCTCACATTTATTGCTCTTTATACTTCATGAAAGAGGGAAAAAATAGGGAGAGGATTCTGTGTTCCCTTTCCTTCTCCCTCCTGCCAACACCATGGGGTTAAACCCTCCCTGTGTTTCCTCCAAAGGTAGCAGCATCATTCTCTCTCCCCTCTGAATGTGAAGAGCTGGCTGAGTTCCACAGAAGATTGCATTTAACTAATCCTGCTTTAGAAACCCATACTATTTCTATTTTCTACCATCAACTTCATCTCCAGAAGTGCCCTTTAAAGGACACTGTTTGTTCCATTCTCTCCATATGTTCTCTCCACACTCTGCCTGTTCTCCACGTGTTTCTGAGGGTTAGCATCCAGGACTGCTCCCTGAGATGCTGGCTGGTCTTTGCTGTCCCATGTTAGTCATGCAGCCTGCTCAGCTGGTTGGGCTTGGAGGAAACCAGGCCATGTTTATCTCCTTACTTTGTGTTTGGAAAGTCAGTGTGAGGTCCTCAAATGGAGAAGGGATCCCAGGCACTGACTGTCAACACCAGATAAGTTTGTCCAGTGGGGTTTGCCACCAACCCTCCAGAGCTTCCTCTCCCAGAAGGTTCTTGTTCTTTCTCTTGATCTGGATTTCTTCTCTTCATTTCACCACTTTTTTATCTCCTGATTTATGCTGAGAAAAGGCAACACTAAGTAAATTAAACCCACAGAAAACTGCAGCAAGTGAAATCTGAAATGCTATGGAGAGATTTGAACCTCCAGAGCAAAGGTGGGGTCAAACATTCCCCCTTGGAGGGGTGGAGGAGCCCTTGCTCTTTAGCAACTGCTCTGGACAATTTCCCATGCAGGATAGTTGTCTTTTCCAGAGCATCCTGCTGGTGAGCCTAGCAATGCTCTGCTCACACTGGAAAAAGCTTCCCTGATAGATAGACCTCATATTCTCTGCTCTACACAAAGGGAAAAAAACAACATTTCTTCATCAAAAAAAAAACCCTTTCCAAAGATGCTTCCAAAGGTTCCTGTTTCCTTGGAGAGAGCTCTGTGTGACCTTTACCTTCAGTGTGGTCTTGCTGGGTTTTCAAATAACAACTTAGTCAAGATTGGGACATTTTCTTCTTGTAGTTTTGCTTCTTTTTCTCTCAATGTACTCCAAAGGAGTAGCTGGAGTTGCTGAAAAACAAAAGTTGCCTTCTCCTCACACTTAGCTCTTCCAGACAGTTTGCTTTTGCAATTTGGCACTTGGAAGCTTTTGGAAGAGCCAGTGAGTAAACAGGCAAATGCACCATGGAGAAACACTCCTGTGTGCAGGGAGCCAGTCCCTGAGTGGGCATGATTTGCATAGTGCTTGTTCCATCCCTAGATACAAGCTGTGAGGGAGAGGAAGAGAAGCCACTGGGAATGAATGGATGTGACTTTGGGCATGCTCTCAGCAGAGGAGACATGTTTCTGTGAGGGAACCTGAAGGCCTCTTGCATGAGACAGTCCTCCTCATGTCACTCAGTTTTACTCCAGTGGTTGGGGGAGAAGGATCATTTTCCACAGGGGGTTTGTTTTGGTTGGTTTTTGGTTGTGGTTTTGTTCTGGCATAGCTCAGTGGCCATGCTGGTTTTCTGGAGTGGTCTGATGCAACCTCCAGAGCTCCAGTGCCCATTGCAGCTGAGTAATTCCCACCTGCAGCTGCACATGCACCACCTCCTGGATTTCTTGCAGTTCATTTAAGCCTCTATCTGCTATAGCCTTAACATAACAGACTGGTGGGGTTGGAAGGGACCCCTGGGGATCATCCAGTCCAACCCCCCTGCTCCAGCAGAGTCACCCACAGCAGCTTGCCCAGGATCACCTCCAGCTGCCTTGGGAATCTCTCCACACAAGGAGACTACACAGCCTCTCTGGGCAGTCTGGGCCAGGGCTCCAACACCCTCACAGCACAGAAGTTCTTCCTCATGTTCAGGTGGAACCTCCTGGGTTCCAGTTTGTGCCCAGTGCCCCTTGGGCTGTCCCTGGGCACCACTGAGCAGAGTCTGGCCCCAGCCTCTTGCCCCCAGCCTTTAGCTCTTGCTCAGCATTGAGCAGCTCCCCTCTGGGGCTGCTCTTCTCCAGGCTAAGCAGCCCCAGGGCTCTCAGCCTTTCCTCCTGCCAGAGATGCTCCAGTGCCTTCAGCATCTTCCTAGCCTCCAGTGGACTCTCTCCAGTAGTTTCTTATCTTTCTTAAACTGGAGAGCCCAGAGCTGGACCTAGGATTCCAGCTGTGGCCTGACTATGGCAGAGTAGAGGGGAAGGAGATAAAGAAGTGAAATGTCTCCTGTCCCCTACTGCTTTTCTGCTATGAAGACCACATGGTACATACATGCACACATGCATCTAGCACATACACTCACATGTTACATGTCTGTAGATGTACATACAGACTGACAAAAAAACCCTGATAAGAAACACTGTTTATAACAAGCCCAACAGTAAAGTCACAGGCTTCCATCAGGAACTTGCTGGGTTAGATCAAGTACTTCATCCAGAGCAATGGTTTCTGGCATTTTCTTCCCTTTCAGGGTAGACTAAACCATGCCTGTAGGTATATGCAAGTACTTAGAGTTTAGAAAGATTTCCATTTTAACTGCAAAAACAAGAGCTCAAAACACAGCAAATGACTGAGGTCATAACCTGTGAAATGTTAACTCATACTGGATTTAGTTTCCTGGTGGATATTTTCCAGGTAAAGTATCTGCCTTGAGCATTGCTTGAACAGAGTGGCTCTGGGCATGAGTCACTGCTGATCCAGTGAAGGAGGCTTGAAGCACTCCCAAGATGTGAGAAACAGGAGACATCAAATGAGAGCTCCAAGAGAAGGGCAGGGTAAGCACTTGACTGGTGGCCAGGTGAAGCAGTCTTCTCTCTTGCCACTGCCAAGGAGGTTCTTCAGCCAAGCTCACAGTGCAAACCCTGTGACAAGTTAGCAGTGGCTACAGGTGTGAGGAGCAGCAGCCTCCAGCCTGACCTTGCTATACCAGCAGAACATGGAACCATGCTGCTGGAGAGGGTTTCAGCTGCTCAAGTGGTTGGGCAGGAGGTAGGCTGCTGTTGTGGGATGCTGGGGTACTCCTGGGATGCTCTGCTGATGCCTTTCCAAGTTGCTTTGGTTTCTTCTTCCTTAAGTTTCAAACACCTGCAAATCACCTTCAGAAGGGGTGAGCTGCAGCAAGCAGCCACAGCCATGGCCAGGCAGGGGAAGCCCTCACTGCTGTGGGCAGCAGGGTTGTGGTGGGGTTGAACTGGGCTAGGGGAGCATTTCCAGACCTCCTCCTGTTGCTGTGTGGCCACAAATTCCACCTGCTTTCACCAATTTCCACCCCCCACATACACCAGGAAGGGTTGCACCTGCCTTACCTCCCCCCCCCAAAAAGAGATAAGATTAATTAGCATCTGATTTCTGCTTGCAAAATCCAATTAACAATCCCCTGTGTGCTCTGAAAGCCCTGACCTGAGTGCTCTCCACGGCTGCTCCTCAAAAGTAAGAAACCCTTGCAGATGCAAGAACAATTTCTCTGGCTCAGCTTAAACCTGGGGCTGACAGACCCTCATCCTACCTGTGATGGGAGCCTGTGAAGCTGCTTGGGAGGCTTAAATGAGAGCTGGTGGAAAGCCTGCATGGAAAATAACAGTTCCATCATCAGTGGAGGATTTGGCTGGCGTGGGATCCTGGAGAACAGGGCTATTCACTGCTTAATGAGGATTAAAATAACTCCTGAATAGCTGCCTTATTCCCCAAGCATCCTGTTCAATGGATGAGTCACAGGATTACAGTTGAAAAATAGGCTGGAATGGGAGAACAAAAAACCTGACATAATGAATATCAAATTAAAGGGGTTGGGGACAGCCTTTAAGCTGGCTTTTCCAACCCCTTCAGTGACTGACATGCTGACTTCACTAGTAACTTCATGTTGGGCTTGTGTCTCGTGTGCCCCTTGCTGCAGTCCCTTCTTTGGGGGTCTCTTTACTTGGGGATCATTAGCCAGGTGCAGCAGCACTCTGCAGGCAGGATATTCACAGCAGCAAAGGATAAAGCACTTAGTTCTTGGCTAATGTACATAAAAGACAGCTGGGATTTCATGAGCTAGAAGGCTAAGAACTGAGCTGCTCAGCACCTCTGGTAAGGCATGGCAGAGTCCTGGCTGGCTGGGTACACCTCCCTTAGGAGGAGACCATGGGCTGAGCCTCCCCAGTTGCCCAGTATGATCCCAGTACTGGGAGCTGCTGTCTGCCACCATCTCTCCCTAATCCATACTCATAGGAAAAGGCTTTGGAGAGTAGAAGGTTGATACCTGCTCCCCTTGCCCAGGCACCCTGCTTAGCTTTGCTTGACCAGCCTGGCAGCAGTTGGAGGGCATTTGCTCAAGGGTTCCCTTCCCTTTGAGGACTACAAAATGAGAATAGAAAGTGCCAGCCAGGGGCAGGCAGATGATAAATGAGTAGCTTTATGCCAAAAGTATTTATTTACACTCTCATCCTCAGTTTTTGGTCTCCTTGCCTTCAGGGTCTGTGTTTCTTCCAGTTCCCAAAGCCTGAAGTCTTTTGCTGTATTTAAGTCCTCTGGAAGATGAGCTCTTGACAAGGGATTTTCTCTTCATTAGTGCAGATGCCAAACTGTTATCTTGTCATCAGAAAAAATAAACTGCTTGTTATATCCTCCTCTGGAAACCTCAGCTGGGGAGAAAGGTTGAATGTAGGCAAATGCTGAGGTTGCTGAACAGGCCAGAAGGCAGGGAGTTGGGTGTCAAAAGGCTGATTGCTCCTCTCTAGTCCATTCCTTTTCTGCTGTTGACTATAGGTTTCAGAGCAGTTCCCACTACTTCAATAAATATTGTAACACTAATGTGAATTATGGCATGAATGTCAGTGCTATCATCTGTCTGTCATACAGTTGGCATCTATTCTAAGGGTCCTTGCTTTGCAGTTTTCTATATAAGGAAATTTATTAGGAAAGAAAGGCTGGAAAAAAATCAGTATTTGCTTTCCATATTGTGACACTTGTTATTCATGCCTGTGGTGGGATGGATTTGTGAAAGGGGAAGGGAAAGGAGGTTGGAGTGAGGTGGGGGTTGGTCTTTTCTCCTGAGTTACCAGTGAGTGGACAAGAGGAAATGGCCTCAAGTTGCACCAGGGGAGGTTTAGATTGGATATTAGGAACAATTTCTTGCCAGCAAGAGTTGTCAGGCATTGGCCCAGGCTGCCCAGGGCAGTGGTGGAGTCACCATCCCTGGAGGGGTTCAGAACACATCTAGCTGTGGTGCTGAGGGCCATGGTTTAGTGGCATGGTGACAGGTTGGTGGCTGGACTCAATGACTTCAGAGGTCTCTTCCAGCCTTAATGACTCTGTGATTCTTTCTGCTGGTTGTTGTATCTGATGCCTCCTCCAGCTGTGCTCAGTAATTTCCTATTGTGGTCTGGCAATTCAGAGCTCTGGGAAGCTTTTATTTCCCTAATGGAGCTTCCTCTAAATAGCTTTGAACTCAGATCCTTGTCTCTACAATAGATAGGCTTCTGCCTAACTAGCACTTCACAATTAACAGTGTTATCTTGTTAAACCTGAAGAGGTGCAGGAAGGCTCAGCAATCGTTTGAAAGCATTTTATTGCTTAGAAAGTGTTTACAATAGGCTGCAGGAGTGGTAAATGAAGCCCAGTGCTGCATTCAGATGCCTGATTAGCTCAGCCACAGGAAAATGCCAATAATTCAGGGCATGTGAGTTATTTTAGAGGAAAAGAAAGGAGGGGAGAAGGGAAAGGAGAGGAGAGGAAAAGAAAGGAGGGGAGAAGGGAAAGGAGGGGAGAAGGGAAAGGAAATGAGAAGTATTTGGAGTGAAATGGAAAGCTGATCAGACTCAGAAGATGACAGTTCCTACTCATCTTGGTGCAGGTGTCACTGTCCTCAGTGAAGACACAATTTCAGCCAGGAGTGAGGTTGTGACAGTAAGTGTCTGCACTGGAGTACTCTGTGTTTTCAGGAGACAGAAACCTCTGCTGTTTCCCTTCTGGAACAGTGAATATGTTCAAGTGATGTCTGCTCCTGTGTGAAATGCTTGCATTTCACACACACCAAGTGTCTCAGTTTCTGTGTAACCTTTCATCTGTCAGCTCCTGTAGTGTGTAAGCAACATGAGCTGAGAAGAGGACAAACAGTTCAGATGTCTGGGTGTTTTCTGTGGCTGGGTTTGTAACTTAGCTTTACTCTGGCCATGCTGGCAGTCCTTGCTGTCCTTAGGTACCTTCCATGGAGAGCCTTCAGGTGAAACCGAGAGGGGCTAGCATAGGAACCACAGGCTACTGTACAAAGAGTGTGGGAGGCTGGAGACCTCCAGGGGCAGTAGCTCCCTTCCTAAGGCTTGCAGGAGAGAAGTGGCTGTGTAACACTTTAGTCATGCTCAGTGAACTTATCAGCTCCAAATGTCAAGGAGAGGTCATCAAAAAAATACAACAGGCTCATTACTCACAGCCTAGTTTGCAACTTCAGACAAGAGCTTTAATTAGTTAGAAATAAGGTAAGAAATGGGGGGTGAAATAACCAACCAAGTACATGGTGGGCACCTAGTGGAACATGGTCTAGCAATGTGCCCTTGTGGCAAGGAAGGCCACCAGCATCTGGGGCTGCTTCTGGAGCAGATCCTTCCCCTCAGTGCTGGAGAGAAACACCTCTAGTGCTGGCACCAGTGGTGAGGTTCCCCAAAGTGGAGTGGGTCCAGAAGATGTCTAAAGGACTGGAGCATCTGTTGTAAAGGGGAGAAGCTGAGGGCTGGGACTTGGCAGCCTGGGGAGGAGGAGGCTCAGGGGGATCTCATCAATGGATGTCAATGACTGTTGGGTAAGTAGAGGGAACAGAGCCAGGCTCTTCCCAGTGGTGCTCAGTGACACCTCAAGAGGCAAGGAGCACAAACTGTCACACAGAAAACTCCACTTAAACAGAAGAAAAAAAATGTTCTTACTCTGAAGGTGGTTGAACACTGGAAGAGGATTTGCAGAAAGAATTTGGAGTCTCCATCCTTGGAGATATCCAAAAGCCTAATGAACATGGTCCTGGGCAACTCACTCCAGCTGACCCTGCTTTGAGCAGGGAGGTTGGACTAGGTGATCTCCAGAGGTGCCTCCAGCCTCAGTGACTCTGGGATATTAAGAACCTGCTAACAGCAAACCAACCGTAAGACAGAAGCAGTTGTTCTCAGGACATAAGAACAGGTCTAAGTGTGCTGCTCCCTGTGCTATCTTTGCAAGCACAAGCCCAAAGCTTTCTGCCCAGAGGAGACTCTCCAAAGCTGTGTGCCTGGCACCAGTCTAACTGTTCCCTTCTAAACACATTTCTGCTTGACAACATCATCCACCAAATCTGATTGAGCCAATACACACAGGCTCAGACCTGAGCCCCACAACCAGCCAGGAGCACAGAGTATGTAGATTATCTAAGACCATAATCAAGTTGCTAATTGACAAGAGTCAGCATGTAGAAACAGCTAGTAATAACTTTGTTTCTTAATCCCACCACAACTCTGGAAGATCTAATAGGAGTTGAAGCCAGAAGATTCAGTTATGACCTCAAAAGTATATTTTGGTTTTTGGTAATGAAGACTAAAAATACTTCAGCTATTTCTTTTAGACATGTATCAAGCCTACCACATCACACAGAGGTTTTTAAAGCCACATTACTGAAAAGGTCTCTTGGAAGTCCCTAAGGCAGAATTCTGTGAGCAGGATTCTGTATCATGCTTGCTGCAAACTAGATGAGAAGTGTCCCACCTGAGCCCATGTCTCTGGAAATCCCTTGGGACCCTTGCAGGTTCCAGCTGATAGTCTAACATTCTTATATTCCAGAAAGATTCCAAGGTTTCCTGTTTATCCTCTGCTCCAGGTTTCAACACTGAGGTGAAATCAGATGGCAAGGAGGAACTGAAACTGAAGTAGTATCCCAAAAGTAGTTCCTGCAGGATTTGACTTGCTGGAAGTAAGCAGCAGTGGAGGATCCAAAGGAAAGTTCTAGGTGACCTGTAGGCCACTTAGTCAGGGGCACTTTAGGTGTCTGTGTGAACCTGGTCTCCTTCCAAGGTTTGCTCATCAGATGCTGGGAGCCAGGCTAATGTCCTTTCTATGTTTTCAGCTGTGTAGATGATGAGTGCTTGTTTTCTAGATGGAGAAGCAAGCTAAGGTGTCCAGTCTGTTGTCATCTGAGTAAATAACCTCTGGCTTTAATCCTGTCTGTACACAGACACTCAGCCTGCTGGGCAAGGAGATGAGGTGTCCAGGGAGATAAAATAGCAGCCAACATGGACTTCTCAGAAAGAAATCATGTCAAGCTAACCTTAGTTTTATTTTTTGCTGTGTTTTGTAGCCAGGGAGAAATAGTTTATATGAAAGATCATGACCTTAGCAAGATTTTCTGGGAAAGCAATGTGAGGCTGATCTGAGGAGCATGTTCTTAATGAGGCTCTGTGGGGGAGATGCCAAAATGGCTAAGTAACCATAAAAGATGACTGAAAATTAGTGGAAGGATGAACTGTTAGGTGCTTAAAAAGCATCTAGATGTGGTACTGTGGTTCTTAGGGCCATGGTTTAGTGGCATGGTGGTGCTAGGTTGATGGTTGGACTTGATGATCTTTGAGGTCTCTTCCAGCCTTCATGATTGTGTGATTCTGATGTGGTTTTGCATTTAGTCTTTGTTGTTGTTGTTGTTACTGGTGGAGAAAGGAACTTGCTTATTTAATTTGCAGGTGATCTGAAGCTTGGATGACCATAGGAATAGTAAAGGATGGATGAGAATTGAAAATGTTCTTGACAAATTTGAGAAATAGGCTGAAAATCAACTGATTAAATGGAGAGAAATGCTCTGCAATGGACTGGAACAGGAATGCTAAAAGGCCTCATATGTGTGGAAGAACAATTGGACAGGTAGCAGTGCTTTGGGAAAGCAAGAAGGGAATCATAAAGGATCAGAAACTTTACATGAACCAGGAAAAGAGAAATACCATGCAGGTTTGTGTGAACAAGAGTAGATGACTGGGAAGAACCCAACCATTCCACTCTGTACTGGTAAGGTCTCTTCTCAGGCATGTTCCAGACTTGAGAAGGATCTAGGTCAAAGAGAGAGCACAGGATGCTGGAATGACAATAACCAAAGACAAAGCAAGTTTCCTAGGGAAATATAAAAGGAATGGCATTACTTGGCTTGAAGAGTAAAGCTAAGGGAACACACAGGAACAGCTTTGTCATCAAGACCTATTGCAGAAATAGGAGGGATTTTCTCCAGGAAAGAAGAAAAGAGCCTAGAAAGCAGTAGGACAGAGGTGAAATGTCAGTGATAGGTTTTTGGGAATACCAGAGTAGACATTAGGCTAACTCATCCTGCACCAGGAGAGCAGGAGATGCAGGGCTTTTGGAAATCTCTTCTCACTTCATATTGCTCCAGTTCTGTAATGGGTAGTGAAGACATGGACAAAGAGCTGATTCCTTATTAAAAGCTTGCCCAGAAACTGAAGGTGATGGGAGTTGATCAGCAGTCACCTATCTAATGGTTTTATTACTGTGAGAAAGAGGGGAAGTTGTTTTCCAACCCAAAGGGTAGTTGCCAACCCCAGTGGGTAGCAGTGGTTGTGCCATTGGTTGTTCCTTCTGCTCTAGAGCATGGTGCAATTCATCCTGAGTGCATCAGAGGGTTCTGTCTTCTCAGGGGAAGGAGACCTGCAGTCCATGTGCAGCTATTTCACTCTGCCTCTTATTTGATCTTGTCCTGTACTCACTCAGGATGTGGTTGTGGTGGTTGTGGTCACAGTGGGAGGGGTTGTTTGGCATGTGGTTGAGGCTAAGGTCCTGAAAAGCTCCATGCTGGGTGGAGATGGGGCAGTGGAGGAGTGGGTGAGATGGGGCAGTGGAGTGGGTGGAGATGGGGCAGTGAAGTAGGGGCTTGGAGGTCCCAGCAGTTCCCAGGAACACCATGGCTGTCAGTACACCAGCTGTGGTTTGCTCCTGTCTGGACATGCTTCTTACCTTTGCAGCTAACTCTTAATTTGCAGGCTCAGCAGAAGGGAAGCAGTTTCCCATTATCATGTTCTTCTTGCATCTGGACTGTGAAGTGAGCTCCCTAACAGAATCTTCTGCTTTCTTAAGCATTTTCTTCTCCTTTCTTTAATCACACTGAGATTTCCTGTGAATGCTGTGAGCTGTAATTATCATCTGCAGATCAGAGGCTATGCTAAGCTGTTTCTTAAAGGTTTCTTTTCTTTTCTTTGTTTGTTTTGTTTCTCTGTGAATTTCAGATGACCAAGAACAAAATTATAATCACCTGATACTAAACAGTGCCACCCAGACACCTACACATGGTAAGAGAAAACAAAGAGCAAAATTACACAGGTTGTAACTTTCCTCTGCCAGCCAGTAACATCTACTGGTACCAAAGTATGTTTAATGTTAATAGAAATATTCCTCTGGGGATGGTGCATGGGTGCTGGTTTCCATTAACATTAAACACAGGACCATATTGATGAGTGCACACCCTGAAATATGGCCAACCTCTGCTCATTTCACCTAGCAGCTTGGTGTCTCCTCATGTCTGAGTGCTCCTTTCTCCCTTCCCACATCAGCAAGGTGCTAGCAGATTTAAGCAGCCAAAAGAGTCGAGACTGTAGCCAAAGGAAAGTTCATCTTGTCAGCCAAGGCATTGCCCTGAGAGTGCTGCTTCTGCATGGGTCTAAGCCAGGGTAGAAGGACACAGAGGGGTCTGGAGAATAAGTCCTGGGAGGAGCAGCAGAGGGACCTGAGGTTGGTTAGGCTGAGGAAGGGGAGAAATTATCTCTCTCTGCAGCTACCTGGTAGGAGGGTGGAGCCAGGTGGAGGCTGGTCCCTTCTCCTGGGTTACCAGGCAGAGGACAAGAGGAAATGGCCTCAAGTTGCACCAGGGGAGGTTTAGATTGGATAGCAGGAACAATTCCTTCCCTGCAAGAGTTGTCAGGCACTGGCCCAGGCTGCCCAGGGCAGTGCTGGAGTCACCATTCCTGGAGGGGTTCCAAAAACATCTAGCTGTGGTCCTTAGGGCCATGGTTTAGCGGCATGGTGGTGCTAGGTTGCTGGTTGGACTTGATGATCTTAGAGATCTCTTCCAGCCTTAATGATTCTCTGATTCTGTGACAGTGAACATGGGAGAAGGGCTCCTAAGCCAACATGATTTTGGCACAGCAATATGTGGCCAGAGTCTGGATTCACAGCTAAACCCAAGCTATCCAGCCCATCCTTGCATGAGGCTGCTTGGGGTGACCTCCTGAAGCCCCTGATTCATTGCATGGTGCCTCTGTAGTTTCTAATATGCAGGACAGGTAACTACCATGGAGGGATTCAGGCCTCCCCCTGCCCACTTCCATAAGCAGAACACCTCTTTCTAGACCATTTCCAGTGGTTGCTCTCACACCCTCCCAAAATCCACTTTATTTAACTGTGGAAAGATGACTTGTCTCTCACCCTGGGAACTTAAGGAACACAGAACACCTTTCATGTCCCTACACCCACCACAGAGGGGACCAGCACAGACCTACCCCCATAACCTCAAAAGTGATACCTCAGGAGGTGTCCAGGGCAGCCTGTCACCACCTTATCACCTGCCTGGTCATCCCTCTAAAGGGGGAGAGCAACCCTGTCAGAGTTCCTCCAGAGCTTCCCTGGGTTTGGGCTTTGCACCTAAGAGCTTCTGAGGTGTTGATTCCCCTCCTGAGAGTGCTGAGCTCTGAAAAAAACCACAATTTTCCTTTGTCTTCCTTCTGCATGTGGCTCAGCACTTTTCTTGGTGCCTCCTGCCCTGCCTTCTTGACCTGGTCACCTTGGGGATGCCTCATGTCAGCCTTTACCCAGTTCCAAGGGTTCAGATGCTATTCAGAGACACTCCTTTGTTTTCCCCTTTGTTTCCACCATCTTCTCCCAGCCTGCAGAGGTTTCTTTACTTTCTCCATGGCCACCAACCCTGTTTTTCTCTGCCTTGTCCCTCCAGCCCTTCTGCCTCCTCTGCTCCTCTCTCAGGTTTCCTTGGCCCTAGGTCAGCAGTTGGCTGTGGCCAGCATGTGCCTCCCTGCATCACAGCAGCCACAGACCACACAGTCAAGTCACCTGCAGCTTCCTGGTTCCATCCAAACCCAGACCAGTCACTGCCACCCAAATCAGTGATTCCTCTTGTCTCTATGCAATCAGTTCAACCCCTGAATGAACCCCCAGGTCCTCTCTGCTTTCTTCCCTCTTCTGCTGCTACCTTGTCTTGGTCTTGTCCTTTTTCTTTCCCCTTCAATGTGCTCTATTGCTTCAGCATTTGCAGCTGGAGCCTTCCTTCTGCTTGGGGCAGTAGTAAGTGATGTGGAAATCTCCTAATGTACACTTCTAGCAGCTCTTGATCTCTCTATTTGTAACTCTCTTTGTCCTTTGCCACTCTGGAAGTCCCCCTTGGTAACTATCCTGGAGTTGATTTGTTATGAGCTTTGTCTTCCTCTACAGAAATTTCCATGCTGCTTTGCTGCACAAAAAGGGGGGAGAACAATTGCCCTTGAAAAGGTCACTTCAAACCTTTGGTGTTTCTCCTTCCTGGAGTGGCTCAGGCAGCTCCTCAGCCTGCAGGTTACTTTCAGTTATAAGACTACAATATCAGCAGAGGTTTTTTCCCATCTCCTCAAAACCACAGGAGAAACCTTGGCAGCTTTAAACCTGGCAGTATCACAGGGGTGTTCCTTGGACCTGAATTAAGAGCATCTAATGCTCTGCAGACTGCTTGATCTGTTTACTTTTCATTTTCCTGAGGAAAAAAAGAAGAAAAAGGTGAAGTAATAGGATTGAAATTCTATTGTCTTCTCAAAAAGCATCTGGACAAGCCTCCTAGACACATGGGGTGACTTTGGAGTTGTCCTGTGCATAGAGAGGAGTTGGAGTTATGATCTTTGTGGGTCCCTTCCAGCTCAGGAGGTTCTATGATTGATTCTCTGGTGTTATTATTTGTTCTTCAAATCTAGCAGGTGCTGGGTGCTGAGACCTGTCCCAGCAGGGCCAGGGGAGTTCCCTTTCCCTGTGTCTCTGCCCAGGAGTTTTAGTGTAGCTCCATCCTCAGGTCCCTGCTGCATTCAATAACTCAAGGTAACAGCAAAGAGTTAAACTTCCCTCTGGCCCTGACAGATGCTTTTCTTTATACCTACCAGAGAGACCAAATCAAAGCAGAGACACTCATCATCTTGGATTAGAAACTTTTCTTCTTCTCCACTCACTTTTTTTTTTTACTGGATCTTAATAATTTGGTTGTGCCAAGTGACTGGAATAATCTGACTACAGAAAACTGTATGGGCACAGAATCATACAATTGCCAGAGTTGGAGGGGACCCTAAAGATCATCCAGTTCCAACCCCCCTGCCTGCCAGGGACACCATCCACTAGATCAGGTTGCCCAGGGCCCCATCCTAGCCTTGTCTTAAAAGCTTCCAGGGATGAGGCTTCCACAACCTCTCTGGGCAACCTGTTCCACTGTCTAACCACCCTCATAGTGAAGAACTTCCTCCTAATATCCAACCTAAATCTACCCTCCTCTAGTTTGCATCCATTCCCTCTAGTCCTATCACCACCTGACCTCCTAAACAGCCCCTCCCCAGCTTTCTTGTAGCCCCCTTCAGATACTGGAAGGCTACAATAAGGTCTCCTGGGAGCCTTCTCCTCTGCAGACTGAACAACCCCAACTCTCTCAGTCTGTCCTCACAGCAGAGGTGCTCCAGTCCTCTGATCATTCTCCTGGCCCTTCTCTGGACTCACTCCAGCACCCCCATATCCCTCTTGGAATAGGGGCTCCAGAACTGGATGCAATATTCCTGTTTCAGAGTTCTATTTCATTCCTAAGCTATCCATGTGGTCATGGATGCTTTTGTTGAGGATATTAACTTGCTTGGTGAGTGTAAATAAATAAATAAATAAATATCTGGACCTTTCAAAGAAGGCATCAAAAATGCTCCCAGCATTCATAACTACTGCTGAAGTTCTGAGGTAGCTCAGCAATGCCCCAGGGTTAATTTAACTCCCTTCTGGCTAGGACATGGTGCACACTGTCTGTGTGACTATGCAGATTTGTAGGTGGACCTCAGATGTCTTTCTGAGGATCATGTTGGTCAGCCTGCCTCTAGCACCCACCATGCAGTGACACCATCTGAAGGGAGCAGAAGAAGGGAAAGAAGCCAGTGTGAGGCTCCAGGTGTGACCTGTGTTGCACATGGAGCTCAGTTCACTCCCCACTGAAGTACAAGGAGCAGAGAAAGATGCTAGGGCTTCCAGCAGAGAGCAAGCAGGGCAGCAGTTGTAGGTGACATGCCACCAAACAAACTTCAGCCTGAACAGCCAGAAAGATGCCTCAGCTGCCTCTGCAGCCCTCTGCTGACCTCTCTCCAGTAGTTCCTTCTCTCTCTTGAACTGGGGAGCCCAGAGCTGAAAGGTCCTGGCTTTGGAAAGTGTGCTGTGTTGAGGAAGAGAATTTCCAGTGGGGATCAAGAGGAGTGACCAGAGGCAGGTGATCCTGGCCACTGTGGTCTGCAACACCTGGCTTCCATTTGTGCTCTTGCTGAAGGCTCTCAGTTAGCCACCATGACTCTGAGTATCCCACAGCTTCAAGAAGCCTGTTGGGTTTGTTCAGGTGCCATTCTGCTCACTTCTGGACACTGATTGTCCTACTGCAGAGGGATCTGCAATCCTTCAGAAACCTGCATTCTGCTTTCCATGATGAACTTCAGCCTCAGCTCCACTGAACTCAGGAGCTGGATGTGGGTTTCCTGAGCTCTAGCCTCTGGTTTGACATCAGCTGCAGATTTTATCTGCACATGAAGAACTCTACCAGGAGAGTTTGGAAATGCAGTGATTTTTGGATGTAAAAGGTGCATGTGAAATGCAGTTAAATCTTTTGATACATTCATTTATCTTGCTTAGCTCTTCAGTCTTTATACAAAACAAGCACATAAAATTATTCCTATAAAAACATTAAAATATGGAAAAGAAGAGATGGGACATTAGAACTGAGGCAGTGTGGCATTAGCTGTAACAGAAATATATGGTGAGTGCCTGGGCTCAGGTTCTGGAAAGCTTATTACTTCCTTTTTTACTGCTGCTGAAGCTTAATCTCATTCTATCTCTGCATATTTAATTATGCCTACCAAAAGAGCCTTGTATAAACATTTCTTACACCCCTAGAAATAAAGAGCACACTGCTAAATAATACAGTTAGTGGGAAGTTCATATCATCATTTTTATCTCAGTTCATTGCATTTGGTGATCATCTCAAAAAAAAAACCCCAACTTGCTCAACCCCCACAAGCACCTAATGACTTCACTTCAGGCTTTTCACTTGGCCAAGTGATTTCCCACAGCTGCTGGCTGGGTTTGCTCTGGTGAAGCTGAACTTCATTGCAGAGCTGGGCTTGGGAACTTCAAACACATTCCTATATACACATGCATGTAGCTGACTGGTTTTTCCTCCCTCTCCTCCTTTCCCTCTCCTTTCCCTCTCCTTTCCCTCTCCTCCTTTTCCTCTCCTTTCCCTCTCCTCCCTTCCCTCTCCTTCTTCCTTCCTCCTTTCCCTCTCCTTCATTTCAAAGAGCCAGGGCATCTTCCTTCCCACACACTAATAGGGCTTTGGGGAATAGAGTGCTGAAATAATTCTTGCATCAGTTTTCTAACATCAGACCAGAAGCTTCATTTTGGGCCAGTCCCAGAAGACATGAAAATGATTCCCTCTACTGTCACATCTCCTCCAGCAATTTGTTGAGAATTCTATGGCTATTGTGTTTAAGACACTGTTTACAAAATCCTAACAATTAAGGACTGTTTAAATTAGATTTATCCCCAGTAGAAATATATGTGAGGAAATTAGAAGCTAATCAGATCTCTGGAATATCTCCTACAGAACAAATAAACACATTAAGTGCCCTGCTCTTTCTCAGAGCAGCAGAGCTTTAATGAAAGGGGGGAGAGAGATGAACCAGAGGATCTGGCAGGAGAGGACAACACAGTGCCAGCTTCTCCATCCACACAGGTTACCCCCTGTGATGGAGACACCAGATGATGGTTCAGCTCTTGTGCAGCAGCTTTGCAAAGCAGAGCACTCAGATCCTTGTGCTGCAACACAGCTCCAGCTACACAATTCCAAGGCAGACTGGAGCAAAGTCAACAGTGAGTCAGGGTTGACATTCACCTGTCCTGACCCAGGAATGTGCCAACAGTGTACTACAGTGCAGAGCCAGCCCCTGTGCAGGGGTGTCCTGCCTGGTTGGGGCCATGGTTGGACTTAAAGGGTGAGTAGCCTCTGATGAGATGTGCTGACCTTCTTTTAGTCAGTGATGTAGAGGGCAGAGGACAGCCCAGGGGCTGAGAACAGATAAAGGACTTCAACAGCAAAACTCAGCCCTGGAGAAAGTGGTCTTTCCTTTTTGGACTAAACATGATGTATATTTGGATAAAGAAATCATTCTTCTCATGGTCTTAGTATGGCAGGGTTAAAACTGCCTCCCAGCTCGATGTGCAGCCCATTTGCTGAGTGTGGACACCCTAACTTGCAGATGAACACTGTCATGCCACCCAGGACATGGCTCATGTCCCACCCAGCAAGTGATCACTGTAAATAAACCACTGAGGCTCATGTAGTAAACCCCAGATGTGTAACTGGGTCTCTACCCTCACCTGTGGCGGGAACCTGAGGAGCTTCTCTCTCTGACAATGCACTTGTTAAGCAAAGGGCCAACATGACCTGACTAGCTCTGCTGTTGGCCTCCAGTTCCTCTTAGAGAAGCAGAAGACCTCAAACCATAAGCAAAGGGAATTTTATTGCTAGTGAATGTGAGACTGGTGAAAAAGACTAAAAGTTCTGGAGGCAAAATCAGAGCACTGTAAAAAATCAGAGCATATCAAACTACTTGGACAAAGGAGAAATGCCATTTGCATTTCTAGGAGTGCTATCAGTGTGAAGCTCACTGGGACTCTGCCAGAAGCTTGTGGTGCTCCCTGCACTGCCTTCAGCCTGTTCTGGGAGCCTGTTCCCCACCCCAGTCCTAAAGGGCTGTAAGGAGACAGTCACACACAGCCCATTCAGGATGAGGGATGTTGCTTTCAGCAGGTAGAGCTGCTTCTGCCTTGCTCACCTTGGTTGCTGCTCATGCACTTCCCTGTTTGAAGCAGCTTCCCCTCTGTGTGTTGGCAAGCTTTGAGCATGAGGTGGAAGGAGTTAACAGGCTGACAGGATTCAGGTGCACCATCTCAGATTCAACACTAGTCCCAGTTCTGCCCAGTTCTGGGAGTTGGCTGCTCTAGTGCCAGAGCCATTTGTTGTTTCCTGCAGCCCCATGCTGAACAGGCAACGAACTGAGGAAGGAGTGAATGCATCTTCTGCTATCATTGCTAAGTCAAATTCCACTTTCTGGAGCTTTTCCTCTGATTTTAATAGGCAACATAACTCCTCTCCCCCCGTGCTGTAGTGTGTAACTGTGCTGGGTTCCATCAAGCACTTGGTGTACTCAGAAACATCTTCATGTTAACAGCCCCTGGCTGCTAGGATTGAGGTATCCTGTGATGCTGTGTGTGTGCAGACACTGCAGCACTTAAGAGCATCCTGCAGTGCACTGGTGTACCTCATCCTCTCTGCATCTCACCCCTTCAGATTGCTGCTCAGCTTCCAGCCATGAGCCCTGGAAGACCTAATCCCAGCACCATCCTGACAGACAGAGGTTTTCTCTCCTTGCCTGAATTGAAAACCCTGCATCTCCAGCTCATATAAATGAGGGCAGCTATTCACTGGAGGGCTGCTGCTTTCCACCATGGAGGATCTGACCTGGAAATGTATCAACCTCTTTAGATTCTTGATGAGAGAGGCAAAACACTTATTAATAACAGTGTGGGCAACATAACAAAAACCCCCAAGAAGTGTGAAAACACAGAGATCTCCTTCAGCAAACACTGAAGATACAAGTTATCCATTTCAATTTGAGTTTGTGAACATCAGTTTTTGCCTGTTCTAACACAATGTCACTTCCAGGGTGGCTCAGGAGGTGCTGAGACCTGGCACAGAAATGTCAGACATCATCAGCTAACTACCAGATTTTCCTGAGGAAGGAGGCCCTTCAGAAAAGCTTACACCAGAACCAGGGAAGAGTTTGTGCCTGAGCCTTCAAAAGGCTGAGCAGAAGGCAGTGCTGGGGAAGCAGTGTGTGCTTTGACAGAGGGATGAAGCTTTGCTGAGCTGAAGCTGAGCAGCAGAAGGCTTGGTTGTATCAGCTTCTCCTAGGTGACATTGTTTGCTTTCTCTGGGTGAATGTTTTAAAAGGCATCTGTTGGGATGTCTTGCAAAATTCACACAACATATGTGCAGACTCATATGCAAATATGGAGCAAATCCCTTTTGCCACTTGAGCTTTGTTTAAAACTTTGCCATAAATTGACTTTCTTCTTTTTTGGTTTGTTTTTTTCCCCTGTCTTGAGTATCATCTGCTCCTGTCCTTGCAAATGAAAGGCTCTGTGCCTTGCCTAAACACATTTTGAAATGGAAAATGCCTTCCAAGAGCAGGGCCAGAGGACTCCAGGTCTAATCTCCAGAACACAAGTTCCCAGCTTCAGAAATCCTGAAGCTGTTTCAGAGCCCTGAGCTTGCAGAAAGTTTGCAAAGCACCAGCAGTGAGATGAGGCTTTCCCTAACTTACAGTGGCTTCCTTTCCTTACGAAGCAGCTAGGTGCACACAAAAAGCAGAGGCATGAAACCATGTGTCCACTCAGAGAGTAGCTGTCAGTGCAATCCCCAGTGCATAGAGAGAACCCTAACATGTATGTGGGACGCCAGCTGCAGCCACCTGCCCTGGGTGGGAGCTAGGAGGTAGAGGGAAACATGTCAGGGGTCAGGGCTGGGCTGGCCACCAGAGGAGTGCCAGATGCTGTCTCTGAAGCCCTCTGCCTTCCCCAAGGGAAGAGAAAGGGAATGAGGGAGAGAGACTGAGGGGTGGGGAAAGGAAACTGAAGCAGCTGGAGAGAAAATAGTAACAGTGACATGAACTAGATACAAACAGATACAAACCAACAGGGAACCCAACTCCTGGTGACAATTCCACCACTGTCACCACTGATGCTGGGGCAGCACTGGGGAAGTCCCAGCCTGGACTCAGTGGCAGATGGGAGCTGGGTTCAGGAGCTGGATTCTGGACCTGGGTTCAGGAAGACATGGATTGGGAACAGAGGCAGAACAGACAGAGTCCTCCTCAGACACTGGCCCATTGAAGAAGAGACTTGACCCTGGTGATCCCTCAGCTTCATCCTGACTGTGATGTCCAGGGGAGCCAGCTGTAAAGAGCTGTGGTTGCTTCAAGGCTGTAGCAAAGAGAATTTAGAAACCAAGAGAAATAGCACTGCTGGGTGATGCTCCCATCTCTGCA
This sequence comes from Galbula dea, assembly GCA_013399015.1. Lineage (NCBI taxonomy): Eukaryota > Metazoa > Chordata > Aves > Piciformes > Galbulidae > Galbula > Galbula dea. The sequence goes on from VWZX01002120.1 coordinate 128,408, forward strand.
GTCTGTGCTGTACACTGGGGGAGCTTCATTTCCTCCATGTTCCTCTGCAAATAAGTTCACCAATCCTGCCCAAAATGTCTGTGAGGTATCAGAGGGGCATCCAATGACATGTGGCTGCAGGACTGTGGTGAGGAAAATGTGGACTATTACTGACTTTCAAAGGTAATCCCAATAACTGTGAGATATTATCCACTTCCCAGTGGTCATCCCCCAGTGCCCAGGTTGTAGAACTGGAGTGGAATGAGTGGGAATGCTGGGGAGCAGGGCAGCATACAACCTCAGCTGCCTTGCAGAGAATGGGGAGACCTTTTTATCCCACAGGAGCCCACAAATACCACAAACAGAAAGGAGAGAGACCAGAGAAAAACAGGACTCCAACATATTTATGGCAGGAATGAAGAACACTAAGAAATTTCTGCTGAATTGGTCCCAGACTATAAATTGCAGAAGATATTTCTCTCTACTAGAGTCTCTCACTTCTCTGATCTTGCCCTCAGACTACATTATGCAAAAGACATCTGAAATTATCTTTGGTCATTTTGGCTTATCCCTTCTTCTGCTGAATGATGGGTAGAGGATTTCAAGGTGACTTCTCATTTGCCAAAATCATTATGGTCTGCTCCTGACTGACTGGATGGAAAAAGCAGTAAGAAGATGTACTGATCCTGCACAAGCCCATCAGATAAATGTGTGGCACTTAATTTCACACACCTCCTGCAAGCAGTCAATTAATGCTCCTGCTTTGGCACTCAACACAAATTCCATACATGTGACTGGGCTTATTTCAGCATCTCCAAACCTCCATGCAAAATGGAGATTAGATATAGGTTCTGGTTGAGAGCTCTGCAAAGAGATGTTCCCCCAGGGCCCTTGCCACACAAAGACAGCCAGGAGTGGGGGGCCAGTACCAGTGCTGATCTAGTCTCTGTTTACTGGATAATATCAAGGCAATTGTTTCCAGCCCCCTGATGAATATGATGCACTTCCTAAGCTGGGAATCAGTCTATTAGACATGGATTGAAGTCATCAGCAAGAAAATGATGTTCTGAGGGAGATGACACATTAGCTCTGTGCTCACTTGGGGCTATGTTCTTTCTGCCAGACAATAACCTTCCTCCAGGAGTGCAGACTCCAGACATGTGCACAAGCAATAGGAAAGAAGAGTTTATTAACTGAGATGGTTATTGCATTGTTAACAGGAGATTGTCACCATTGCTGAAGTCTGTATGGAAGTGCCTCAGAACTTCTCAGAACTGGGAACAAAGTGATGCTCTGGCAGAGAGCTGGGCTCTTCCTCCCCTGCAAGGTGGCTGATGCTGGCTCTCAGCTCTTCAGCCCAGAAGACAGCAACCAGGTGCTTGCTGACAGGTGCAAAGCTTCCTGGCAGAGCTATCTCCTCCCCCCTCACCTTGCTGTGCTAGCACAAGATGGGCTATCCCCTCCTGGTGCCAACCTGGTGCTCAGGGAGCAGGGAAGCTGTTCTTCCACTCGTGGTCACACTCAGGACACAGCTGGGAGAGGCTGCACTGTTGGGATTTGTTCTGCAGGAAGCTTCCTTGTGAGGGAGCTCAAGGAGCAACAGAGAGCATGGAAGGGGTGACAAACAGGGGCAGGAAGGAGCAAGTGTTGGGTTTGTTGACATGGTAGCTGTAATTCCAGTGGCATCAGATCTCTGGTAGGTCCCTCCATCACTCCTTTCAGCCCTCTGTGGGTGTCTTAGATACCCTGGTACACCCCAAATGGCTCAGGAGCCCTTGAGTTGAGCCCTGGGCATGTGACTCTGCTGAGAGCTCCAGAGGAGTGCTCCAGCCATGCTGGCTTTGGGAAAGCATGACCAGGTTTGGGCTAGAAGAGAAGACTCTGGCAGCCCTGTTGTTGACTGAGAAGCATGGGTGCAGTGTGAAGGGTAGATGCCAGAAGGTTTAAAATATCTAAGGGAAGCCACAGTGGGAGAAAAGCTGTGGAGGCAGCTCTGCATCCTCAGGCATAGGACTGCTGGGTCCACTTCTAGGCAACAGAGAGCACCAAGGAGGTAGGGAAGTGTCAGAGAGGAGAAAGATGTTCTGCTGTCTAAGGCAGGAGAAAGAAAGGCAGCAGGGGAGGGGGTGGCCTGACTCCAGCATTTCTTTTTTTTTTTCCACAGAAGAGTTTAATTTGTGACTCAGGTGTAGGAAAATGTCTGCTGAAATATCTGCACTCTGCTGGGGTGGATTTTTTGGGTTCAATGTTTCTGGGAGATGTGAGAATTTAGCAAATGTTTGGATGCTGCACAAAGCCCACACAGTGGCTGAGGTGAAATTCTCCTGCTGTTCTATTACTTGGGGGTAGAATCTGTGCTTTCATCTCAACCAGCCTGTGGTTAAGAGGAGGTAAGAGAGGTCCTGAAGCATGTGAGTGCATATTGAGCACATCCTGCACTGCTCTTCATGAGCACACTTCAGAAGGGTGCACGACAGCAATGTGTGAACCCAAGATCTGGGCATTCTGCTGCTTCTCAGCTGTACCAGAGAATTTAGCCTTCTGATTTCGTCTTCAGATCATATTTGGTCACCTCCTTGGCCTTTCAGCCAGTGCAATCCCACAGAGCTAGTCTGTTCTAACTATGCTTCTAATAACTGAAGCTCCTGCTATTTTTAATATCTGAACACCTGGGAGTTGGAAATGCAATTCCCTAGGTCCCTGTCCCTTGGCTCAGCTGATGAAAGACCATTTTCCATCCAGCTTGCAGCAAAGGACTGTGTTTTCCAAACTCTGCAGGTTGTCTGGTGTTGAATTTTAACACCCAGGCTCGATGCTAATCTTTGTTGGCAGTGCCCTCAGCATTAGCATCCTGACAGCCTGGCTGGGGGCTTCCTCAGTGACCAACAAAGTGAAAGTAAGTAGAGGGGTATCCTCCATCTCTCAGGGGTGACACCTCCTCTCCTACCTGAAGAACCTCTCCAAACCTTGCCTTGTCTTCTGACTGCACCCAGAGGTGCACTCCACAGCTCCCTGTGTGCAGAGGAAGCATGGATGTTTCTAGAACCCCCCAGAACCTCTGAGGCCATGGACCAGCTTTGCCCAGGAGCCTCCAGGTTCTGAGCATTAGTCAAAAGTCTGGTATGATGAAAGAGCAATTTGGTTATCAGCTGCAGTTGAAATAACCCCAGGGACTCACTCCTGTGTCTCTGAGGGTGGGGAAAGTTCAGCTTGCTGGGGCTGAGACAGGAGATGCTGCCTGAACTCATGGAGGTTGCAGTGGAGTCAATCCACAGCACCATGACACAGCCCTCCACAGCAAATGAAGTGACTACCAGTCCACCAGAGCCTTCATCCTGCTGTGAAGAGAGCTGCTTGCTCCAGGTGCTTTCCAGGCAGCAGTTTGCTTCCCTCCAGAGTCACTGTGGCCAAGGAAGCAACACCCCAGGATCCAATTGTCACTGTTCTGCCGGTGCCAGTTTGAATGGTGGCCAGCAGCCTGTCACTGAGGCTGGCTCAGCTACAGTTCCTCTCCCTGCCAGAGTCTGTAGGAGCTTGGTTTGGTGCACACTGTAGACATGCCTTTCTCTCTTGGTTCTTCTCTTCTCTTGCAGAAAAGCCACGAATGAACAACATCCTTACCTCTGCCACCGAGCCCTACGACCTGTCCTTCTCCCGCTCCTTCCAGAACCTCTCCCACCTCCCACCATCCTATGAGTCTGCCATCAAGACAAACCCAAGTAAATATTCTTCTCTCAAGAGGCTAAGTAGGTGTCTGCTCATTTCATTTTCTTTGTACCTCATTTGCTTGTAAGCTGCAGTGGGCACAGTTTTAAGGCAGTAACCTTCTTCCCTCTGTCCTTGTGCTGCCCAAGTCGGCATCTCCAGTAATGATTCTTTTGGCTGTCCCTTCCCACCAAGGAAGAGTAGAAAGGGTCACTTCCCTACTGTGAGAGCACATGTGGTTACTTGCTTACTGACCTCCTTGCTTTGCTTCCTCCCTGTACTCCTCCTCATACCTGCTCCTGTTGGAGTCATCTGAGAAACCTTTAGCTTTCTGCCAGAGTCGAGATGAGCCAAGCTGGCTGCCAGGGATCAGCTGAGCTCTCCTCAGCACACCCAGAGCAGCTATCTCACCATCCATGGGGGTAGCTGGAAGCAGATGACAAACCCAGACCAACAGAAAGCTGCTGAAATGGCTGGGATCATCTATTTCAGTAGGAGCACATCTGCCTGCCTTGAGCAGCCTGTGTCATGATGTAAGTGTCCAGCTCTGGTCCTGACCTGTGTCCTGCACTGCTCCCTGGTGTATCTCTGGTATTTCAGCATGTTGCTCCCTCTCCTGCTGTCACCACTTAAGTCTGTGTTCTTTTGTACTGTTTTCTGTGTTGCATCATTCTGACACCTCTCCTGCCCTGCTCCAGCACATCACCTTGGCTGAGGGCAAGCTCCTCAGCTTTGATGGGGTTATGAGTTAAGTGATACTGGTGCAGGCAGATGCTCTCTCCAGAGTGACACTAGGTTTGTAGGATGAAGGTTTCCATGCATTTTCTGTATGCAGCCATGCATTCACACTGCCCAATTCAGAGAAATAACTGAGATGCTTATAGTTACCATAGCCTCCTTGAATGGAGGTGAGGAGGAAGAGCAGATCCTGCTTCCTTCATCTATGTAAAACATGCATTCCCAATTTAGCAGCCAAGTGAGAGACACAACATTAAGTGTCAGGGAAGCTCTTGGACTGTCTGTAAGAAATCTCTCTGGAAGATTTCTCAGAAGACACAATGGAATGGAAAGGTAGCACATAAAAATCTCAGCCCACTCCCTGGCACCTCAATATGGGACTTAAGCACATGTTTAACATTAAGGCAAATACATTTAATATGGTTAAAAGCAAGCATGTGCTTGCCTGTGCTGGAGAACAGAGATGAGGAATTCTGTGGCTGGAGCCTGCCATCCTCCCTGGTCACTGTGCCATATGCACAGCTCTGCTCCTGACAGGAGCTTTGTCCCCTGGTAACATCTGGATCTCACACTCCCATCCATCAGCTGCATCCCAGTGTTGAACTGTCTGTGTTCTTGAGCAGCTTTGATGATGCTACCTGATACTGGAAAACCCTTGAAGTCATGGCATTGTCATAGTCCTTAAGATGTCCACCTTTGGAGATGGTGATTTATTGTACACTCTCTGGATAGCCCCAAAACTGCTGGTTCATTTGGAGTTGATTTGCAGCTCCTGGGGTCACCTGGGTGACACACTTCCCATGAGGAGACTGAGAGCTCTCTGTCCTGGCATCACTGAGAACAGGTTAGAGAAGTGCCCACCAGGAACAGGAAGAATGGCCACTCCTGCCATGCTGCAGGGGATGGTGTTCTACAGGTTGTGGGGCATTGATTGCTTTGCTTGCTGTGCAGAGATGCTCAGTGAAATCAACTTGAGCTGCATGGAAAAGTTCTTGATGTAGCTCTCTGAAACATTAAAAGCCCTCAGGAGGGAATGCTCAGGGACACTCCCACCCCTTCCACAGCCAACATCAGGAAATGTATGTCAGGTTTGGACACTATCCCCTACCTGCTCCTACAACCTGACTCGTGCTGAGTATAAATTCATCCACAGCAAGCAATACCATTGAGCACTGAGCAAGACCTTACTGAGTTGTCTCTTAGCAGCCTGACCCATCAGGTGCAGAAAATTCTGCACAGCAGCTGAAGAAAGAACAAGTCCCTACTCACCCAACCTGCCCCTCAGTAGGTCACAACAGAAGGGAGTAAGTTTTGTACTGTAGCACTGCATTTCCTAGGTATTTCTCTAAAATGACAGAAAAAGGATTGTGTTATGGTGCCAAAATTAAATGCCTTCAAGAATGTGTTGAGCACAGTCAGCATCTTGAGCTTTTCCTGATCTTCTTGTCAGTCAGAGTTCCTGTCCCTAGCCAGAGGAGAACTGGCAGTCAGCAGGCATCTGAGAACATTACAGGTAGGCTTTGGCTAGAGTGAGGTCCATCCACCCCTTTACCTGTCCAGCAGCAGCAACCCTGGAAGGGAATCCCTGCACCCTGCAGTGTCAGAGCTAGTTATTCAGCCATCAAGGGCAGGTCTAGATGTAGCTGTCATCTCTGCAAGGCACCAACCCATCTTCCTGCAAAGCCCCTGACAAATGTCAAACCAGCTCACACTATGTGTTTGAGTAACTAAATGAGCAGCTTCAGCTCCAAAAGTGCTAAGCACTCCACACTCCCACTGGATTTGCATATACTCAGCACCTCTACAATCACTGAATTCCTTTCTTATAGCTGGTCTTCTCCAGAGCCAAAGGAAAATAGGCACCCAGTTCCTAGACCTTCCCTTGTAAAATGCCAGGGAGCTTGCTGAGGCAATGTGGATGAGGTGAATCAGACTGGATGGTTTCAGGGTCTGGAGACATTGTGATTTTAGCAAACTCTGCTACCAGGTGTCCACAGTTCACCCCCACTCTCTGGGTGAAGCATCTGGTGCCTCCAATTTCAAGAGCCTGGAGCTTTAGTGGTTTCATTGCTTCCTCTGGGTGCTGAAACACTGTGGTTACAGAGCTGTGCTGAGCTTCTCCCTTGGCTCAGAGCTACACCTGTGACAGGGCGCATTCAGCCTCTTGTCGAGCTCCGTTCTCCATGGCTGGTTTAGCAGCCCTCATGAACTGACACCACCTTTCAGAGGCAACTGCCTGTTAAATGTCTGTCTGGTGCCTGCTTAAACCAGCTTGTTGTTCACTGGAAACTGTGTGTTTCAGCTTTGGTTCCTTTGAGATGGAGATGTGGTTTGTCTATGCCTGCAAACGTTCCCAGAACAGCTGTGCCAACATCCACACGTGATCCTGCAGCTTCACCAGCAGCCTCAGCCCACTCAAAACCTCACATAAGCTGGTTGAGCTCCTGCTGGCAATTACCACAAGCCAGGTGTGAGCATCCAAGCACATCTCCATTTGGGATGTTCTCTGCTTTAATTACATCTATTTAGAGTCACTTGGGCAAGTCCAGTGGAAGTTCTCTCATCCAGAGCAGAGGCGAAGTGCCAGAGTGCTAATTGCTTAGCTCCTGTTCTGCACCCAGCCCCCAGCATCATTATCCAGCCTCTGCACACCAAGTGTGTGAAATCTACAGCCACATTAGAGGATCAAGATGTCTAAAGTTACTGTGGCCATGTGGAATTTCCCCAAGTCCTTCTCAGGCTTCCTAGAAGGTGACTTTAAAGACATGAGAGTTTGAGGCCAGTGGAGCTGCTGCCTGACATTTGCAGGGATACTCTTCCAAGGAGTTATTGATCACAAAAAAAATCTCATTCCTCCAATATATGCTCTGGAGAGCAAATCTCCTCAGCAGCAAGCATGCCAGCAGAGGAGAGCTCTGCATCACCCTCACACCCTGGCTGTAAAGAAGAGGTTGGCAGCAACAGTGGTTCTCAGCTTGTACTTGTGGATGCTGAGAGGGAGATCAAGCATTCTCCTCACAGATCCTCTGGGTTATGTAGACTGTTCACAGGACCATGGGAATCAGGGTCCAGAGAGCTCTGAATGTGTAGGAGAGGAGATGAGGAAATTAGAGTGAGATCATCCAGCACAGGATGCTTACAGCACTGCAGGCTTTTGCTGGTGACCTTAAGGCACCAAGGTGTAACTGTGGTCTTGTAAGCAAACTTCTGGGATGTTGTCAGCACCAATCATGGTCATAAGGCATAGACATTTCCTCCAAAAGCACACTGCCTCATGGGACACCCAGCCAACTGTCTTTGTAGCTCAGAGCATATGGGACATAAAACCAATGGGTTTATGGCTATGTCAGAGGAAAGAGGCAATTTCCACACTGTATTTAACTACAAGGTCTACTGAATGCCTACAGAGGCTCTCTCTCAGCATCAGAAGCGAGACCATCTACCTCACCCACCTCATGACTGCTCAAGCTGTCTTTCAGCAGAGCTCTGTTCTTCTTGTCACTCCAAAATCCTCAGAAACTCCAAACCTGTGAAATTTTCCTCTTCCACCATCTGATACCTTCTCCTCTACCATCACCTACTGCTGAATGAAATGCCAGAGCTGAGAGCACCAGTGGAGGTTCTCTTTAGTATCATTATCATCTTTATCATACTTCTTACCAAAAAACTTCCCAAAGGAATTTTATGATAGGTCCCAGGAGCTGGCCAGGGTGGATAGGAGATGATGTCTTTGCCCATCAACACTTGGCCCAAGACTGGTAGGGAAAAGTTGTGTTGGGTCATGTGAGTGTTTTCCAGCCCTATAGTCTCTCTGCTAGGCTGCTTCCAAAAGGTTACTTGAAGGAACCTTGTTTCCTCTGTAAGGTGGAGACCTTTGCATGAGGAATCCCCTTCCTGCAGACCCCTGGGTGTTGTGCTGTCTTCTCCAAAGAGAGGAAGGCTGCCTGCCAGTGTCTGGGCTGGCTCTCACTCTGGGGTCTTCAGAAGTCTCTGCTGAGCCAGAAGGGATGGGAGATGTTTTTGAACAAACACACCAAGAAAACAACCTCAGATGAAGAAATGAGGAAGAAGGTTCATATGGATGAGCAGTGCTGAGCAGTAAGCATGCCACCATCCCCTGACCCATGGAGGCCAGCACTGTGCTCTTCTGCTTGTGACAGTGTCCATCTGGTAAGAGACTGGTGTTTTGCACTGCACAGCTCTGCAGCCATAGGCACCTCATGAGAGATCACAAACTGTGCTGGGCTTGGAGCCCAAGGACTGCTAATGCTCCTTCCAGGTAGGTAATCCCAGCACCTCAAGTGAAAGCATATGAACATCAAGTGGGTTAACCAGAAGGTTTTTGTGTTTCTGTTGTTTGGGCTTGGGTTTGGGTTTTGGATTCTTTTAAGTAATCTGAAATAATTGTAGGGTTGCTACTTCAAATTACAGCTTGGTTGGATCAGGTCATTGCAGCTGCTGTAGGATCACAGTGCTAGCTCAGGAGACATCTGCAGGAGTTAACATCCTCTCTGAGTCTGAGGCATTTGTCTGAAGGCCAGAAAGTGTCTGTGTGTTTGTGTGTGTGTGTGTGCCTGTGTGTGTGTGTCTGTGTGTCTATGCCTGTGTCTGTGTGTCTGTGTGTGTCTATGTGTGTCTGTCTGTGTCTCTGTGTGTGTGTCTGCCTGTGTGTCTTTGTGTCTGTGCCTGTGTCTGTGTGTGTCTGTGCCTGTGTGTGTCTGTCTGTGTCTGTGTGTCTGTGTCTGTGCCTGTGTCTGTGCCTATGTGTGTGTCTGTCTGTGTGTCTGTGTCTCTGTCTGTCTGTCTGTGTCTGTGTGTGTCTGTGCCTGTGTCTGTGCCTGAGCCTGTGCCTGTGTGTCTATGTGCGTGCCTGTGTGTGTGCTTGTCTGTGTGTGTGTCTGTGATGTGTTTCTGAGCAACAAAGAGATCACTGAAGACACAGAAGAAGCAAACTGATCAAGAAACCTTCCATAGGATAAATTCTATTGTATCAATCAAGGTGTCTAAGAAAGTGGAAAATGCAACCTTAGGCAGATGAGTCACTGTCTCCTGGAGAGCATCCAGTGCCCACCAAACCCACTTAGTGATCAAATGCAGACATATTCCAACCCAGTAGTGAGAAATGTGATGAGGTCACTCGTGGATTCCAGAGCACATCCCCATCTGGGGCCAGAAACAAGATATGAGTTTCCTCAGATGGAGAACTCTCCTCAGCTCACCTTCCCTCTGCTTCTCTTACAAGTGTATTGTGAAGGTGACACTTGATAATTTCTTTGTAACTCCTCACCTGTGTGAATCATGAGTACCATGGTCTGGATGTGACAGCACGTGGAGTCTGTTGTGTCATGGTGTGAGAAGGTGGTGATGCATTGCACAGGGATTTATACCTGCCTGCATCCAACTGGAACTCTTTCTGTCTGCCATAAGACTGTGGTGACGCAACCCTCGCAGGGCTGGCTTCTGACAGCCAGTACCTTGACACGGCTATCCATGCTCAGGTCCAGTCCCTCAGGTCTCACCAGGAGGCTGCTCCGAGGCTGTGTGCTGGGCACAGCCCCTTTTCACCCTGTGGGACAAGGCTCTGGCATTTCTAACTCTTCCTTTTCCTTACCCACAGCTGATAAAGAGGCTGATGAATACTACATGAGGAGGAGACACCTGCCCGACCTGGCAGCCCGAGGCACTCTCCCTATCAACGTCATCAAAATGTCTCAACAGAGCAACCAGAGGGACAGGCCACGCCGTCCCATCAGGGCCATGTCCCAGGACAGAGTGCTGTCTCCTGAGAGGATCATGCCCGAGGAGTTTAGCATGTCCTACGAACGGATCCTCTCAGACGAGCAGCTTCTGTCCGCGGAGCGTCTCCACTCCCAAGACCCCCTGCTCTCCCCGGAGCGCTCGGGGTACCCCGAGCAGTCAATGTCCAGGGCATTGTCCCACACAGATGTTTTTGTGTCAACACCTGTCTTGGATCGCTACAGGGTGACCAAAATGCACTCCCATCCCAGTGCCTCTAATAACTTGTACAATACCTTAGGTATGAACCCAACCTCCGCCAAGCGCCAAGCATTCGCCTCCCGACGGCACAACACGGTCGAACAGCTCCATTACATCCCAGGACACCACCACCACTACCGCACAGCGAGCAAAACAGAGGTGACTGTTTGATATGACCTCCTGCATAGTAGATACTCACTAAGGACTTGGGGAGGGGGGGAGGAGTTGGCCACAGCACCCCCATCCTGCGGTGGCCTTACAGGCCAAGGTAACCTCTAATAACTCAGTGTCTGAAAAGACTTCTCTGACAGTCCCTTCCAGGTTGTTGTTTTTCGAGCCACCTCTTCATCAGTGACATAAGAACTCAAGCAAGCAAAGAGAAGACAGTGAGGGACAATAGAGGACATTTGCTGAAGTGCATCAGTTTCTGTCAAAGAAAGCCATAGTAGTAGATGGCTCCTTCCAAGGGCTCACCCGCACCATCCCATTCTTTCTATGAATTTAGGACTTTTCAGTTGCTACAAGTAGAAGCAGCCTCATGCAGCCCAAGACAGGGAGGAGGAAATGCAGCACCCCATCCTGGTGGGCAAGGGCCCTCTTCTCAGCCCTCATGCCAGCCTTCACATTTGGTCTTTCTGTAGCAAATAGGTAAGCTTCTTCTGGCTGCTGGGGATCATCACCCTCAGACCGCTCGGTGTCAGCCAGCACCTATACATCTGTTCTTCCTCACCCTTGGAGCAACTTCAAGGGCAGACTTTCCTAGGGGACTGGCAGATCTAGGGACAAGAATAGCCTGACTGAGAAATGAAGTTTTAGTTTATATTGAATATACTCATAAGATAAAAATATACTAGTGCCTACAAATCGCCTGCTCTCTCAGTGTAGGAAGTAGTGGGGTTGATGTGTTCAATAAGCACAAATATACTGAAATGCTTGTTAGACCCTTTTCTCCACTCATTCTAGTAGCTTGGTGTCTCCAACATGTAAATAGGAAGGAGGAATAAGGTTTCTCTTCCTCCAGCTTCTTGCCGCCGCTGAACCTAAAGCACCAGAATTTGTTCAGCTTCGCACTGCTGACCTGTGCTGGGGCAAGTCCTGGCTCCACCGAGGCCCCTGCAAGGCAACCACACCTTCCACCGAGCCTGGATTTCTCCCCAGAAGTTTATTTTCCCCATCACATTTTCCACTGGCCCAGTTCCCCTCTTTCTGGACATATTTTCTTCTCTCAGTTACAACCTAGATCTCCATATGTAGCAAATCTTTTTCTAGCCCTCAGCAGAAGCAGAAAGCTGAAGGTGTCTCTCTACCCAAAAGCAGGTCGGTGATTTTCCATGGTTTCCTCTCCATGTGGTGGCCCCCCCCAGAAAACCTTCCAAATGCCAATGCCACCAAGTACCAGTCCTACCCATGGAGACAGTTCCATTTCATGCATACAAATTATATAGCCAGCATAATTAGAATAAACAGGCATGTTGTATATCTGATATAATGCTGATTAGATACTGTATATTTGTAAAACCTTTAAAACAAAGATGTGTGGGTCCAGAATTTGTGAGGGTTTTTATCTTTGGCTTTCTCACCAGATTAGGCTTTGGTTTGGTTTTTTTTCCTTTGTTTGGTTTGGGTTTGATTGTTTTTTTTTTGTTTGGGGATGTTTTGGTTTGGTTTTCCATACCAATTTTTGATAGGAACACAGATTTATTCCTATCAAATTCTGTAGAACTAACTCAGACCTGAACATACTTCTGTAGCCAGGAAAGGGCCCCAGAGGTTTTGAAGGCCAGCTAGACCCAGTGCTGTAACTGTTGGTGCTGGAGACTCCCCAGCACTCACTGTCTGTGGTGTGCAGCCAAAGCCCCTCCAGATGCACACACCCATGCTGCCAACCCAACCAGCAGCTGTTGTCCCTCCTCCTGGTGAAGTGATGACTGACTTCAGGCTGTGAACACATCCCCATACAGCATTTCTCTCTTCATATCCCACATTCCTCCACTGAGCCTTTTCCTACACTAACCTTCATTTGGAATTAGCAATGCCCTTCTCCTACCTCCTGGCCTTAATGACATTCCTGGCCCAACTTGTTGATCCTGTAGCATCAAATGGTTGAGGGCTGTTGTGAGCTGGAGTCTTGTCTGGAGGCTTATGATGCTCCGCTAGGTTTCCCTGGTGCAGGTTAGGCAAGAGGAGCATGCTGGTTTCCTTTGGTGGAATTTAGAGGTAGACCTCAGCAGTGTGGCCTTTCTCTTTCCCAGACTGTCCTAGGGCTGCTGGCTCATGTTCAGGAGCTTTCTTGTGTCCCACCTGATGGAGACTGTGTTCAGAAAGGACTCCATTTGTGAGAAGCACTGGAGCTTTGTTTGACGGAAACTGAGCTGGGAAGGGGTAGATAAGAGTCTCCATGGTTCAGATGGTCATTGCCATCCAGCCTTGGGCAAAATCCTTCTGGCAACAACCAGAACTGTCTGTGGATCAGGGTGGTTCATGGCACGGGAGGGGTGAGCGAGAAAAGGCTTGCACCTCATCTCCTGACCCCTTCCCTTGGTGGACACTTCTCTCCCCTGACTACCTCCAAGCTCCTCAGCTCAGTCACTGGATCTATTTTCACAGAAGGCAATTCCTGTGGAAATATTGCCCTTGCTGACCTTCCCCCAGGCCACAGTTGGTGACTCTTGTGAAGAGAAAAGAAGAGAACACACATGGCTGATGGGGAAGCAATCCCTGCTGAGGTTCTGGGGCTCTTCCATTCTCTCTTGGCCCAAGCAAAAGCCAAGATCCTCCCCTCTGCAAGCAGGGAGATACCAACACTGTGGGAGAGGAGGGTCCATCCTAGAGTCTCCAGGAGTTGAGGTGGCAGAGCCAGAGAAGCAAAGGTGCCCATGTGAGGCCACGGGCAGGTGAACACTCTTTGCATTTCCATAGTTGTGTGTCTCAAGCTCTAGTCTTTGTCTGAATGTTCCACTTGTGAACAAAGAACGGTTGGATCAGATGCAAAGATGGAATTTTGTCACTCAACTAGCCTGTGCAGATGCTGTGCTGTGCTCTAGGCCATTTGACCTCAGAGCCTTCTGTTATTTTGACTGACAAATATCACAGGCCCTCTGCTAACTTGTCCTGCCTGGGCAATAATCCTCCAAAGAATTCTTAGCCCCATTTCCTTGCCTTTTCCAGCCACTCAAATAGTTCAAGCAGTTGGGTCCCACAAGAACCATCCAAAAGCCTTTCTAGGCTAAATCTCTACAGGGACTCTGCCATCACCACAGAAAATTGTCAGTAAATTTCTCTGTGAAGGCACCATGCCCTGGATGACCACAATTTGTTTCCATGGCTTGCTCTGTGTGCTGGAATGGGTTGGCAGCTAGAGCAGTAGCATTTCAGCACATAGATGATGTTCCTACTTCATTTTGGTCCTCATTCCTCATTCTGAGAGTTTGTCACTGAAAGGACACTTGGTCCAGGGCTGGGTGTCAGGATTCACAGCCTGGTCCCCAGCCCTTTGGTTCCCTGTGGTCAATGGATGATGATGATAATGGTAACAACTTCCTATTCCTCAGAGGCATTTGGAGGGTTCCTACCACAATGCCTAGGAAGTGCTTTGAGCCTCTCTGCCAACAGACACTGGAGAACAGCAAACCATTTTGCTCAAGGTTGTTTGTCACCATTGTCCTGCCACATCATGTCTGATGTGTTGCAGTCCAGTCTCTGTCCAGAATGAGAGTGCTGGGGTGGGGAGGATGCAGTTCCCCAGACTTCCCCTTGCTCTCCTCCTGGTCAGGGTCCCCAGCAGGCAGCAGCTCTAAGGGATGCTGTTACCTGCACTTTGACCTTTCTGCTTGCTTCTCCTCATGTCTGAGTCACCCTAGCCTCCTGCACTCAGGAGAGGAGCAGGAAGCAGTCACATTCCTCTGTGCAGTTAAAATAGAACCTGCCTTGATTAATCTCATATACTCTGAAGAATTGATCTGTCTTTGGCCTCCAGCCCACAGGTGGAAACACACATCTGTGGAGCATCCAGGTCCCAGAGTGCATGTGCAGGGACTGGGGGAGGCTGATGTAGAAAAGTTTTTGTTATTTCCTCCCAAGTGGTAATTATTTGCATTCCCCAAGCAGTGACACAGAAGAGTGAGCTGCACTGGGTTTGGAACAACTCTCCCAGCAACACAGATCACATATGTATATGCAGACAGAGACAGAGGCATATATATACATATGTGCTACTAAACACAATCATCCAGTTCTGGCTCACCCTGTAACCAACCTAAGCTTCCAAACTCTGTTGAGTCACTCATTGAAATGTGGAAAACTGTTTTTAATGAACCACACAGATCACCACAAGGAATGGAAAATTTTGTCATAAAGTCTTCTAGTGCCAGTGAATTGTGTTTTAAGGAAAGAAAAAAAGAAACACAAACTATTTTTCAATGTTTTAATGTTCCTTTTATAAATGATGATCTGTTACTTGGGGATAGGGGTGGGGATGGGGGTGGCTGGGGGGGAAGAAACAGGGACAGCTACCCAGGAGCAAGCCTTCCTTTCCTGGTCTAAGATTTCATTTCTGTCTACTGTTCTGGCTGCAGAGCTGGTCCCATGGACATGGGCTCCCCACATGCATATTTCTCTGTTCTTGTGGCCATTCCCACCAGGAATCTCGAGGAACTAAGACTTTCAACTGCATCATTTGTTTTGCTTTATGAGATGGGTAGTTCCTGGTAGCTGGGAAGATGTCTTCATCTTCCTCCACCACAACCAACAAAATCATCATGAAACAGGGCAATTTAATCATCTAGGAAGTAAATGTTCTAATCTGTGATCAGTTTGCCATCTCTGTTTTGTGTGCTGGAGAAGTAGCTTGTCCTAGTTTTATGTCAGAGTTAGTGCTTTGTCTGGAAGGAGGCACTCTGCTGAAACAGATGGAATGCACACAGATATCATGGGCAAGTACATTCCAGTTAAGAGAAGATATGTGAGGAAGGGGCTTCAGTATTGCCAAAAGAGATGTTGTTAGCAGTAAGGCTGTGTTGGGGCTGCTGCTCAGAGAACAGCCCCTGCTGTGTGCTGTGTCTGTAAGTAGATGGTAGAAGGCCTTGTCCTCAGCTTCTCTTAGCTGGTTCACAGCTCTCAAGGAGGTGCCCTCTCTGAACCCCAAACCCTCTCTTGGTCAGTTCACAGCCCTCAAGGAGGTGCCCTCTCTGAGCCCCAAACCCCCTCGTGGCTGGTTCACAGCTCTCAAGGAGGTGCCCTCACTGAGCCCCAAATCCTCTCTTTGCTGGTTCACAGCTCTCAAGTAGGTGCCCTCTCTGAGCCCCAAACCCCCTCTTGGCTAGTTCACAGCTCTCAAGGAGGTGCCCTCTCTGAGCCCCAAACCCAGCTGGGTCAAACCCAGCCTACACCTCACCTGCTGGCAGCCCAGGGGCAGGGGCAAGGCTGGCCCATTGAGCACATTAGCCTAAATCTGAAAGAGCTCTCTCCTGGAAGAGGCATCCCATGTCTCCAGCGTGCAGGCAGGGTGCCTGGGAGGTCTCTGTTGCAGGGAGACCTGCATCCCCCCCCCCCACCACCACCCTTCTGCCCATGAACTTGGGAACAGCTCCTGACTTTCTGTCTGCAAAGCCCTTAGACCTTTTTTTGTAGCAAGAATTTCTTGGCTCTGAGCAAGACACTTCTTACTGTACTGTTTTTAGTTGGGGGTGGGGGGACAACATTTCCTCAGAGGGGTTCTGTGGATCTTTTTGTGCTTCAGCCCACTTTATGGATTCCATGTTTATTAGCCAGTAGTACTGAAGAGGAAGTACATTTGTACCTGTACCTTTGCACAGACTCTTGGGTAACCATTCAACAAGCTTCAAGATGAGCAGTATTGGACTGTTTTTTCCTCTGTATTATTCTTGTTGTTATACTTACCTGTAAAAGCACATTCTGTATGTACTGTAAACAGAACTATTATCAGTTTAGTAAAATTTAGAGTCTTAAGGATTTTTTCCACTTTTGTCAGTAACAACTATTTATGGATTAAAAAAAAATAAAGGCAATTTCAACATAGAAATGGGTTCCTTTTTTTTCTGATGTCTATTGGAGGAGGGGGAGAAAAAAAAAACCCCAAGCCATTTTCTGGGCAGGCTTCCCATTTGAAAGGCAGATATCTCCATTTCTGTCTGCAGTTAAATAGCACCTATTAAACTGAATGCTACAAGATCTGCAAGAGTCATTATTTTCACATATTTATTTACCACCTTTCATCATCATGCCAGGAAATAGCAGAGGGAGGAATGAGAGGTTACTACTTGCTGTAAAATTGTGTCGTGCAAGCCTGTAAGATGTTGTTTGAAAGCTGCCCTGCTTTAATTTTGCATTCCTAGGCCATGATTCATCTTCCATCCAGAAAGGCTTCTACTGCAGAGTCAGAGCTTGTGAATTGTCCTACAGCACTGGTGGCTTCAGCTATTGCTGTTGGCAATCTTGGAGTTTCCCTGGTGCTCTTCTGAGAGGTGAGAAGTGCAAAGGTCAAAGCATCTTCCTCACTAGAATAGTCCCCACTGCTAGCCCCAAGTGTGAGATTCTGTTCTTATTTCTACCAGCTCTGAGACTAGGGTTTCTCTCTGCTATGTCTAGCTGGGTGTCAAGGGGCAGGGTTGGGCTGGGCTGGCCACCAGATGAGTGCCAGATGCTGTCTCTGAAGCCCTCTGCCTTCCCAAAGGGAAGAGAAAGGGAATGAGGGAGAGAGACTGAGGGGTGGGGAAAGGAAACTGAAGCAGCTGGAGAGAAAATAGTAACAGTGACATGAACTAGATACAAACAGATACAAACCAACAGGGAACCCAAATCCTGGTGACAATTCCACCACTGTCACCACTGATGCTGGGGCAGCACTGGGGAAGTCCCAGCCTGGACTCAGTGGCAGATGGGAGCTGGGTTCAGGAGCTGGATTCTGGACCTGGGTTCAGGAAGACATGGATTGGGAACAGAGGCAGAACAGACAGAGTCCTCCTCAGACACTGGCCCATTGAAGAAGAGACTTGACCCTGGTGATCCCTCAGCTTTACCCTGACTGTGACATCCCTGGGCTGGAATCCCTTGTTGGTCAGTTCAGGGTCACTTCTCCTGTCCCCTCCTCCCCACAGCTGCCACCTCTGACTTCCTGCACCCCAAGATGGGCCCCAAGCTGTAGCAGTGCCCTTGGTGTGCAGAGGAGCAAGGCTGAGGCAGAGCCTTTCTGCAGCCCAAGGCTTGGCAGGAACTCTCCCCATGGAGTGTTGTCCCTGCTAGAAGCAGAGACTCTGGGAGAACATGCTGTGAGCTGCAGAAAGTGCAGCCCTGAGAAGAGCCTAAGCTGGGAAGGGAAATCACTGAGCAGAACTGGTTCTGTTCTAGCTCAGACAAGGACTCTGGGAAATGTGGCAAGTTTTTCCTCTTGCATTTGTGGAGGAAATGTCCAATTTTCTATCTCCATTTTCATATTAATTTGCCTTCAGCATTATGCAAATTTGCTTACATTAAAAATGTGATAGCTGGTAATTGGGAAGAATTGCTGGAACTAAAAGAGTTTGAGGTATCAGCAAGCCCAGAACTGGGAGAGGATGAAGAAGGGCAGGCACTGGAGTGGTGCTTCCCTCCAAGTGTGGAGCTGCTAGCAGCCTGTCCCTGCACTGCTCTCCTCATCTCCTTGTGCCACATCTCTGTCCTGTCCCTTGTAGCTCTGGCACTGAGCTGGAGGAGTGTTGCTGAGATAACATCACATGGCTAATGCCCCAGGGATCCTTTCCTGCCTTCCTCTGCTGTGGAGCTCATCACATCACCATCATTCACCCACCAAGCCCCAAGTTCCCCTCTTCAGTCTTCCCTCAGGCATTGCTTTGCTGGTGCTTTGCTGCTCAGCTTAAAGGGACTAAGCAAGCTTTGAGGAGTAACCACACCACCACCAGGAGAAGTCTATCATCTTCCAGGGCAGGTCCAGGGGGAAGGCAAAGCCTTTTTGGAGCTCTTTTGGCCAGGTTAGTGCCTGGACTCCCCTACCTCCATAGGAAGAGAGCTGAGAGTCAGCAAGGCATAATGAGCACACCCTAAGAAACAGAGGAACTCAGCAGCTAATTAGAATGCATTTTTAAGGGAGAAGTTTCATTTTGCCTGATTCCATTCCTAATTACTCAACCCTTTGTAGCACTAATAAGTGGGGAGGGAGCAATGGGGAATTAGCTAATTTCTCCACTTCCCATCAAAGGTATAGAGGAGAACAGCAGGATTTATGGTGCTGAGAGCCACTGATGACTGAGATGAGGCTGAAGCCAATTCTTCCCACAAAGGACAATAAATCCCACTGTTTCCAGTGCCTCTAATAACTCATTTCAGTGCTTTGGTGAGGAGCCTCTGCTCTGCTAGCCAACCTCCCTTCAAGCTGCCTTCACTGACCCCACCAAGGATCCTCTGCAGGATCTCTGGTGGTGGCCCAGAGAGGTGTCTCCAGTGGCCTGGGCAGCCTGGCAACAGCCCAGATGAGGTCCCTGCAGTGATAGAATCATAGAAAGGGGTAGAGCTGGAAGGAACCTTTAGAGGTCATCTAGTCCAACCTACTAGACTGCACATGTGTGGCTGGAGGGACACTTGGGTGGATGTCATGGGAGAGAGTGAACGTGTGGCAGACCCCAGCAGGGGCTACCACAGCCAGAGCCTTGTTCCTGGGCAATGCAGCAGGCATCTCCCCAGCCTCCATGGCAGGTTGCAGTGGTCCCTGCCCTTTGCTGGCATACACCTGGCCAGAGCATGGCACAGCTCATCCACATGCTGCCTGGGGGAAGGGGTGCTGGTGAAGGTCCTGTCTCACCTCTCAGGAGACAGAGAACATCCTCACTGAGGACCCAGAGGCAACAGAGCACAGAAAGGGCAAAGCTAGCTGTGGGCAAGGGTTCTGCCAAACAGCAGACTTTCCTCTGGAAGGATCTGGGGATGGGCATGGTGGCATGGGTGTGGGGTTACCTGAGGAAGAGTAAGGTTGCATTTTGTCAGTCATTTCTTTTCCTTGATGGAAACAGCTTGGTCACAGGTCACTCCTCCAGCAGGGTCCTGGTGTCTGGGAAGGCTAAGTAACTCACACAGGAAAAAAAAAAAANCCACTCCTCCAGCAGGGTCCTGGTGTCACCTCCTCACACCAGTGCTGGCACAGAGCAGAGCCAGATCTGAAGGGAAGCAAAGCATTCAATCTGCAAGGCAGGAATTCCTCTGTCTGGGAAGGCTAAGTTCCTCACACAGGAAAAAAAAAAAGACAGGACTGTGTCCAGTCCTTGAAAGGCAAAAAAACACTGCTGGGGGACCCTGAAAATGCTGTTGAAATCTGGAGGAGGACAGAAATCCAAGTGGAAGGGGTGGCCACTCCATCAGCCACATCTGCCCAGCAGCTCTCCCCCTGTCCCTGGGCTCCAAGCACAGCACAAGAGAATGTTCCCCAAACTTAAGGGTTAGCAATGCTCCCAGTTGCCTTGGAAAGGTCTCATTAAATGATGAAGAATTAAAGGCCTGCAGGATAATTTACACCTGTCAGCAGGGGCTTAAGGAAAGCAGATCTTGCCAAACCAACCCCAGTTAATGCTCTAATGTTCTTGCATTTGGGGCTGGCAAGGAGGAAGGGTGGCTGCCACTCATTTAGCCTCTTCTCCAGAGCTGGATCCTGTGCTGCTTGACAATCTGGTGAAGATTCTTCCCACTGCACATCCTGGAGGAAGCTGATGGGAAAGGGGTGCAGCAGATCTCAGAGTGGCCTTCAGTGGCTTTTAATGCCAGGTGGCATGTGGCAGAGCACAGCACAAGGCCACACACTTCTCAGCACTGAGCTCAGCAGTCCCCAAAGGAAGGTGGAATTGTTGCTGCTAAAAGTTTCAGGAGACAGAGAGGGTTTGGGGTTCAAAGAGGAAAGTTCTGAGGCAAGGGTGGGCTGAGTCCTTGGAACAGAAAGTGTCATAATGTCACAAATGAATTCAGGAACTGCAGGAACTGCAGCAGAGCTTCCAGGATGGATGGAGATGTCTTAGTGGAGAAGCAGTCCAACTCAAAGCTGAGTTGGGGAAATGCTTTTGAGTGAAGGTTTTACAAAGCTCAGCATTTTAGTTCCTAGTGAGAGGCTGAGAGGTGACTTGGTCACTAGGTGTAAGCATTTTGGGGGGATGAAAAGCATAGGGTATTAAAGAACTCTTTAATCCAGCATCAGAAGAAGCAGCTGATGAAAGCTGAAGCCAGATAGACTGTCACTGGGACACAGTGACAAGGAGAGACCAGATGGGCTGTCACTTGCTGTGAGAGATCTCACATGGCTGCTAGTGCTAAGTCTCATTGCACAGCAGCTCTTTGAGCAGGACACTACCTTTCTAACAACTGTTTCCACAGACAAAGCCTTCAGCTCTGTGAGCTCTTCTGTGAGTTGAAGCTCACTTCACATCTGGAAGTGGTTTCTGCCCAGGAAAGAGAGGCTTGATCCCACAAGGAGTTTCCTGCCAGGCAGCAACACACTTGAAGGCATTTAATAACTACTGGAGCTTTGCAAGAGCTTTCAGGAGCATTACCATTCCCTGCAGAGCAGAGAGGGCATTGGAAGGAGAGACCTTGGGAAGTGACTCACCTCAGGCACAGAGTGAGTCAGGAGCAGCTTGGGAATATGATGCAGTCCTCCATCTCCCTCCTTGTCAAAATGCCAGGCAGCAGCTTCTCTTCTTCTCTCCCTCTCCCTCTCCTCCTCTAGGTTTGGGAAGCACTCTAGCTTGAACCTCAGGCTGATGCCAAAGCTTAGCATCTGCCAAGAAACAAGCAGCAACTACAGAAGGTTGCTGTGGGAGAGGAGACCTACTGGAGGGCAGAGGACACATCTCAGCAGTGAGTTGCAGCCCTTGTCCATGTCACTGTCCAAACATGGCCAGGAAGGTTTCTCTGCTCCTCTTGCTGGCTCTTCTTCCTTGACAGAAGACTACATCAGGTCAGAAATCGACCTAGTGCTGACTTAATGGTCTTCCAGAAGATTTAGTGCCAAGCTGCTGGCTCAGAGCTCCTCAGGAGCTGGATCTGCTCAGGGGTTCTGGAGGGTTATGTGTTGCACTGAGCTTCCTGCAGTGAGCAAAATTCTGCTTGGCTACAGCAAAGCTCAGGAGCTGCCCCAGTCCTTCTCAAGGCAGGATTCATCTGTCACTGCTTCAGGAGCTGAAGGTTTGAGCTCTCAGTGCAAGCTGCAGTAGATGCCTAACACCAGTTGCTCCCTGAGGAGGCCCAGAGAGGGACTGGGAGGTTTTTGACTGGGGCTTCTAATGTTCTAATGTTTAAAAGGTGAATGACAACTTCACTGTTCCAACTTCCACCAGCAAAGTCTCCAAGGCACCACAGTTTCTCTCTAGCCCAATGGGATCAGCCAGGCCCTCCAGATCCCAAAGGTTTCCCTGGCAGGGAGTGGTTTTCCTACACCAGCTGTCAGATCTGCTCCACACTGGGCCATGAGCTCCCTACCTCTTAGCCATGGTTTCCCCAGCAACTGGGTTAGTGACAGCAATAGACTTGAGCCTGAGAGGAGAGGAGAGCAGTGGTGAGGTCAGAGTGGATTTCTAGGGCCACCTCTGGTTATTAGTGAGCACAGGGGAGCACTTGGCCCAACCACACTTTTGGGATTTGTAGATCCAACACTGTGCTGGGAAGTCAGGAGGGTTTGTGCTGCAGGTTGGTCTGCCAGGAGCTGACCTGTTTAGCACTGTTTCATGTGGGAGCCCTCCAAGGAGAGGGAAATATTACACAGGGGTTTCTATTCCAAGCTGGTGTGGGAAATGGAAGAAGAGTAACTGAGCCATGTTTTCAGGACAGCAAGGGTTGGCTATACCCACACTATACCCACACTAGCACAGGAATCATCAAGTCCAACTCCTGTCTATGCACAGGACAACCCCAAAATCACCCCATGTGTCTGAGAGCATTGGCCAGATGCTTCCTGAATTCCATGGGAGTTGGTGCCATGAGTGCACCTCTGGGGAGCCTGTTCCAGTGCTCTGGGTGAAGAACCTTTGCCTAAGATCTCACCTGCCCCTCCCCTGGCACAGCTTCATGCTGCTCCCTTGGCTCCTTTCACCACCAGCAGAGAGAGGAGATCAGCTCCTGCCCCTCTGCTTCCCCTCACCAGGAAGCTGTAGAGCACAATGAGGTCTCCCCTCAGTCTCCTCTTCCCCAGGCTGAACAAGCCAAGTGATTTTAGCCTTTCTTTATAGAGCTTCCCCTCTAGACCTTTCACCATCTTCATGGCCTCCTCTGGATGCTCTCCAACAGCTTCATATCCTTCTTACCTCTTGGTGCCCAAGGCTGCACCCAGTGCTTGAGGTGAGGCCATGGCAGCACAGAGCAGAGTGGGACTGTCACCTCCCTTGCCCAGCAAACACTGCAGTGCCTGATGCCCCCCAGGACCCACTTGGCCCTTTTGGCTGCCAGGGCTCACTGCTGGCTCATAGTTAACTTGCCATCAACCAAAACTCCAGCTGCCTTTCTGGAGAGGACTGCAATGCCATGTCCCAGGTCAGCTGAAGCTGTTGACTGAGCTCTTCCTACATGCACAGTGCTGGTGTGGCAGTGTTCATCAGGAACTGCTGTGCAGGCTGTTAGGTGCTGGATCCAAGTCTTCTGTATGCAACTAGTGAGTCCAAAGTAATTGCCATGAGTGATAGCAGGAGAGTATGTTAGTGCTCATTAGAGACAAATTGAGCTGCCTGCTGTGAGCAAAATAAAGAGGCATTTACCCAGGCTCTCCTCATGATGGTGTTTACACAGAAACATCCTCCTGTCTCTGGGATTGAAGAGCTGCTTCTACCCAAATCTCCAAGGACTGGGTGGGGAAATGAGGGCTGCCTGGGAATCTTGAGGAGGGATGGTGTGGTCTGTCTGTGTATGAGGGAGCTTGGCCTGGGGGACCTGCATAGCTGGCTTCCAGAATTAGCCAGCCCTGATGGAAAAGCTGTACCACCAGAGGAATCTGGCAGCCAGCTTGGATTTAGGTTTAATGTCCTCCAGGAACTCAGCCCCCTCAGGCTGTTTGCATGCTGGAATCAGCTGGCTGCAGCTAGGTCACCCATCAGCTCTCCCTGCCCTCCCAGGCTGACCTGTTTCCCACACAGCACAGCCAGCTCAGTGCCACCTTTGCTTGCAACTGAGTGGATAAGAAAACAGCACATCTTTGCTTTGGGTGGAGAGGGAGAGGAACCAAGGCACAGAATCAAAGAACCATTGAATTATTTTGGCTGGAAGAGACTTTGAAGATCATCAAGTCCAACTGCTAACCCAGCACTGTCAGGTCACCACTCAACCATGTCCCTCAGCACCACATCTCCATGGCTTTTAAATCCCTCCAGGGATGGTGACTCCACCACTGCCCTGGGCAGCCTGGGCTAGGGCTTGACAACCCTTTTGGGGAAGAAATTGTTCCTAATGTCCAACCTAAACCTCCCCTGGTACAACTTGAGGCCATTTCCTCTTGTCCTATCACTTGTAACCCTGGAGAAGAAACAAAGCCCCACCTCATCCCAGCCTCCTTCTAGGGACTTGGAGAGAGCGAGAAGGTCTCCCCTGAGCCTTCATCTCTCCAGCCTAACCAACCCCAGTTCCCTCAGCTGCTCCTCACAACACTTGAGCTCCAGACCCTTCCCCAGCTTCCTTGCCCTTCTCTGGCCACACTCCAGCACCTCAGTGTCCTTCTCAGAGTGAGGAGCCCAAAACTGCCCCCAGGATTGGAGCTGTGGCCTCAGCAGTGCCCAGTCCAGAAGGACAATCCCTACCCTAGTCCTCCTGGCCACACTATTGCTGATCCAAGCCAGAACACTGTTAGCCTTCCTGGTCACCTGGGCACACTGCTGGCTCATTTTCAGCTGCTATTGACCAACACCCCCAGGCCCTTTCCCACTGGGCAGCTTTCCAGCCACTCTGCTCCATCTTAGGACCTGAGCTGCTCCTCAGACCTGTGGTTTCCTATTTCTGCTCCCAGGGCACACCACTGCTGCAGTCCTTGCCAGGCAGAGGCTGGACACAGCTAGGGAGGGTCTTGATTTGCTGCTTTCTGCCCTGCACTCCAGCAGGAGTGGTCCTGGCCCTGCAGCTGTCTGTGCAGTCAGTCCCAGCCCCATTCACCAGAGGTCCCAGGACTATGCTTGCTACTCAAGTGATGTTGCTGCTGGAGAGTCAAACCCAACCCCCTGGAGCATCCTGCTCCTGCATCTTCTCTCTGACAGCAGCAGAGAACAGCTTCTAACCCAGGTGGGACAGCAGGAGACATTAGCTTGTCAATCATGAGGCAATGCATGCTGAAACAGAGGAAGGAGGCCAAGTGTTTCAGGTGTCTGCTGGCAGTGGGGGGGCTGGCTGTAGACTTGGCTATATGGAGAGCTTGCTGGCTGGACAGCTTGTTCAGGAGCCCTGCAGGGTGCTGATCACATATGGCCTGGCTCTCTCCCCAAAGAGCTCTCACCACAGGGCTTCAGCTCATTCACCACAACCATTGGTCACCAGTAGAGTGTGTGCACTCAGGGATGCCCCTGTCTCCACGAGGCACAGCTTGGTGCTGGCTCTAGCACAGTAAAGGGCTTGTTCTGCCTTCTCTCTGGGACAACCCAAGCTTTAGGCAACCTTCATCCATGTCCCTGCTCTTGGGCTCCTTTGTGAATTTGCCAGGAACAAATGCAACCTGACAATACCATAGTGCAGTCATGTTTACTGAGTGGATGTGTGCATGGGAAATCCTCCCTCTGAAGGACCTGTGGAGATGTGGGTGTCCCCTGGAGCCTGCAGTGTGCTGGCTGGGACATGACACAGCTGCAACAACCTTCAGGAGGAGAAATCATTCATCCTTCAGGCATGTTGGACCTGCTGTCCCCCTTACTGGCTCTGCTGTGAGCACTGGGGGTGCTCAGTCATGGTTTTCATGGTTGGAAGGTATTTTCCCAGTGTGCCATGCCAGCAAGTGATTGGGCAGGGCAAAGAGCTCAAGAAATGGCTTTAGTCAAGTGTTGGATTGTGTGATTAATCTGCCTTCCACCTCACGTTTTTTGCCCAAGATAAATTCAAATTAGCACCTGTAGGAGAACCTATTAGTCAGTGTCTGGGCTCTGGGGCATTGAAATGCAAAAGCTTTCCATGTAACATGAGACAATTCCTCATTGTCTCAGAAACCAGCAGCCACCTTCTTGATTTGTAATTACCAAACCCACTCCAGGAGCACAAGGCAGAGCCACCACTGCCAGAGTGTCCCTCCTGCCTGAGCAGCTGGCCATGCTCTCCAGGGCTTGGTGGCTGCATCTTCTCATCAGCCACAACTCTGGTCCAGCTAACTGGAGCTCAGAGTAGGCATTGCCCTCCCAGAAGGACTCTGGTGGACAGGGAAGCCCTAAATCCAATGGCAAAGAATTTTGGCATGGAGATGGAGGAGCTATCCAAGTTGTGGGTATGGCCTCAGTGCCCTGTCAAGCTGTCAATGAAGTTGTTCTAACACAGGCAGGACTTGTTCCTAACCCCAGGAACATCTGAGGTCCTCCACCTTTGCAGTGGCTAGAGCTAGGGTGTTTTGTCCTGGCTGATTTATCCCAAGCTCTGAATCAAATTTCCAGGAGCAATTCAAAGCCCAACTGCTATGAATCTGGAGAAGGAGGAAGGAGGCTGAAGAAGTTCATTATCTCATGTTCATTAGCTCATGATGTCCTGCCCTGGAAGAACATCACTAGCAGACTGAAGAATGTGGCCTCCTCGTGTGGGAGGAGGTGGGACCCAGTCCTGAGAATGCCCCAGCAGGGTGATATCACCTCAAGAGCATGCAGAGTGCAGAGATCCTGTCCTGCCAGGCTCTCCAACAACACTCCAGCCAAGCAGACTGGTAACTCACACCTCAGGACAGGGCACAGGGAGCTGTGCTGTCCTCCCAGAGAAAAAGAAAGGTCTCCAGGTCTGTGATCATGGGAGCTCCAGCATTCATCTGAGTGCATTTGGAGGAGGAGTCCCTTGAGGGAGATGACTTCACAGCAGGTACTCAGCCCTGGATGTCCAGAACCCCTTCACTTCTTCTAAATATGTCTGTAGGGCACTTGGTCTTCCCTGGTTCCTGCCATGTAAAACCTGCTAACAGACCTGCTGCTCAGTTTGGGAGTAAAAGCTGTTGGTGGCATGTTCATCCCTGTGTGCACAAAGCCTGTGAGAAGGCAGCAGGGCAGGAGCACTGCAGGATCAGCTGTGAGTGCTGAAAGGCACAATGATACCCAAGGTAGGACAGAGCCATGGGAACATCAGCTTCCCTTCTTCCAGCCTGCATCCCTCCCTCACTGCTCTCCTTGCAGAGTCAGAGAGCATTCAAGCAATGGTGCTGGACAAAACAGGCCAGGGAATGACCCTAGACCCTTGCCCTTGGCCTCACCTAAGTCCTGCCATGGCAGCACAGCAGCCACCTTTGGTTTGAGATGAGCAGATCCTTTGATGTTCACATGCTGGGAGGAGGAAGTGATTGGATATATAGGGGGGAGACTGGGAAAGGCCACTGGGGGCTGCATGTCCTCCTGGAGAAACAAGGCCACTCTGCAAGGTGGTCTGGAGATTGGTGACTGCCCTGTCCCCCACCCAGCTCCTCCAGAAACAGCAGTCATGGCCTTGAGTGAGCTGCCAGATGTCCTCCTCTGCACACAGAAGGGTACCAGCAGGCTGGAGCAACCCCAAAGCTCTTTTGAAAGCTGGTGAGCACAAGCAAGGTCCAATTTACATCTCAAACAAGTCTTTCTTGGGGGGTGTTTCTCAGTTCTGCTCCCTGGTGTTGTGGAGAGGGCTGGCATGGCTTGGGAGCTGAGGCAGCCAGGATCAAAGCTGATCCCCAAAGCCCAGTGCTGACCTGGCTTCAGAGGGCAGAGGAGCAGAGCCACTCAGTGTGACTCAGCAGCAAGACAACTCTCTTCTCAGATGTACCAAGAGAGGAGAGGGACCAGGGCAGGGAGGTGACTTCAGCCTCTGGGGATGACTGGGCTGAGGCCAGCCACATACATTAGAGGGATGATAAAAAGGGAGTGAGTGCAAAAAAGAGAGCCATAAAAATGATTTGAGGGTAGGAGAGGACACTTTGAAGTGAAGGATTTAAAAGCCTGGTCTGTTTAGCTAATTGAGGAGACACTTGAAAGGCAATGTGCTCACAACATATCAGGAACTTCATGTGGAAAAACACCAAGTTCTGAAAGGCTCCTCCATAAACCAGGATATAACAGGAGCAGTGTCTGGGAGCTGAAGCCAGACAGCTTCAGAATGGAAAAACAAGCTGCAGGTCTTTACCAGGAAGGATGAAAGAGGAACAAGCACCTCCAGAACTAAAGACCTCTCCTTCTCTGGACTATTTCAAGGTACCTCTTTGGAATGTGTCCTTAGTCTGGGATAGTTTCCCTCATCATGCTGCTCTCTGAAGTAGCTCTAGATACAGCCTGCAGTGGCTGTATCACACAGCAATGCCAGGGCACCCTCAGTTCCCCAAAGGAGATGTTCATGCTTCAGCTCTAGCTAGCCCACCACCTGCTCCAAGAGTCCATCCACACACACACACATTTTCCTGACCACTCTTTGCAAGGGGAGGTTAAAAAAGGAGTTAATCTGTGGAATCTAAAGGAACTGGGTAACCAAGTGCTTGTGCAGCAATCACCAAAATCCCCTTTAGGGCTGTACACATGCTCTTCACCCAGCTCCTGGCAACCCTGCAGCTCCCTGAGGCTCTCTTGGTGACCAGGACCTTCCTTCTGGATCTGCCAGCCAACAAAAGCCATGCTTCTTTCCAGTACCAGTAGATGTTTGTCAGCATCTCTGTGCTTTTCTTAGTGCCACCTCCCTGAAGTTCCTGCTCTTCTGCTACAGTTCAGCCAAGAAACCAACTCTCCTGCCTTGTCTGAAGATGGGCATGGGCAGGGGACACTCTCAGGCTGTTCTCCTCTGCCAAGGAAGAACTGGATGCCTCTTGGTTTCCCAGTATAACCCTTTTGGCTGCCATGATGTCCTAGGAATGACACATTATCCAAAGAAGTCCAAATAATGATGATGTGGATGTGATGTGTAGAACCAGGCAGAGCTGGGGCTCCAAGGAACTGTTGGGAAGAACCCAGATGGTTCAGAAGCCCCTAGATGGGTGAATGAGCACAGGTGGGTGACCTGTGATGGCCAGCATGGGGAGGAAGCTCTCTTGCTGTGCCTCACTTCACAGCAGTCCTGACCTGTTCTTTAGGCACAGGTTTAACCATAAACCAGAGAATCCTTTGTGTGCACATGGAGGATGAAGGGGAAGAAATGGCTCCTCACTAAGCCCTTCCTCACTCTCATCCCTTAGCAGTGTTAACAGAGCTTTTTATTGTCATCTGCATCAACTCACACTAATTATTCTATTCTTCTGCCTACTGGCACAGCTCCCAGTTGCAGAGGTCATCTGAAGTCAAGTAAACCCCAGCTGGCAACCAAAAGTCTCATTAATTTCAGAGGCACCTCTCATTCCCCTTCCCACACACATTATCTGTGCAGTAGAGCCTGACACTGTGCTCCAGAGCCACAGCCACATCCCCAGGTCCCTGTTCATCCTGCCCCACCTAGGCTGACACCAGATGCTATCCCTGACTCAGCCCAGATGTTCCTCAACCTAAAAAGGCTGAGGACAAATGGCTCCTAAGAGCCAACAGATAAGGAAACCAAGCTGGCTGGTACAGGCAAAGAAGAGGCAGGATCAAAGTCCTGTGGGCAGGCAAAGCAAACCTCATGGCTAGCTGAATATGAGGTGATACAAACCCAACATGGAACCCAAGCCCTGATGGCAATCACTCCACTGTCACCACTGATGCTGGGGCAGCACTGGGGAAGTCCCAGCCTGGACTCAGTGGCAGATGGGAGCTGGGTTCAGGAGCTGGATTCTGGAACTAGATTCAGGAAGACATGGGTTGGGATCAGTGACAGAATGGACAGAGTCCTCCTCAGACACTGGTGTTCAGAAACCATCTAGCTGTGGTCCTTAGGGCCATGGTTTAGTGGCATGGGGATGAGAGGTTGGTGGTTGGACTTGATGATCTTTGAGGTCTCTTCCAACCTTACTGATTCTGTGACTGCAGCTCCCTAGATCCTCCCTCTGGCCTTTCTTGTAGATGGACCTCCCCCATTTGCTAACCTCCAGTCAACTGGAACCTCCCCAGTTAGCCAGGACTGCTGGGAGATGATGGGAAGTGGCTTGGTGAGCACTGATGCTTGAGTGGCCTAAAAGTGAACTGTCAGTTTGCTCATGGGTTAAGTGGCTTTCCAAACCTTCACACAAAGCACTCACAGCCTCACTTGATCCTTCTGCACCACCAGGCACACCAGTGCTCCAATTAGAAGAGCTGCTTAGAACTCCATGAACATCATCTCCAAGCCTAAAAGCTTTTTAAATGAGGCTCACAACCATTAACAAGGTAAATATATTTGGAGATGTGTTTGGCCAATTACAGTCCTTTATGAAACAATGCAGAGGAACAGAGATGAATCTAATCAGCCATTGCTAATTAAATGTGTTCATGCCACTGGTATAGAGGGACTGCATCTAGCTGATAGGTTACAGCTAGGTTTGCTCTGTAAAGAAGTGAGCAGGGAGACATGCAGCATTTACATCTCTGGGCCTGCTGACAGTTGCAGTTTGCCCCAGTGGGACCAATCTACTGACTCCCAAGCAGGTTCTCCTTTTATCTGTCTGCTCTACACCTTCCTTTGCTCTGTGGGAAACAGCAGCTGTAGAGGGGAGCTGATTAACCCTGCAATAGAGGAGACCATCACAAAGCATCTCTGAAGGTTCCACTTTGAAGTGTGTTCTTCTACCAATTACACTTTGCAGCAGGTCCAACACTCCCAGGCTCTGGAAAAGCCATTTCTCTGCCCTGGGAGGATTCATTCTATTTTCCCTACTATTAAAGTGTTCAAGAGCACAATTTTCCTTCCTTCACCTTCATCCCTTTGGAAAATGTCACCTGTCTGGAGTTAGCTAATTGACCAAAAGACCTTTGGAGAAGCCAGGCCCAAAGCAGCTCCACAGGGTGCTGTGTGAAGTGTCAGCAGCTGCAGAGGCACAGAAAGGAGGAGAGCTGGGCTGGGTTCCTCTGGGCATCCAGTCCCTGGCCTTGCACATGGGATCACTGACTGCAGGGTGTGGCTGAACTCCTAGGACAGGACACATAGACCTGACCCTATGTGTAAGAAGCTCCCAATCTAGGTGAGATCTTAGGCAAAGGTTCTTCCCCCAGAGAGTGGTGGAGCACTGGAACAGGCTCCCCAGGGGTGCACTCGTGGCACCAACTCTCCTGGAACTCCAGAAGCATCTGGCCAATGCTCTCAGACACATGGGGTGACTTTGGGGTTGCCCTGTGCATGGACAGGAGATGGATTTGATGATCCTGGTGGCTCCCTTCCAATTGGGGATACTCTATGATCTCAATCTGACCTGGTGACTCCTGGGCTCCATGTGCAGTTGTCCAAGAGACTCAGGGTGCTTTGGCAGCTCTTGGTCTCCCCATGATCTCACTAAGCTGGGCCAGATGATCACTCACTACTTGAAGACATTTCTCTCTGCTGGCTGTAAAGCATGCCCAGAGTCTGGCTGAAATGCTGACACCTTTCCAGGGCCCAGAGTCAAGGCACATGAGTCTTGTGCTGAGAGTCCTGCTGGTGAGCAAGCCCAGTACTCAGGGGGTGATTTGCCATTCAAAGCTTCCTACTGATGTAGAAGAGGTGAAGCTGGGACAACATCAACAGAAACTGGATATTAGGAAGAAGTTCTTCACCCAGAGGGTGCTGGAGCATTGGAACAGGCTGCCCAGGGAAGCATTCACAGCACCAAACCTGACAGAATTCAAGAAGCATTTGGACAACACCCTCAGGCTGGGGTTGTCCTGTGCAGAGACAGGAGCTGGACTCAGTGATCCTCCTAAGCCCTTTCCAACTCAGGACAATGAAAAGGACATATTTTTCCTGGCAAAAATTGAGATGTGGCTTCCCCAAACATATGATTCCTAGCAGCAGCTCCACAGCAGCTGGAAATTCCTCCCCCCACTGCAGGCAGCCTTGTACACATGTCTGTGAAGGCATTTGGAGGGCATGCACTTGGCTTTGCCCTGCAGGATGCCATGCCCAGACCTAAGCAAAATGCTATTGCTCCAGGCTCTGACCTTCTGCAAGCCATGCACCACCACTCAGCTTCCTTCAACCAGAAAAGGGACCCCAGCCCACCCTCTGAAGTCACCAGGTCCTGCCCTGAGGAGCTGATCTTCCCAGGAGAAGGTGCCAGCCCCCACAGCATAACTGGCACATGACTTGGCAGATGAACTACCTGGGTCCTCAACCCCATCCTCCAGGGCTTGCTGCATGGTTTCTGCTGGCACTCAGCACTTTGCCAAGGCCCAGAGGACCTTCTGCCTAGATGCTTAGGAGGATCTCACCCTCCTTTTCTATCTGGGTGCTCAGGGAGGACATGAAGCAGCAGCAGACACAGTCTGGCCATTGAGGAGTGGGAGAATGTGTGAAAGATCACCTTGGCCTGAAGGAAAAGTCACCCTCTAGAAATGTGACTCTTTTTTGCATCAAGAACCCTGACTTCTCACTTTCCCCAACCTCCAGCTACATCCCAGCTCCTCCAAGCAGTGGAGGGTGGTGTATGAACACCAGAGAAGTGTTGGCCACAGGGTTCCTCTGCCTTGAGGAGCAAAACTCTGCTTGCAGGAGGTGTTGCTTTGGTCCAGAAACACTTGCCTGCTTTTCTAAATCTTTGTGTTCACTCAGTTTATGGCCAGTGTTGGTTTTTGGGGAGGAGGAAGGGTTGGGGCTGCAGCAGGCCTGGGGTGGTGTGTGGTGGAGCTGGGATGGAAGACAGGAGTTAGGACTGAAAGGGGCTGTAAGGCAGGAGAGCAGCCTCAGAGCTGGGCCTGGAGACTGTTCCAGTGATGGAAAAGTCACTTCCCAGAGTCTCCAGCTTTCCCTAAAAATGAGCAACCACAGGAGCTCCTACTGCCCCACTGTCCTGCTGCCAGAGCTGCAGAGCACTGCCTGACCTCCCCAGCTTCCAGCCCTGTTCCAGATCAACCTCAGTCTGTAAATGCCACCCAGAGTGTTCAGCTCCAGCAGCCCCAGAGCCTCAGCACTGGGCTGTCCTGGCTCTGGGGACAAGGTTCTCCACTGCTCAGCCCCTTCCACTCTAAGAAGGGCAAAGAGTGGGAAGGAAGATGTGTGCTGGAGATGCCAGCTCCAAGAACTCCCCAAGAGAAGATGTTCACCTTTGACTAATGCATTGCTCCTACCAAAGAGCCTGGGCAGCTCTAGTTAACTGTCTGGTTTAGGCAGATATGGCTGGAATATCTCCTGCCTGTCAGAATTTCTTCTCCCCCTTAAGTACCAAATTATTCACTATTCTCCTTGTAGCATTTTGCAGCCAACTCTTTCCTGGGATGATTTTCAAAGGATGAAGAATGAGCACCCTGGTGACATTTCTAGTAGCTATAAATATCTCCCCACTCCCCTGCCTGCCTGCCTGGTGAATTATGCAGGGAGATATATATATAATAAAACAATCAGCTCCAGTTGGTTGTCAACATCCCATTCTTCTTCAGCTGGCAAGAGAACAGCCTGGGCTGTTGCTCTGGAAAGAGCAAGCAGTGCCTGGGGGATTCCTGAACTTAGGCTTTCCTGCAGGTATGGGACATGTTGGAGAGCAGCACTGAGCAGAAAGGGTGTTGGGAAATGGGAGAGAAGCAGCATGAAGCTTGGGGCAGTAACAGACCCCAGAGTGGCAGGAAATCCTCTGTACAGAGCACTCAGATGATGATGGGCTTCTGATGATCTTAGAGGTCTCCTCCAACCTACTCTGTAGAGCCATGGTTTAGTGGCAGGGTGGTGACAGGTTGATGGTTGCACTTGATGACCTCAGAGGTCTCTTCCAACCTTCATGGTTCTGTGGTTCTGTAAGAGCAGCACAGAAGGACAAATGCAGCCAAGTTCCCCACAGCACAGTGCACTCACTGCACCCTCTGCTCCTGCTTTCAGGGGCTGAACTCAGCAGTGCTCTTGCTCATGCAACCAAACCTCCTGCATGGTCACATACCTGGAGAGTGAAATGGACTTTGCAAAGCCATGGGAAGAGATCAGTTCCCATCACATAGCTGACTGAGGTTTTCATTTGAATGGGAAAGGATTTAGTTTAAGAGCAGAGCTCTCCCTAGCTAACAGACCTCTTCCAGCAGGACACTCATAGTGAACAGGTTCTGGTACCTCACTTATGGGTTAAGAGGCACTGTGAAATAGGAAAGTTGAGAGCTCTCACCCTCACATTGCATCTTTGCAGATGTCCTTTGCTAGGCCATAAGCAGCTGCTTCATCATTAATGTTTTGGGGCTGTTGAGGTGCTCATTGACTGTGGGCATTAAAGCCAGGCTGGATGGGGCCCTGGCCAACTTGATCCAGAGGGAGGTGTCCCTGTCCAGGCAGGGGGGTTGCAACTGGATGGTCTTTAAGGTCCCTTCCAACTCTGGCAATTCTATGATTCATCTGAGCAAAGGGTTTGCAGTGCTCCCAAAGGAGGGGCAACAACACCCTGCTAGAGACCTGGGGCTGGCCAGGAGCCTGTAAGGTGCTATTGGGCCAGGGTAGGAAATTTTGGGGTGGTCATGGGTGCTAATGACACATCTGCCATCTTCCCCTCACCCCCTGCCCAGCCTCCCTGGTCACCCCCCAGCTGGCACCTGCAGGGAGCTCAGAGGTGGCAGTGAACCTCCCAGATGAAAACCCTATGGAGAGCACAGTGAGGAGCAGGAGGATGCTGTGCCCCAGGTGAGGAGGAGAAACAGCAAACTCCAGACAGAGGCAAGGTCCTGTGGTGTGAAATGAAGCACCTCACACTGCAGAGAGACCCCAGCACAGCTCCATTGTTCCAGGCAATCAACCTAACTCCTCATTTCCCAGCTCCATGCTGTTTGACTGCTACAGTCCAGAGCAAGGCTGTGTGTGTGTCAGCCTCACTCAGGTGATGCACCCCTCAGTCATCCTGCTGGATGCTCTCTGCACAAGAAACACAGCAGTTCTCACTCACTCCAGCCAGGATGATGAATGCAGCTACCCACAGGGTTGTGTTGGCCCCAGCAGACCTGCAGGCACTCCCCATGCAGGGAGCAAATGTGGCACACAGAGCTCTAGGCAACTGCTAGAGACTAGCCCAAGTAGAGTGATTTTTATTAGTAGATGTCTACTGTTATGAAATCTCCTTCTGAAACATTCCCTGTGCTGTGTTTTTACTGTTGATTACATGAAGCAGATTGAACATTAACACCATGCTTGATGTTCCTAACATTGACAGGAATATTAGCAAGAAACAGCTGATATCCACAGCAGCTGCTGATCTCCCAACCTTCCACACCACACAGGGCAAAGAAACACTTGGGGAGAGAAAACAATAAAGTCTGAGGAATTTCACAGGTCCCTGAACTATCTAAGGATTCTGGGAAAGGCCAAAAAGAGACTTTAAAAGATGCTGAGGGCACTGGAGCATCTCTGGCAGGAGGAAAGGCTGAGAGCCCTGGGGCTGCTTAGCCTGGAGAAGAGCAGCCCCAGAGGGGAGCTGCTCAATGCTGAGCAAGAGCTAAAGGCTGGGGGCAAGAGGCTGGGGCCAGACTCTGCTCAGTGGTGCCCAGGGACAGCCCAAGGGGCACTGGGCACCAACTGGAACCCAGGAGCTTCCTCTGAACAGGAGGAGAAACTTGTTTGTTGTGAGGGTGTTGCGGCCCTGGCCCAGGCTGCCCAGAGAGGTTGTGGAGTCTCCTTGTGTGGAGAGATTCCCAAGGCAGCTGGAGGTGACCCTGGGCAAGCTGCTGTGGGTGACCCTGCTGGAGCAGGGGGGTTGGACTAGATGATCCTCAGAGGTCCCTTCCAACCCAACCATGCTGGGATTCTGTAAAGCTAGTTTGGAGCAGGAGAAATAAGCATTAAATCCAGATTTGAGCTAAGTGCTCTTTGTGCATGGAAGATCTGGCTGTGGGTTGGGATCTTCCAGGGCTCAGGTGCAGCAGTGTAGGGACTCAGAGGATACTGATTCACAGCAGCCAAGAATCTGGCCCATGTGTCCCTCTGCTAGCTCCCTGCAGGCTCTGCTTAGGCTGTGAGCCCAGTACTCCAAAGAGCTAGAGCTTGGGTTCCATCTCAGGACAGTATTTTCTGAACTGAGAGAGACATTGCAGGATCACAGAATCCTTCAGGTTGGAAGAGATCTCTAAGATCATCAAGTCCAACCATCAACCTATCCCCACCATGCCACTAAACCATGGCCCTAAGGACCACAGCTAGATGTTCTTGGAACCCCTCCAGGGATGGTGACTCCACCACTGTCCTGGACAGCCTGGGCCAGTGCCTGACAACTCTTGCTGGCAAGAAATTGTTCCTGCTATCCAATCTAAACCTCCCCTGGTGCAACTTGAGGCCATTTCCTCTTGTCCTCTCACTGATAAACCTGGAGAAGAGACCAACCCCATCTCAATCCATTCTCCTTTCAGGGAGCTGTAGAGAGCTGAGGTCTCCCCTGAGCCTCCTCTTCCTCAGCCTAACCAACCCCAGCTCC
The DNA here is from genome assembly GCA_013399015.1 of Galbula dea. NCBI lineage: Eukaryota > Metazoa > Chordata > Aves > Piciformes > Galbulidae > Galbula > Galbula dea. Next base: position 164,418 of record VWZX01002120.1, read on the forward strand.
CTCAGCTGCTCCTTACAAGACTGATTCCCCAGGGAGGGGACCAGGGGCTAGACCTGCAGCAGCAGTGCCACCCCAGCCAGCACCCACTTGGAAGGATTCTCTTTAGTTCTCAGGTTAAAAGCCCAGACATAGGTTGCTCCCCTGTGGGGTGTTCTGTAGACAGGGCACAGGTACATGCTGTGGGGGTCCTGCTTCTCAGCAGGAACTGCCTTGATGAAGATGACAGGCATGGCTGGGGTCAGCTCCTTCAGCCTGGCATCTATGATCAGCCCAGCCTGCAAAGGAAAGGAGACAGTCTCTGTTAGAGTTCCAAAGTGCCCATCAGCTGCATCCCAACCCACACAATCCTCTGGCATCTAACAATCCTCTGTAAGCTACAAGCTGACATGACTGGGAAGGGTCAAGAAGGACTTAGGGGTGCTGCTGGATGAAGAGCTGGAGATGAGCTGGCAATGTGCACTCACAGCCCTGGGCTGCATCCCCAGCAGCATGGCCAGCAGGGCAGGGAGGGGATTGTGCCTCTGCTCTGCTCTGGGGAGACCTCAGCTGCAGTGCTGGGGCCAGCTCTGGAGTCCTCAGCACAGCACAGACATGGAGCTGGTGGAGCAGGGCCAGGGGAGGCCACAAAAATGATCTGAGGGCTGGAAGCTCTCTGCTGTGAGGACAGGCTGAGAGAGTTGGGGTTGTTCAGCCTGGAGAAGAGAAGGCTCCAGGGAGACCTCACTGCAGCCTATCAGTACTTAAAGAGGTCTGTAAGAAAGCTGGGGACAGACTCTTCAGCAGGATCTGTTGGGACAGGACAAAGGGGGAGGGTTTGAAACTAAAAGAGGGAGGCTGAGACTAGATAGAAGGAAGGAATTGTTTATGGTAAGGGTGGTGAGAGCCTGGCCCAGGTTGCCCAGAGAGGTGGGAGATGTCCCATCCCTGGAACCATTCCAGGTCAGGTTGTTTGGGACTCTGAGCAACCTGCTCTAGTTGGGGATGTCCCTGCTGACTGCAGGGGGGTTGGACTAGATGTCCTTGAAAGGTGCCTTCCAACCCAAAGCACTCTGTGAGTCCATGGTAAGTGCAAACATCTTTCCTGAGCTCAAAGGGTGGATGAGTCTGAGGTGATGAGGGTCTAGACCCACCACCTCCCCTGTTCCATCAGCAGCCTCCCTCAGGCACACCTTGTTCCAAGGTACAGATACCTGCTCTCCCACACCCTGAGCAGGATGATATTCCTGCTTCTATCCACCCAGATCATCCCTGTGAGCTCTTACTCCAGGCTTTGCCAGCCCAGAACCACCTCCTGGGAAGGGTTGTTTCTGCTAGGACCAACTGTGGACACCTCAGCCCTGCTTGGGATGGAGAACTATGTCCACCTGGGGAGAGTCTAAAAGGCACCAAGCAAGCATCCCAGCACACCACCAACACTTGAGCATGACCTGGGCCACACTTGTCTGGCCAAGGAGCTCATGCAGTGTTTTGTGTGGCCCCAGCAGGCACCAGAGGTGCTCCCAGCAGTAAAGGGGATGCTGAAGGACTGTTCCTGGAGGAGGATTGTGTCCTCCTCCTCCAAGGAAGGCTCTCAGTCTGCAGACTGGCCAACCCAGGAGGAGGATTGTGTCCTGTCAGGGCACCTTCTCAACAGCTTGTGTCTCTAACTTGGGTCTCTCTGGCAACTTCTGCTTCCCTTTCCAACAAGATGATGGCCTCCACAGCAGGTAGTGCCCAGGACTCTGCAAAGTCACTCAGTGGAGGCTGGAGACACCAAATACAGGGAGGGAGATAAAACTTCCCAGTGCTAAAGAGACTGCTGCTAGCTGCAGCTGAGCTTCACAGCCCATTATCATCTCAAATGCTCTCAGATCAGTTGTGGGGTGAGAGTCAAGCTCTCCAGCAGCCCATTTAGTTCTGCAAATGAGTGAAGACTAATCCCTCTTGCTACACACCTCAGTTGGATTGTGCTAATGCCATCTGTTCCACTAAGCTAGGATAAATCCAGCTCTGATTTTGCCTTTCCTATTGCCAACATGCTGAACAAACAGTCAATAATTCTTCAGACACCTTCCAAAGCAGCTATTTATCAAACATTACCAGGAGCTCTTCTCAAATCCACACCTTTCCTTTCTGAGGCTGGATTTGGATCAGGAGTTTTGTTTTCTCCACTGCTGACAATTCTTCCAATCAAATTTCCAAGATCTACTCAACCTATTTCTGGGTTAACAAGAGCTGAGATCTTCCTGAGGGATCTCCATGGAACAGCTCATTCTGGGGTGTCTGGCTTGATTTGCATTTGCCTGTTTTTATCACTCTCATCATCAGAAATTAACTCCCCTCACTGCTGGCACACACACCTGGGAGGAAGCCTCTGTGCTGTGCTCACAGAGCTCAAGCCTCACATCCTCAGGTCTTCACTTCTGCTTCCCCTGGCTTCTCAACAAGCAAGTTGAAGGCTGGACACATGACACTGCCACATGTCCATGGGTCCAAAGAGCCAAAACTGCTGTCCCAAAGCCAGGGATGCTAAGAGATGGGCCCAAAAGCCAAATCAGCAAGCCAGTGTCCCCCCCCTCAACTGCAGCTTGAGGTGTAACTAGCTGTAGCAGGATGCTCTGCCTGAGGTGGGGGTCAGGAGCTCCAACTTTGCCCCTCTGAGGATGTTCTCAGGGATGGAGAAGGAAGGGAGGGAGGTTTGGTGTTGAAGAATGCCAAGATCAGCCTCACACCACAGCCCTGAAGTTGAATGTCTGGAGGATGCCAGCAAGGAAAGGTCTTGGTCTGTGGTGAACAGTGAGAACTTGTCTAAAGCTCCAAGAGATGGAGGGAGGGCAGCTAACACATCTAATCCATTGACATCTGAGTGACAGCCAACCACTTCAGACTAGAGAAGGCCAGTCCCATTTCTCAGCCACAGGAACTTCTGATACAGCTCTCCTGAGGGGTGCAGAGCACAGAGACATCAGGAAGTCCAAAGAGCAGCCTGTCCCCACCATGCCACTACAGCATGGCCCTCAGTGCCACATCTAGACACAGATGACACCCCCCCAAGGTCAGCCCTTGAGGCTGAAAGAGATTCTCCAAGCTCATTGGAATGGGGGAGTGACATCAGCCTCTACTTAATGATTTTCCTGGCTTTAATATTGTTGCTTGAATATTGCTTTAATGAATTGTGCCCTGTACTAGCAAGTGATCACTAGTGCTCTGTGTAGTAAATAATTCTGGTTAATGCCTTCCTCCTTCTTCTTCAGAGTTTGTAGTTATACAATCAGTAAGGTGGGAAGAGGCCTCTAAGATCATCAAGTCCAACCATCAACCTGTCACCCCCATGCCACTAAACCATGGCCCTAAGGACCACAGCTAGATGATTTTTAAACCCCTCCAGGGCTGGTGACTCCAGCACTGCCCTGGGCAGCCTGGGCCAATGCCTGACAACCCTTTCAGGGAAGAAATTGTTCCTTCTATCCAATCTAATCCTCCCCTGGTGCAACTTGAGGCCATTTCCTCTTGTCCTCTCCCTGGTAACCCAGGAGAAGAGACCAAGCCCCACCTGGCTCCAGCCTCCTTTCAGGGAGTCAATTTAAATACCCAATTTACTTATCCAAATCCATTTGCTTTGCCATCCTAAATCCTGCAGGACAAAGTGCTATCAAGATTCAATAGCACCTAGCCTTAGACATAATCCATTGACCAGGGACTAGGGCTGGACTCAGCCACCCCTAGGCTCCCTTCTTAGAAGGAGTTTAGAAAGCAAGAGGGATCCTTTCTGAACCTCATGACTCAACAGGAGGGTTCCCTTCCTAAACTCTGCCCAGGACACCAGCACAGGCACATCTCCACCACAGCTCACCTAGGGGCAGTGAGCACCAGAATGTACCAAAGGGCAGGGTTCTCTTGAGCTGTACACTCCTCCTCCATGAATCCCCTGGTAAGAACTGCAGCTGGTGTTTAGAGCTCCTCTGGGGATCATCTCCACTGCTACAGGAAGAGTTCCCATTTGGATTGTGCCTCCAAAAAAGGAATAAAGCCCCTCTGTGTTCTGCTGTTCACATTTCTCTGTTTATTTAAACATTTATGTTTGCTCTGGGGTGTCTTAAATTTATAAAGCATCCATTACAAACCAGCAGGAAGCTATTAGATGAAATGAAACCAAGTAGGTTATTCTGGGTCCAAATTATCTACTCTGCTCTAGGGAGTCCTGGGTCCAGCTCTAGGCTCCCCAGTTCCAGAGAGCCAAGGAACTACTGGAGAGAGTCTAGCAGAGGCTAGGAAGATGCTGAGGGCACTGGAGCATCNTCTGATTCTGTAAAAGCTGCTGCAGAGAGGGAGCTGAAAGACAAGTGAAGAGTTAGATCTGGATTGCAAGGTTATGGAATATGGGATGTAGGATTTGGGCTGTAACAGGCATGGCCTCTCTGCTCAGCATCTTATGACCAAAGTCCCACAACAGACAGAGGAAGATCTTCAAGGCTGAGACACTAAAGATCTGCCTCTGAAATCAAAGCCTCTTCTTGTCAGAGGGCAAACTTGACACAGATAAGCAGGTTGTGGGTGACCCACTTTGATCAGCCTTCACTCTCTCACAGATCACTGGCAGCAGAAGCACCAGCCTGGCTGGCCAGAGCAAGAGCTGCATGAATCACTGTCACTTCATTCTCAGAGCCAGCACACACTGGGAGTCACTCATGCTACCCTAGAGCAGGCAGCTCAGAGGACCAAGCCTGGTGGGGATTTGTCAGCCTAATGGCTCTTGCTCTGCAGACTGCACTCCTAACAGCTGACAACTGTCAGAAGGAGTGACAGGGACAATCATGGTCCTCTGGGATGCTGCTGGGAGAGGTGCACTGCAGGAGCAGTGCTGACAGCTCTACAGGAAAGACACAGCAAGGATGGAAGCTTCCCTCCAGCTGCCCAGGGTGGTGGGGATGTGTTCTCACCTTGGCTGCCCTGAGGGTGGATGTGCTACAACTGAAAGGCACTGGAGGCACATCCAGAAAGGGAAAGAAGAGCAGCAAGTGCCACCCACACTCTTCTTTTGTCCAGGATCAGCTTTACCCACCACCCCCTCCCCATGCTGAGTCCTCAGCCTAATCCATACTGACCACACGGGGTGCTTCTTTATCTGGCACCAGAAGAGGATGGCTAAAGGATGTGGTGAGTTTTTGGTCACAAACCCTCTCCATCTGTGCAGATGACACCCTGCAGCACCTGACAGTGGAAGGACAGTGGCCTGGATCAGGCACATCCCACCCATTCAGCTCTGGGGACATGAAGATGCAGGAGATAATGAGTGGTGTCCCTCAGGGCTCTGTGTTGGGACTGATGCTCTTCAACATCTTCACCACTGACACTGACAGGGGGACCCAGGACACCCTCAGCAAGCCTGCAGGTGACATGAAGCTGAGTGGTGCAGTTACAGCAGAGGGACAGGAGATGCCATCCAGAGGGAAAAGTGGGCCCTTGAGAGCTGTATGAGGTTCAACAAGTCCAAGTGTAAGGTCCTGCACTTGGGGTCAGGGCAATCCTAGGCATGAGTACAGTCTAGGAGATGAACTCCTTGAGAGCAGCCCTGCAGAGAGGGATTTGAGGGGGCTGGGGGATGAACAGCTGGAGATGAGCCAGCAATGTGCACTTACAGCCCAGAAAGCCAACTGCATCCTGGGCTGCATCAGGAGAGGAATGAGCAGCAGGGCAAGGGAGGTGATTCTGCCTTTCTACCCTGCCCTCATGAGGCCCCACCTGGAGAACTGCAGCCAGTTCTGGGCTCCTCAGCAGAAGACAGACATGGACCTTTTAGAGAGGGTCCAGATGAGGAGAGGCTCATCCTTCACATCCTTGCCATTCCAGCTCAACTGACTAGTTTAAATGAGCATCTCCCTGGGCTGAGAACTTCCCCAGACTACAGCACCCAGCAGTAAGGGCACAGTATCCAAGGCCAGAGGCTTGGGGAGCTCACCTGTGCATCCCAACGTGCCCCCTCCATGAAGAGGCCATGGACATAAGCTCCCTCCCGAGGGGGGCTGGCAAAATCCTCTCTGCTCTTCTTGGTCACATCACACTGCAAGGTCATCTTGTCCAGAGGCCACTCATTCTTTCTGGCTGTGGCCTGCATGATGGCTGTCAGGAAAGACTGGGGGTTGAAGAAGCCAGCAAGCCAGACTGCAGAGGGTAAGGAAAAGTCTCCTGTCCAGAGCTCCAGCTCCCTGATACGAGCCAGGAGGTCAGCAAACCATGTCCCCAGGCTGGCTGTGGAAGGGTAAGCCTTCCTTAGCCAGGACTCAGGCACCATGTCCAAGAAGAGGGCATTCTGGAGCTTCTCCATGTCACTTGTCATGGTCAGTTCTCCCTGAGAGAGAAATGGATATAGTTAGCACTGACAACTGTTGAACAGGAGCAAAGCCTGCCTGAGAGCCACAGCTGAGCTGGGAAGAGGTGAGTCACCAGGGCTCACAGCCTCTCTATTTCTTCATGAACACAATCACAGAATCATTAAGGCTGGAAGAGACCTCTAAGATCAGCAAGTCCAACCATCAGCCTAGCACCACCATGCCACTAAACCATGGCCCTAAGCACCACCTACATCCTCATCTTCCCTACTGTAGAAACACTACTTGGGACAAAAGCTATGTAAGAGAGAGACAAATTCAGACAGGATTCAGCCTAGTGAGCTACAGAGAGAAGTTTGACTTTTCCTTTAGCTAGCAGTTAATTGTTTTGAAAGCTTTTAGAAACCTAACAGCAGTTTTGCCCAGGCAGAAGAGCTGCAACATCACTGCATGGCCAACAAGGGGTTCTGCAAGCACTGAGAGCATCCCTCTTGAACCTCTGGTTCTCTGCAGAGGGTCCCCACTGCCTGCTGTCTAAAATGAAGAGATTTCCTGCTGTATCCAGCTGAAATGCCATTACAGCTGCCTGAAAGGAGGGGGGAGTGAGGTGGGGGTTGGTCTCTTCTCCTGGGTTACCAATGAGGAAATGGCCTCAAGTTGCACCAGGGGAGGTTTAGATTGGATAGCAGGAACAGTTTCTTCCCAGCAAGAGCTGTCAGGCATTGGCCCAGGCTGCCCAGGGCAGTGCTGGAGTCACCATCCCTGGAGGGGTTTAAAACACATCTAGCTGTGGTCCTCAGGGCCATGGTTTAGTGGCATGGTGGTGCTAGGTTGATGGTTGGACTTGATGATCTTAGAGGTTTCTTAATGCTTCTGTGACCCTGTGGGTACCTAAGGCCCTTCACAACCTGCCCCATGCTGAGCTAGAGGGGTGCAACCACCACAGCAGTGTGGAGACTTCCAGCTGATGTTGATCCCTAGTTTCCATGATAAACACTTGGGGTTTGTCCCTCATCACTTTGCTAAAACTGATCTGACTTACAGCTTCTCTTTGCCTCAGGCTGAGTGTTTTTGGCAAGATCCACTGAAGTCAGTGGAGCCATTGCTGAGGGTGAGGGAATTGGGTCAGTCTAGTCACATTAAAAACCTCCAACTGTTCTTTCAGAGGAGTTCAGAGCCTGCAGCCATCAGGTCAGCAGAGGTGCCCTTTAATGGGGCCACCAAAACCTGGGAAGCTTTAGCAACACTTTCAATCCCCTGCAAGTAACCCCAGGAGATGGGCAGCAATGCTTGGCAGAGGCCAGCAGCTAAACAGCTTTGCAGTTTATTCCTATGCTGCCCCTGCCCTGCTGACCTCTGAGCTGCAGATCAGAGTGACAGGCTGCAGCAGGACAAGATCACAGGTGGGCACCCAGAGAGGTCAGTGCAGAGCAGTAAGGACCCTTGGGGGTAGCCCATGGTGCTTCTGGCACTAAAATGGGCAGCAGGCTGAGGGATCAAGACTTAATGCAAGCCAGCATGTCACAGAATCAGAGTGTTAGGGGTTGGAAGGGACCTCCTAAGAGTGAGAACCAGAAGCAGTTTGTGCAGCCCTGGAAAGGGTTTCCAGCAGGTAAAAAATACTGCAAAAATCTCTGCAAGGAGTTAAAGTGATTTACACACACAGCTCTCCTGATCACCTCTCCTGGCTGGGGGGTTTCCTTCCAGGAAACAAATGAATTAGCAGCTGCAATTCTCAGGAAGGCTGAAGAAAGGCAATGTTTGAAGCCTGTGCACTCAAGCATCCTTGTTGGAACCTCCTGTGAGGGTTCCCAGCAGCTGTAGCAGCTCTCTCATATCCTTGTCCAAACACAACTCTGCATAAATTTGCATTTCAGATGCTGAAGACTGAAGTGTGTCAGGAAAGATTCAAGTGACTCCTTTCCCCCCCACCACCCCAAAATGCTGAAGGTAATTTCCATTCAAGACACCCCTGAAGGAAATCCTCATCAGCCTTGCAGCCCTTCTCTCAAGATGAGCAGAGCATTGGCACAAACTGCTGCCTCAGTGCAGGCTGTTTTCCCTTGATCCAGAGGAATACTCAGCTAGCCTTACAAAATTCCCTCTCCCTTCTTTCTTCTGTCATATTGATTATCCTCATTTGGAAGCCTGATCCTGCACTGAAGTTGCAAACCCAGAAGCAGCTGCCTGGGAGTGGCCCAGCCTAGCCTCTGGCCTCACCTGAAGCCACCCAGAACAAAGGGGTTGAGATGCACCAGAACACTTCCATGTCCTCTTAATGGGATGTCTCCTCTTTGGAGACCAAACAATCCCTTTCTGCTCCCCAGCCACAATGAATCATTCCCAAATCCAACCCAGGCAGGACATCTCCAACTCTCCTCTCTCTCAGCAGGCAGACAGGTAAACCAAGAAGGTTTGCTCCCTCTGTCTCCTAGTCACTTTGTTCTGAGAGCTGTGGCTCCTATCATGGAAAGTCTCCTCCTCCCAGTGCTGGCAGCAAAGATCCCAGGCACCAAGGTGCATGAACAGCTCTTGCAGAAGCTGCTGAGGGAGGAACACCTAAAGAATGATTTCTCTCCCAGGTAGAGCCAGGCCTACCAATCTAAACCTCCCCTGGTGCAACTTGAGGCCATTTCTCCTCTCCCTGCTAACCCAGGAGAGACCAACCCCCACCTGGCTCCAACCTCCTTTCAGGTAGCTGTAGAGAGTGAGGTCTCCCCTGAGCCTCCTCTTCTCCAGATTAACCAACCCCAGCTCCCTCAGCTGCTCCTCACAAGACTTATTCTCCAGACCCTTCAAGCCCAGGTCTGTGTTGTCTCTAAATCAGACTGTAGGTGCTGAGGCTGTCAGGACTAACCCATGTGGAGATGCCACCTCAATTCCCTGCCAGGCTTTGTGGCAGGGTTTTGGGGAGGAGTTTGCACCCTCTAGCACTGCCTGATGCCTGTGCTTTATTTTGTCTGTGGTTTATTTAAGCCCAAAGCATCCACTCAATCCTCCTAATATTGAATAGCTTCTTCTCCACATCTAATCTAATTGCTACTCATTGTCCCAGTTACAATTATGTCTTCTTTGGTGCTTCAGGATTGAAACATTAAATCACTTCTGTTTCCCTGTCTCAGGAAGCACAGTTTGCAATTCCACTGCCTTCTGCTATCAAAAATAAAAGAAATATGTTTATAATTACTGACTACATGGATATCAGCCTCTTCTGAAATGGACTGGACACATGGGGCCACCACAAAGTGCATTTCTCTGTCTTTAAGCAAGACAAAAAGCACCAGCAGTGAATGCAATGCAGAGCAGCCTGAGCCAGCATGGCCCCAAAGCTGCTGGGTTCACAGCACAATGTGGCTGGGCTTTAGAAGCAGCCAAGTCCTGTTCCTGCAGAGCTGCAGCCACCTCAAATCCCAGAGCCCAGCCTAGCACCTCTGTGCCCACACTGCAGACATGTCCTCTGAAGCTCTCTCTTCAAAGCTGCCCTCAGCAGAGGGCTGGGATTGCCATTCAGTCTCAAGCCAGCTCCTCCTTGCCTACCTGCCAGCTTCCACTCCTGGGGTCAGAGCAAGTGGCTGTAGTGATGGTCCCCATGCTGGGCAAAGCATGTCTGCAAGCTGAGCACTGTGGTGACAACCTGTCATCCAGGAGATGATGGAACAGGCAGTGGCCACTGAGGGATGTCCTTCACTGCTGCCTCACACCATGACATCACCCAGGGGTGATGCAACTCTCTGGGGATGATGCAGGGAAGGCACCAGGGCAGTGCTGAAGCCACAGGCAGCATTCCTCTCCTACACTTAGCCTGTCCAAGGGATGTACAGCACTTGGCTGTGGGGAAGAGGCTTTTGGAACCACAAGGTGAAGGGCTCCAGGGCTAGCTGGGCAGGTCCTCACTCACTTGCAGTGCACTCTGATCTATGCTGCTTTATTCCCTAATGGGAACTCAGCAGGCTTTCCTATTTTGGCCCACCAACTGCTTGGCAGGGCATCCAGCAGATGACTTCCTCCACCAGTGGATGCAGCCTCAGAGCTCAGCCCTCTTGTACCTCCTGCTGAAGCCAGAACGTGCATCTTACCTGCTGTATCCTCACTGCTCTCCACAAGCAGTGGCCAAAGCCACCAGCAAGGGGGACACAGACAACCCCTTCCTGGGGCAGAGTCCAGTTTCTTAGCAGGGTGGAGAAGCAACTCCAGGGTGGAGCAATCATGGACAGTATCTCCAGAGGGAAGGTCTACCCCTGACCCTCTTCCCTTAGCAAAGGACTCATACCCAGCAAAGGGAGTTGTATCTCTTACAAAACTCTTGACTTTCTAGGCTTTTTCTCTTCTAGCTGTGGGACATTTTCTGTCCTTACACATGACCTCTCTTCCCTTTGATTTCATCTCAGCTTGAGTCTTTCAGGACATTTTGTGACCTGGGCATTTTGTGGAAAGATGTGATTTTTTTTTTGGCTTGCCTTTAAATAAACCAGCAAGTCTCAACTTCTGAGTGACCTATTGTTCTGTGCTACAATAGCAGGTGGACAGAAGCACCTGGTCTCTGCTCTCAAAAAGCACTCACTGCTAGGTGTCTCTTTAACCTCTCCCAGTGCCTGTGGACAATGTGCCAGCTGAAATCCACCTGGGAACCCTGGGTTTGCAGCCAGCAGTGCTCAATGCAGAGTCTGAGCCCTGTTGCTCCTGGGTGGCACCTTTTCCATCCATCAAGACTTGCCCAGCTGCAGGCCAGAAGCAGGTAGAGCTCTCACCTTCAGCCCCAGCTCCAGCTCCTGGAGAGAGTGTTTGATCTCCCTGGTGAGGATGTTCATGCGCTCACACTCCTGCAAGGCCACCACAGCGTAGGGTGTCCTCTCCTCCACCTTTACCATCAGCTCTGCCATGTTAAACTCATCTGGCAGCTTCTCTAACATCTCTTCCAGAAGAGCTTTCACCTGGGTACCAAAGGGAGAAGGGAGGGATGATGTTAGTAGATGACCTCCTAAGCTTCCCCAGCTGACAGCTGCCTACACGTGGAATGCAAACTCCGTCTGCTAGTTGGTGCCAGCTCCACTGGGCATTGCACCTTCCAAAGAGCTTGCCCCACCCTAGGAAAATTCCAAATGCTTCCAAAAGTTCATGGCAGCTGAGAAGCTTTCAAAATGATGGTTTAAAAATGGCACTGTGACATGTGGCAGCCTCCTTCCTTCTGGAGGCTCAAGGCTGCACTCTCCCTGCTCCTCAGGTTGGGTTCCATGCAAGGAGATGGATGGGGCTGGAGCCTCAGGACAATGGAACTCATGAGCTGGTGTATTGATGGAGAGAGGCCATTAGATGAAATCTAATTTTAAGCTGAACTTGGCATTCTGAACTAATAGAGCCATGGAAGAAAAGCCTAATGAAACAATATTATCTTCTGGTCACCATCACAGCTTGATGTGGGAACAGAGCTTTATGTCTCTAAATACTCCACAGGGAAAGCTCCAATGGTACAGGATGTTTCTCCTGGCTAAAGAACAAGTCAGAGAGAAAAAAGCCTTTCTGCTTGCCAATGAGGCACCAAGCCCCTAATCTTCATGAGAACAGCTGGAACCTTCATGGGATCAGGTAACCAGGGGCCAGTAGGAAAAGTGATATGGGAGCTTCAGGTAATGCTTTGTTTTACTTCTGTGCTGGAACCAGACTAAGGCTTCTGCTTCTTGGGGATGTTTCAGGAACACACAATGCACAGGTACAATTCTGCAATTGACCTGGACAAGCTGGAGAAGGGGAACCTCATGAGGTTCAACAAGGCCAAGCACAAGGTCCTGCACCTGGGTCAGGGTAACCCCAGGTATCAAGCCAGGCTGGGGATGAAGGGATGGAGAACAGTCTTGAGGAGAAAGACTTAGGCACGCTGGTGGGTGTAAGCTGGAGATGAGCTGGCAATGTGCACTCACAGCCCAGAAGCCAACCCTGTCCTGGGCATCCCCAGCAGCATGGCCAGCAGGGCAGGGAGGGGACTGTGACTGTGAGGGGACCTCAGCTGCAGTGCTGGGGCCAACTCTGGAGTCCTCAGCACAGCAGAGACATGGACCTGGGGGAGCAGGGCCAGAGGAGACTGCAAACAGCCAGAGGCTGAAACCCCTCTGCTGTGAGGGCAGACAGAAAGTTGGGGTTGTTCAGCCTGGAGAAGAAAAGGCTCCAGAGAGACCTCACTGCAGCCTTTCTGTTCAGAAAGATGAGGACACTTTTTGGCAGAACCTGTTGTGACAGGACAAGGGGTGGTGGTTTTAGAGTGGAAAAAGAAAGGAGATTTAAAACAGATATGAGGAAGAAATTCTGTACACCAAGGGTGGTGAGAGCCTGTCCCAGGTTGCCCAGAGAGGTGGGAGATGTCCCATCCCTGGAACCATCCCAGCTCAGGTTGTTTGGGGCTCTGAGCAACCTGCTCCAGCTGGAGATGTCCCTGCTGACTGCAGAGGGATTGGACTAGATGACCTTTAAGCATCCCTTCTGACCTACACCAGCCTGTGTTCTATGACTTGCTCTCTTTGATCCTCTCCTTTGGCTTTGTTACCACTGGATTATTCTCCTCACCTCAAATCCCAGTATGAACTGAACACTGAACATGCTGAGCACTTCTCAGTGCCCTTTAGGTGAAAGCAGTAAGTTCCCCAGCTCCACCCCAAAGCCCAGCAGCACATGTGAAACCAGAGACTTCACAGGAGCTTTCCCTTACTCATTCCTTAATTTGCAAAGCTTGAACCACAGAGCTGGGACCTCAAGGCTGCTGAAAGAAAAAACCCTGAGCAAGTGTTGGCTGGTTTCAGATTCTGTGATGAATACTTGGGCCAGATTTTAATGAGCTGTGAGTTTTGAGAGGCAGGTTTGAGATTAGCCCAGGGTACAGACATAGCCAAGGAGTTCAGCTGGAAATAGGTCATTACAAGGCCCCTGGGAGCCTGGGAGCTGGGTGGGACCTCCTGGCAGCAGTAAGAGGTGGGCTGAGCTCTTGGTGGCACATTGCACCTGGCAGCTGGTGTGCTGAGGGATCCCATTGCTATGCAGCTCACTGCACAGGGACCAGGGGCTCAGAGACTGTGGAGGCCACAGAAGGTTTATTTGCCATGTCTTCACAGGATGCTAATGAAGGCACTGCAGTTCAGGGGGTAATTAAAAGCCACTGTCCTGTTAGTGACAATGCTCCAATTCCATCCCACCATGGTGATGCTCTGCATAACAGGAGGCTAGTGGCTTTAGACACTCAATATGCACCCAGGGAAGGCAGAACACACTCCAACAAGCAGTTGGGAGACAAACCTGAGCTAGACAGGACTACTCATGAATGAGCCAGCTATCAAAACTCAGCAGCTCCCTCCTCTACCACTCTCACCATTTCTTCTCTGGTCCCCATTCCTCCTTCACCCATGCCAGTGTCCCAGGGCTGCATCTCCAGCAAGACATGGAAGAGCTTCTCTGAGGTGTGGGTGAGGAAGCCAATCTCAGCATTGGGATGCAGGCCATACAGATAAGGTGACTCTGGAGGCAAGGCATCATCTATGTACTGTGCAGAGAAAAGCAGGTTCAGGTTAGACCACTGAGAGCAAAGCACTGTGCCTGCAGAGCTCCTGGCACTGGCATTCCAACCCAGCTGAGGAAGCAAGCCCAGGCTGATGGAACTCTGTTCATGGCTCCCACAGCAGGGAGCTGATGGCAGAAAGGAGCAGACAACTGTTTCCAGAACTGCTTCTGCTCCTGCTGGGAAAATGGAGTAACTGCTGAAGTTTGGCTTGGCTACATCTCTCAGGCCTGGACCTTCCCTAGCAATTACCTGCTGTGCATCTCAGCATCCACAGCCTGCAGCCTTTCCTGGGAGTTTAGCTTCCAGCAGTTAAGTTTTATGAACAAAAGCAGCCCCAAATGCCCACCTCTGCTACTGCATTTGGGTACAAAGAGCAGATGAGAGCTCTAAGGAGATCAGCAAGACCCTTCAGTGTGTCTCATTGCAACTGATGAGAAGAGGAGCTTGAAAAGGCCATTTCAGCAAACAGCCTGGGGAGGTAATTTTCCAGGAGCCCTGCTCAAGTCTCAAGAACCAATAGAGTTGTTCTAGTGATGCATGAACAGAATGAGCCCATGAGGAAGTAAGTAGCAAATTACCATTCAACTTGCTTCATCCAAGGGAATGCTGCAATCTCTCCAGAAACAGAACATAATGGGAAATAACAGGAGATGTGTGGAAGCTTCCCTGCCTCCTAAGGCAGATTCTAGGGCAGTTAAGAGAGATATTACCTTTGTGTGTATAAATAATGGCAGAAAACAGCCAGCTTACCTGATGATAGCCATCATAGTCCATGTTCCCTGGGAGAGGGAATCCTGGAGCAAGGAGGAGTTCTCCCTCCAGCATTTCTGGCTTAATAAATTCTTCCAAGTAGGTTTTGCAAAGCCTCCTGTCCCAGTCATCTGTGATGTGGCCTCCATACATGATCTCACCAAAGAGGTAGCGTAAATCATCATAGGGGACCTGAGGAAGGAACCAGGAGGGGATGAAGGAGCTCCACCAGCCCTGTGGCTGTGCTGCAGGCTACTGCAATAAGCTCTGATCTGCCTGCACAGTCACTGCTTCCAACTTCACTATTTGGCTCTTCTAGGTAAACAAACAGCAGGTAGCAGTTTAATCCTGCCCAAGGAAAACTAGACCTGGGCAGTTCCTGACTGATGTGAATCTACTCCAAGCTCTGATAAAGCAAAGGCCAGCAGCAATTATCACAGGAACACAGAATCCTTCAGGTTGGAAGAGACCTCGAAGATCATCAAGTCCAACCAGCAACCTGTTACCCCCATGCCACTAAACCATGGCCCTGAGGACCACAGCTAGATATTTTGTGAACCCCTCCAGGGATGGTGACTCCAGCACTGCCCTGGGCAGCCTGGGCCAATGCCTGACAACTCTTGCTGGCAAGAAATTGTTCCTGCTATCCAATCTAAACCTCCCCTGGTGCAACCTGAGGCCATTTCCTCTTGTCTTCTCACTGCTAACCCAGAAGAGACCAACCCCTGCCTGGCTCCAGCCTCCTTTCAGGGAGTTGTAGAGAGTGAGAAGGTCTCCCCTGAGCCTCCTCTTCCTCAGCCTAACCAACCCCAGTTCCCTCAGCTGCTCCTCACAAGACTTATTCTCCAGACCCTTCCCCAGCCTCATTGCCCTTCTCTGGCCCCTCTCCAATGCCTCAGTGTCCTTCTTGGAGTGAGTGGCCCAAAACTGGACACAATATTCAAGGTGCAAACGAATGAAGATCACAGACACTAGATGCTATGCTGTGTAAGCTGCTGCAGATGTGCCTGGCACTGAAGCTTCCCACCTCACCACAAAGACTGTGCAGTTCTAAACCCAAAGACACCAAGGGAATGACATTTAAGGAGAGCTCCCAGGAGTTTCAGCACAAGCCAAGTCCATCCCTGGCAGTTAAAAGCCACCCAGCAGCCCACAACTGATTGACTCACCTTTGAGCTGGCCTCCAGGTAATTGTAGAGCACGTTGACAGAGATGGTGAGGTCTCCAGTGCTGAAGGGGTAGGGACAGTTCCAGCCCTGGGGCCCAAACCTGCGCCTTTCTGCCACCACGGCATGGAAATAGCAGAGGGCAAAGAGGATGCTCTTGAACTCAGTCTCCCTGGTGCACATCTCCAGGGTGTCCTGCAAGAGAGGTAGAGGCAAGGCTGGGTCAAGTCCACACTGTCCTCAGGCTCAGTCACTCTTCTGGCCTCCCAAATCCAGCTGACTTTGGTCAGGGCTGAACTGATTTCTCCACTCAGTTTATTGCTGTGCAACACACACACTCATTAATGCCCTCAGTCAGAGCCTTTGCATTGCAAACTGATCAGCAAATGCTGATGCTTCTTTCCTGAACTGATGTTTTCTTCACCAACTCAAAGTGGCTTAGCAGAGGAACACATACTGACAGCCAAGAAGGGAAGGTGTCCTGCTCTGAGCTAGAACAGAACCAGTTCTGCTCAGTGATTTCCCTTCCCAGCTCAGGCTCTTCTCAGGGCTGCACTTTCTGCAGCTCACAGCATGTTCTCCCAGAGTCTCTGCTTCTAGCAGGGACAACACTCCATGGGGAGAGTTCCTGCCAAGCCTTGAGCTGCAGAAAGGCTCTGCCTTAGCCCTGCTCCTCTGCACACCAAGGGCACTGCTACAGCTTGGGTCCCATCTTGGGGTGCAGTGTTATGGGAGAGCAGAAGAGCAGAAGGGATGAAGATCAGGAGCTGTGTTTATGGCAGGAGGCTGAATCTCAGCTCTCACAGGGGAAACTGAACTCCCTTTCTGTGGCTGAAGCCAGGCAGAGGCTTGTATGACCCTTCCCAGTGCTCTGCACTGGCAAAAGCAATGAGGCTGGGCAGCAGATCTCCTGTCCCATGGCAGGAACCTGGTAGGAACTCCCCAGAACATGTTGGGAAACATCTCTGCAAACACTCCTCAGGAACCAGGGTAGGCTGGGTCTGACCTGCACAGCTGAGCCAGTGCCTGAGGAAGAAGGGAGTAGCTACAGCAGCCTTTCCATCCTCCCTCCTTAAGGACATGCCCTGTAGGTCCATTGTGCTGTGTGACAGACTACAAGGGGCAGCCCTGGGACTCCCCTTCCCTACCTTTACCTTAAAGAAATACAATGTCAGAGCTCTAATCAGCTGGGAAGCATAAGGGAGCTCAGGGAGGGTGCTGAAAAGGGGGAATCCATTACTCCAGAGATGTCTATGGTTGGACTTGATGACCTTAGAGATCTCTTCCAACCTTACTGATTCTGTGACCAACTGCATGAGATGATCAAGTGCATCCCAAATCCTCTTTTCCCCTTGATTAGGCAGCACTCTAAGCTCCATTCATTATCAGCAAGCTGATGAAGAACTGGTTCAAATACATGCTGAGCACATTCCTCATTGTAGAAAAGGTCCCTGGACTTCAAGGGGATCTTCCCTGAGTGAACACTGAGTAAGAATCCAGCTCAGTCTCTGTTTAGTTGTGCATTTTGATTCAGCTCCAAAGGAGAACACTATTCCCCCCCAGAACAAGGGACCTTCTCTGCAGCCTTCAGCTGAAAGCTATATTTGAACAGCCCTGTTCAGCAGGAAGCAGCAGGGAAATGAGGTGTAAAGAGGTCCCACCCCCTCACTCCAGGACTTCTGATAGGAGACATTTTCAAATACTCCAGCAATTCAGAAAATGCTAATTACTCTCTGATTGAAGTGAGCAGAGGCAGGGGGAAAATGTTACTTGGGTTGAAGGTTCTCCCCTCCCTTGCTCTCCAGGATGTTTCATTGAGTTCAGGATGATGAATGACAGTAGATAAAAATGGAATAATCTTCCCTGACTGCTCACATTAATCCTTGTGTGGTGCTTCCTCACCTCACCTGCTCAGTGATGGCAGCTCCTGCACTTGAGATTGCCTCCACACCAACATCTAACTGTGAGGTGTCCCCATTCCTCTGCTCCACAGACCAGGGGGTTCATAGAATCCCAGACTGCTTTGGGTTGGAAGGAACCTCTCAAGGTCATCTAGTCCAACCCCTCTGCAGTCAGCAGGGACACCCCCAACCACAGCAGGTTGCTCAGAGCCCCAAACAACCTGAGCTGGGATGGTTCCAGGCATGGGACATCTCCCACCTCTCTGGGCAACCTGGGCCAGGCTCTCACCACCCTCACAGTGAAGAATTTCTTCCTTTTATCTAGTCTAAATCTCCCTCTTGCTTTCAAACCAGCATCCATTGCCCTGTCCCAACAGATCCTGCTGAAGAGTCTGTCCTCAGCTTTCTGATAGGCCCTGTAAGGTCTCCCTGGAGCCTCCTCTTCTGTCAGCAGCTCTGAACCTCTAACCCTGGTTCAACAGAAGGGCACAAAAGCAAGGATTGGCCTCCTCACCTCTCCATGTCTTTGGGAGAGATCAGAGACTCACAGAATGGTTTGGTGTGGAAGGGAGCTCTCCAGGTCACCTAGTCCAACCCTCAAGGTGTACTATGTCACCTCACCAGCCCAAAAAGGAGGGACACAGATGCAAATTGAATGATGACAAAAGCTTGAATCTTTACCAAATATAGCCTGAGGATCACACACTGGGGAGAAAATGCTTCAAGTGGGCAGAAAACTGGTGTCTGCTACAAGAAAAGAGGCTGCTCAGGGTTGCCCCAGTCCTCTCTTGGGAAAATCAATGCTTGGAAAGAGATCTGTGCCCAGCCCCAGGAAAGAGAGGCCAGAGGGGAGAGGGAAGATTGCTGGACCCAGAGATCTGAGCCATCTGCTGCCTGGGAGCAGCAGTGCCCACACACATCCCACTGCCCATGGGAAGCCAGCAGCTCCAAGGTGACCTGTTGGCCAGTTGCTGGCACAAGCTCCATTGTGTTCCTACCTGGGTGAAGTTGTCAAGGGCTTTGTGAAGGTTGGCATGCATCCCTGTGGGGGCCTCACTGGTGATCTTGATGGAGTTCTCCAGGATGCCCTGGGGGATGATGTGGCTGCCAGGGGAAGGGGCTGGCTCTGCACTCATGAAGACACGGAACTCCTGGTGGCTGCTCTCACTGTGCTGCTCCAGCTTCTTCTCCAGAGAGCTCAGCCACTTGGCCACCAGGTGGATGTTCTGGCAGGGATAGAGAGGATAAGCTTTTGTTAGTCCTCTCCAATTTGTATCCATGCTGAGCAGGCAGCAAATCCATCACAGCAAGGAACAGTGGAGAATTTGGGATTTGTCCCAGTAGTGCCTGGGTGCAATTCACTGCCCAAATACTTACACCAAGCACACTGAAACTCAACATAAACCAGAGAAATCACCAGCAATCAAGCAAGTCACTGTTGGGTTGTTTGGATTCTTGGTGATCACAGAACCACAATGTCCCCAGTTGGAAGGGAGCCACAAGGATCATCAGGTCCAACTCCTGTCTGTGCACAGGACAACCCCAAAGTCACCCCATGTGTCTGAGAGCATTGGCCAGATGCTTCCTGAATTCCAGGAGAGCTGGTGCCGTGAATGCACCCCTGGGGAGCCTGTTCCAGTGCTCCCCCACTCTCTGGGGGAAGAACCTTTGCCTAAGATCTCACCTGCCCCTCCCCTGGCACAGCTTCAGACCATTCCCCTGGGTCCTGTTGCTGGTCAGCAGAGAGAACAGACCAGCTCCTGCCCCTCCTTCATCTCTGGTGATGATCCTCAGCTCTTCATGACAGTAATATATGGCTGATGAAGCAGAGTTATTCCCCCAGCTCTACCAAGCTCCAATGAAAATGTTTGTTCACTTTAACAGACACCTTCAACACCAGTTATTGGGGGGGAGGGAAGTCAAGCAGGTGGTTTTCCAAAGCCTTTTAACACAAAATACTTCTTTATTCATGCAGTTAGACATATCCCTCAGGAACTAAAGCAGCATTATGTGTGGAGATGAAGTAGATGAAGACAAACCTCAGTTTTCCAGCTAGAATCCAACACAGTGATGCAGTTTCCAGGTAAGAAAGCAGCTGCTTTGTGTGTGTGTGTGTGGGGGGGGGGGGTTGGATTCAGGTCACACACAGCAGGAATTGGTGGTCAAAAAACTACCTTCATTGTGCAGTTGGTGTGTGATCCAAGGTGGCTGTGTTAGCAGGAGCTCTGGAAGGTGATTTATCCCAGCCCAAGCCAGGAGAAGGAATTTGCTCTCCTAAATTAAAAGCAGGCGCCAAGAAGATAAACTGCTTGCAGGTGGCAAGGAAATTACATGAAGGAAGCATATTAGAGGCTGAGGGTAAATATATATCACCTCTAAAAGGGACTAGAAAGAAGCACTTGTGGTTAAATAGCACAGGAATGGAGACTATTAGAAGGAAAATGACTTTCTTCAGAAAGTGGAAATTGTGTCCAAATGAGAAATACAGAAAACAGCACAAACTGCAGTCAGGGCTTGTGGGGGAGGGAAATGTTTCAAGCAGCAGTATCACAAAAAACACTAATGAAAATAATAATAAAGCCTTTTACAGACTCATGGAGCCATTTAGGGTGGAAAAGACTTCCAAGATCATCAAGTCCAACCAGCAACCTAGCACCACCATGCCACTAAACCATGGCCCTAAGGACCACAGCTAGATGTGTTCTGAACCCCTCCAGGGATGGTGACTCCACCACTGCCCTGGGCAGCCTGGGCCAATGCCTGACAACTCTTCCAGGGAAGAAATTGTTCCTAATATCCAACTTGAACCTTCCCTGGCATGACTTGAGGCCATTTCCTCCATCATTTGTTACTTGGGAGAAGAGACCAACCCCCACCTCACTCCAGCCTCCCTTCAGGGAGTTGTAAAGAGAGATGATCTCCCCTGAGCCTCCTCGTCCTCAGCCTAAACAACCCCAGCTCCCTCAGCTGCTCCTCCTAAGACTCATTCTCCAGACCCCTCAGCAGCAGAAGCTTTTCTTTGGGAAGTCACTCCCAAGCCCCCCTGTGTGGCTCCACTCCCCAAGGCAGAAGACACATGACAGGATACAAGCACTGCTATGGTACCCACCAGAGACAGCAGCACATCTCTCCAGAGCAGAGCACACCCTTGGCTGGCAGCAGCTGCAGACCCTTCCAAGGGCTGGAAGGGGCTCTCTCCTTCATGCCCTATCCCAAATCACCTCCCAGCTCAAGGAGAATTAGTTCTGTTCACCAAGCCTCCTTCCCTTGTGAGGTGCTCCCAGCCAGGCTGCAAGGCAGGCTCTAGAGCCCCGAGACAGCTCAGCCCTGCAAGGCTCACTGCTCACTGGGGTACAGAGAACAGCCAGGGAAAGGGCACTGCAGAGAGGCCTCACCTTGGCCATGCTCATTCTCCATGCTAGTGGGAGATCTCATCACCTGAGGAGATGCCATGCATGCTCAGGAGCAGCTCCATCCTTCCACAGGCACCCTAGGACCATGGGAATGCTGCTACCCAACTCCCCAAAGTTTCAAGGATCATGTTCTGATTGCAACAGGACAGGAGGGAATGGCTACAAGCTGAAGGAGGGGAAATTTAGGCTGGAGAATAGCAGGGGGTTCTTTACCCAAAGGGTGGTGAGGCACTGGAACAGGTTGCCCAGAGAGGTTGTGGAGGCCCCATCCCTGGCAGTGTTTAAGGCCAGGCTGGATGTGGCCCTGGATGACCTGGTCTAGTGCATGTGGTGTCCCTGCCCATGGCAGGGGGGTTGGAACTAGATGATCTTTAAGGTCCCTTCCAACCTGAGCCATTCTATGATTCTATGTTGGAGCTTATCTCATCCAATTTCATGCCATGAGCTAGCAAGCTGTAAAGGCAGGGAGTGAGGAGCAGGTGAGATGCACAGCAAAGGGCAATTGCTTGACTAATCTCAAGAAATGGAGGAAAATAAACTTTGTTTTCAACTGGACTCCATTACATTTGTGTTTTAAGCCAAAATATTTGCTGGGGCAGAAGTTTCCAGAGCAGCTGTACAACAAAACTGGGTCTGCAGTTGTTACCAAGGTATGAAATGCCCAACAGAAACTTCATGCCACCCCAGATCAATATCTGGATGACTTGCTGCTCTGTGAGTGGATCTGCAATTGGAAAAACTTGGGAATGGCTGTTGAGGCATGAAGCAGGAAGGAAAACAGCTGTTGGGAAGCCAGTCACTTTCTCCATCAGACTGTTTGTGCTGGGGGCAGGCAGGCAGGAGAGCTGAGGGGGCAGAAGCAGGAGAGCTGGGG
>VWZX01002120.1:186953-244905 GCA_013399015.1 Galbula dea
TGGGGGGCAGAGGCAGGAGAGCTGGAGGGGCAGAGGCAGGAGAGCTGGGGACAGGCAGGCAGGAGAGCTGGGGGGCAAAGAAGGAGAGCTGGGGGGGCAGAGGCAGGAGAGCTGGGGGGAGAGGCAGGAGAGCTGAAGGGCAAAGCAGGAGAGCTGGGGGGGCAGAGGCAGGAGAGCTGGGGGGCAAGCAGGCAGGAGAACTGGGGGCAGCCAGGGCACTTCTATAGATCTAGGAGTGAGAAGATACCATGGCTGGAAGGAAAATTCATCTCTTCTTTAGTGAAGCAGAGGTTTAGTTGCCAAATGTTTCTGTGTGCCTGGAATGGCCAATACATCTCCTCCAGGTCAAGAGGTCTCTTTTGCTTGTGGCCAGGGAGTTGTGAGCTCTGTGCCCAGACAAAGGCTCCATTCTACTTGTGGTGCAACAAGAAAGGATCTGCCAGCCTCTGAATCTCACAGAGGAGCTGACTGTTACTCACTTTAATACAAGAACCCAAATCAGTGAAGCAACAACCTGTGCCAATGGAAAGATGCTCCAGAACTAAATGAACTCCATCAGGCAAGCAGAGGGAAGTGACATTTTGACTAATGGATGAAGACTACAATTACATTGGGGATAGCTAATGTCTGAACTTCTCCCTGCATCAGCTCCTTCAGATGTGCATCTGTAAACAGGCAAACAAATCTGACTGTTCCTTTGCTGTGAGGCTGACTTGGTGATGGTCAAAAAGCTCTCAAGTTGACCCAGAAAAGGAAACCAAGCAGACACATGTCCCATTAGCTCCTAGCCTAGTGCTCCCTGATGTGCAAAGCTCCTTCCTCCCAACACAAGGGAGACAACATGAAGCAGAGAAACCACATTCAGGGTAAACTTGAAGCAGAGATCACAGAATCACTCAGGCTGGAGACACCTCTAGGGATCATGTAGTCCCAGAGAGGCTCAGTCCTCCCAGCCTGTTGGTACAGACATGGCTGCTTCCACCTAGCCCAAATACAGACCTAAAAACTGCTCCTGCAGCTTCAGGATCCACTTTTTGTGCTGCTTCTGTCTTGTAATGACCAGCCAAGGTGTTAGGCAGGTATGGTGGAACAGCTTCACAGCCTCCCTGGTCTGTTCTGTCAGGAAACATGCTGCTGAGGGTCACCAGGAGAATGAAGCTTGCTTTGATCTGCTTTTTCAGCTGCACTATAGCTCCCACCAAGTGTTTGTTCAGCCTTTGCCTCACATCTTCTATTACAGACTGGGACAACCTAGTTCCAAAAAGGGCTTATCTAAAAGGCAGGTCCAAACCCTCCTGGCAATAAGGAGAAAATCTGGTTTTGTGGTGAAACAGAAGTCTAATAAATCTGTAAAGCTTCCTCCAGCCTGTCAGGATGCTGTTTGAGGCTGTCCCACCCCCACAGCAGACCTCTGCCCACCAGCAGTCCCTACCACTTTGAACCACACTGGACAGATGACACTGGCAGCTCAGTGCCAAGTGGTTAGGTGGTGGCACCCCCTCAAGTGAAAGGATCAGACCCTAGTTCTGTGCCCTTATTACAGCCAGAAAAACCTGGCTCAAACCCCTCCAAACCCATCAACTGTTTCTAAAGAGACCCAGAC
Organism: Galbula dea; assembly: GCA_013399015.1. Taxonomy (NCBI): domain Eukaryota; kingdom Metazoa; phylum Chordata; class Aves; order Piciformes; family Galbulidae; genus Galbula; species Galbula dea. Next base: position 188,557 of record VWZX01002120.1, read on the forward strand.
ACTGAACCTTCCTCTGACTTCACCTTCAGTGTCTCCTGAGAGCTTTTGCTGCCTGCTCTGACCACCTGAGGAGGTGTGAAGGGATGAAAGAGTAAACCCTCAGGCCCACAGCACAGGCACTGATGCAGCAGACACAGAAGCTGCCATTGCTAACAGATCTTTACCAGGATCTACCCATCACTGGAGAACTCTTCCCTTCCTGTTACTGAAGGGAACATGGCTCCAGAAGCTGCAGATTTGCTTCTTCACCACCTGCATGACATCTCATTTCCATCCCAAATCAGGTCTGGAGGCTGAGATCAGGACTCAAAGCTTTGTCTTCCTCTGGTTTTACCCAAACAATTGAGTGACAATAATAAATGATTAGTAAAAGCCAGATGAAGGAAAGGAGAGAGGTTCCCAAAGGCTGTCAGGAGAGCTGGCATCACTGACTCTGCAGATTAGCAAACCCAAGCACTCACTGAGTGAGTGGCTCCAGAGAGCACTTGACAGAGCTCTCCCTTCACACCCTAAAAGGCTCAGAGACATTTTGCTGAGTGGAGATAAGAGCTTCAAAAGCATTTACCTGTTTTGGGATGCAGAGTGGAATCAGCAGCACTGCAGAGAGCCTCTGCCCTCCCTGTGCTGGTGTGCAGGTCCTCACTGCTCAGCTTAAACACAGGCTAAGTCTGGAGTGGTGAGAACTGAACTAGTCCAACAGCTCTTAACAACAAAGCTCTTTATTTATTCATGAAGCAAATAGAAGCATGGGAAAGCATAACCCAATCTCCCCTCAGAGACTCCTGACAACAGAACCACACAATCACTAAGGTTGGAGGAGATCTCTAAGATCATCAAGTCCAACCAGCAACCTGTCACCCCCATGCCACTAAACCATGGCCCTAAGGACCACAGCTAGATGTGTTCTGAACCCCTCCAGGGATGGTGACTCCACCACTGCCCTGGGCAGCCTGGGCCAAAGCCTAACAACTCTTGCTGGGAAGGAATTGTTCCTGCTATCCAATCTAAACCTCCCCTGGTGCAACTTGAGGCCATTTCCTCTTGTCCTCTCACTGGTAACCCAGGAGAAGAGACCAATTCCCACCTGGCTCCAACCTCCTTTCAGGGAGTTGTAGAGAGTGAGAAGGTCTCCCCTGAGCCTCCTCTTCCTCAGACTAATCAACCCCAGCTCCCTCAGCTGCTCCTCACAAGACTGATTCTCCAGACCCTTCCCCAACCTCACTGCCCTGCTCTGGACACACTCCAGCACCTCAGTGTCCTTCTTGGAGCCAGGGACCCAGGTGGCCAAGGGCACCCAGGATGTGAGGTGTGGCCTCCCCAGTGCCCAGTACAGGATTATGACCACTGCCCTAGTCCTGCTGCCACACTATTTCTGACCCAAGCCAGGATGCTGTTGGCCTTCTTGGCCACCTGGGCACTCTGCTGCCTCCTCTTCAGTTGGCTGCTGAGCAGCACCCCCAGGTCCTTCTCTGCTGGGCACCTTTCCAGCCACCCTGCCCCAAGCCTGAAGCACTGCATGGGGTGATTGTGACTGAAGTGTAGGACCAAGCACTTGGCCTTGTTGAACCTCAGCCCATTGGCCTCAGGCCATTGATCCAGCCTGGCCAGGTCCCTCTGCAGAGCCTCCCTACCCTCAAGCAGACCAACACTTCCTCCTAACCTGTTGTCATCTGCAACCTTCCTGAGGGTGCCCTCAATCCCCTCATCCAGATCATGGCTAAAGACATTGTACAAACCCTACAGAAGGTTCAAGGGGCAAGAAAACCAAAGCAACCATGCCCAATAAAAGCAATGAATAGCAGAAAGGAACAGTTAGAAGGTAGTTGCTTTGGTGACATTTTGTCCCACCTCCCAGCAGATAAGAATGATGGACTCCCCTTGCTAAAGTGACAACCACCAGGCAACCCAGGAGAAGGGCAGAACCTCTTGAAGTCATCCTACCTGCAAGATGACCCAGTGCCCCTCCTTTGCAGCCAGATCCAGAGCTTGTTCAGCAACCACCTCTTGACCTTGTCCAAGGGAGATGTTGTGGAGATTCCTGTTGTTAAATGTGTAACCAAGCTTCTTCCCTGAAAGAGAAAGCAGGGATGATCTTCAGCACTGGCACCTGGAGCAGCCCCCAGCAGAGCTGAGCTCAGGCAGCTGCCCACCTGCTGAGGATGCAGCCTTTGACCATTTGGTTGGTTCTGGCCCACAAGCACACAAGATCCTTTACCTGATCATGGCTAAAAACCTCCTGGTTAGTTTTCTGAATCTATCTGTCACCCAAAGAGGGAGGATATCAGGTGCTCCTCATCTCACAGGAGAAGCATCTGCCTGGAGCAAGCTTTCTCTGCTGTAAGCTCCTCAGAAGATGAGCACAAACTGGTGCTGCCAGAGGGAAGCAGCCCCACAAGCACCCAGAATGGCCTCAAGCACCACAGAACGATGCATTCAGCTCAGGTGGGGACTCTGCACACATCCCCACATGCTGATCTCTTGGCAGGTTTGAGTTCATGCAGACAGTGCACTCTTCATCCCAACTTTCTGCTAACAGCAGGTGAGTTTTAGCCTAACCCAAGGAAAAGATTTGTCTTGCAAGACTTGGGAATTCAACTCTTGCTGTGAGATTGGAGACAGATGGGCATCAGTCAAACACACACCCAAACTCTTCCAGTTGCTGGAGCTGCAGCAAGCCCCTGGGATACAGCTCTCCCCAAATTTGAGAGGTTCCACTTTTCTCCCATCTCTGGTGGCTGCCAACTTTGAGAGCTGCTAACCTCCTCCTCTGCCTTCAGGACCCAGCCTCTGAAGAAGGGATGGGGCCAATCTAGAGAGGGCAGAGAGCTCTCCAAACCAGGTGCTTCACAATAAAAATAACCTCATATAATCACAGAATGGGTTTGGCTGGAAGAGACCTTTAAGATCATCAAGTCCAACCCTTAAACCAACACTGCCAGGGCACCACTACCCCATGTCCATCAGCACCACATCTCCATCTCTTAAATCCCCCCAGAGATGATGATTCCATCACTGGTGGCTCATCTAGTCCAACCCCCTCTCAGAGCAGGTTCACCTACAGCAGGCTGCACAGGATGGCATCCAGATAGGTCTGAAATGCCTCCAGACAGAGAGACTCCACCACCTCTCTGGGCAGCCTGGGCCAGGGCTCTACCACCCTCAAAGTCAAGAAGTTCCTCCTGATGTTTAGCTGGAGCTGCCTATGGTCAAGCCTGTGCCTGTTCCCTCTTGTCCACCTGGCTCTGCCAAGGTCCCAAGAGTGGGGAGCATCTGGAAGCAGCTATCTCCCAGTCACAACACTTCTCTAGCCAGACTTCCACTTTGAGAAAACCTAATGAAGGGCAGAGAGAACCCAGACTCCTGGCCCCAACCCCACTAAGAGAGGCTTTAAGGCCAGTGCAGCTCTACTCAAGCAATGGCTTTATTTCAGTAGATATTTTTTTCCCCCTCTTTGACTTGCTGCAAGTTTTCTGCCTGACTAACCCCAGATGCTCAGCTACACTCATCTCCACAGTGCCAGTTAAACCACTCCTGGCTGCAGTTTAGTGCCTCATTTCCCTGACAAGAAAATAACACAGGGAGAGACAGCATCATGGATGTGGCTCCAAAGGGAAGCCAGGCACAGGAGAGGAACTTCCTCTGAGGCATCTCCTTCAACTCACAGGGATGAGACCTGGTATCAGGGCAAAAAGAACCCAAGAGACAATGCAAAGCTCAAGAACTCCCCAGGGCTGACAACTGTGATCTAGGTCTGTGCCTCAGGCTGCACCAGGCTTTAACAACAGGAGAAGGATATCAAATTGTTAGAGAGCATCCAGAGGAGGCCACAAAGATGGGGAAGGGTCTGGAGGGGCAGCCATGTGAGGAACAGCTGAAATCACTTGGTCTGTTCAGCCTGGAGGAGACTGAGGGGAGACCTCACTGCAGTTTGGAACTTCCTCACCTGAGATGAAGGAGGGGCAGGAGCTGATCTCTTCTCTCTGCTGACCAGTGACAGGACCCAGGGGAATGGTCTGAAGCTGTGCCAGGGGAGGGGCAGGTGAGATCTTAGGCAAAGGTTCTTCCCCCAGAGAGTGGGGGAGCACTGGAACAGGCTCCCCAGGGGTGCACTCATGGCACCAACTCTCCTGGGATTCAGGAAGCATCTGGCCAATGCTCTCAGACCCATGGGGTGACTCTGGGGTTGTCCTGTGCATAGACAGGAGATGGATTTGATGATCCTGGTGGCTCCATTCCAGCTGGGGACATTCTGTGAGTAACATCTTGAAAGGTGCTAGTGGAGACCAGTGGGTAAAGACTGACTTTTGGCATGACCCAGAAGGTGGAGAGGAAAGGAAATCCAAAGATCTCTTCCACCACTCACCTGGATCATGCCTCAGTTCAGTGTTCCTGGGTTCTTTGCTGAAAGGGGCTAGGGGGCTGCCAGCCTAGCTGATGTTTAGTCTGCAGACTTGCTTGCTAAGCACCAGCCAGCAGCTCTGCTATGGTAGTCTGATATTTCATACAGCTTCCATCCCCTGCAGGCCACACTGCTGGGAGCACTGGGGCTTGACCACAAGTCATGGCCTTGGACATATGTGGAAGTGCATTGCTGGAGAAGGAGAAAAGGCATCTGAGGAGCAGACTGGCAACCTGGAGCAGCCCTAAAGCAGTACCCAAAGACATCTGAGCCCTCTGCTGGAAGAGAAGTGACCACAGCTACCTCTGGCCAAGAATCAGAAGTGACTCTTTACAACTCCCTGAAAGGAGGCTGGAGTGAGGTGGGGGTTGGTCTCTTCTCCTGGGTTACCACTGAGAGGACAAGGGGAAATGGCCTCAAGTTGCACCAGGGGAGGTTTAGATTGGATAGCAGGAGCAGTTTCTTCCCAGCAAGAGTTGTCAGGCACTGGCCCAGGCTGCCCAGGGCAGTGCTGGAGTCACCATCCCTGGAGGGGTTCAAAAGCATCCAGATGTGGTGCTGAGGGCCATGGTTTAGTGGCAGGGGGGTGACAGGTTGATGATCTTCGAGGTCTCTTCCAACCTGAATGATTCTGGGACTCCATCAGCAGCTCTCCAGCCACTGCCATGCTCAGGCTGACAATGGTAACTCTTCCTCAGTGGAGCTGAGACCAGAGCAAACCCTGGACATTGGCAGCCTTAGAGCACAGACACTGACCCCAGCAGCCAGTGCACAGGGGGAATCACTGCCTGCTCAAGCTAGGCACCTTAAAGAAGCCCTTTTGGCTGTGAAGCCACCTGACTGCACTGCCTCTGACCTTCCTCAGCACCATCAACTCAGGGAGGATGGGATTGAAAAGTGGAAACTCTGCTCCTCCCCAGCAGATTGTTACAAGGAGCTCTTGCTTCTTTTTAGCTATCAGAGAATCAGAGAGAGGTCAGAGTTGGAAGGGACCTTTAGAAGTCACCTAGTCCAACTCCCCTGCAGTCAGCAGGGACATATCCAACCAGAGCAGGTTGCTCAGAGCCCCAACCAACCTGACCTGGAATGGTTCCAGTGATGGGACATCCAGGATGGGGAAAAGCAAGAAGTGGAATCCCAGCACAGCTGGCTTAGAGCTGCACAGCCTGGCAGGGAGTTAACAGAACCATAGAATCACTAAGGTTGGAAGAGACCCTTTCAGGACATCAAAAGTCCAACCAGCAACCTAGCACCTTCATTCCACCAAACCATGGCCCTAAAATACCAACTTGGAAGAGATCTCAAGGATCCTCTGGTCCAAAGACCTAGCTTTCTAGCAGCACATTAGCTCTCTCAGACAAACTATAGGCTGTGTCCAAGCCCAGCTCAGAGACTGCTCAGTGTAACCACAGTGGGCATGCAAGGCAGGAAAGAGACACATTCCATTTAAACTGGAGATGAAAATCCAAAACCCTGAAGACAAAAAGAACCCAAAAGCACCCAAAAATATCAGCTCCTTTTAACAATAATCTATTTGTAACAGATGAGTCCATTATCTACCAAAGAGAGGAGGAAACAACCATCCAGAAGACTATGCCAAGAGAATTCTGGAGGAGATAGAAAGCAGTGCTCTGGAATGCCTAGAGACATGACTGCTTTACCTTGCTTCTCCACATCCTTCAGGGGGTCAACTCCTGGGGACAGGATAAAAAACATTGCGGTTGCAGGTCCTGATTCCTCAAAGGTTGATGCAAAATCCAAGGATCTCCCAACCACATATTTACTGCCAAGAGTTTCTTCTACAAAATCTCTGCCAGAGAGAGAAAAGTTTTGTCAGTCAAGCACAGGCCAGGAAAGACAGATTCCCCTGCAAACAACCAGGGAATTAGTCCTGATCTTACTGATTCAAACTAATTAGAAATTAAATGGGGGAAAAAAAGGCATTAAGTGATTTTGCAGAGGATCTGGAGGTTGGGTTCCTGGAGGTATCACTCAGTAGCAATGCTGGTACTTTCTACAGGGGTAAAATACACATGGCAAACCAGTGGGCACCAACTGGAAGCCAGGAGGTTCCACCTGAGCAGGAGGAGAAGCTTCTCTGCTGTGAGGGTGTTGGAGCCCTGGCCCAGGCTGCCCAGAGAGGCTGTGGAGTCTCCTTGTGTGAAGAGATTCTCAAGGCAGCTGGAGGTGACCCTGGGCAAGCTACTGTGGGTGACCCTGCTGGAGCAGAGGGGTTGGACTGGATGACCCCCAGAGGTCCCTTCCAACCCCAACCATGCTGGGATTCTGGGATATCTGACAAACAGAAGGACAGGAGAAGGGAGAGCAGTTGGCTTTGCCAGCCCAGGGCTGCATTCAGGAGCTCAGCACAAGTTGCTGACTTGCTTCTGCCAAAGGCATCTCAGGAGAGAAGAAATCAGTTCATGTATAGAAAGCTGCCATGGACTTTGTAACCCACAGAGCCTCTGAGAGGGAAGAGCATTCCTTTGGATTCATCACTGCATGTCCAAAGAATCCAAGTGATTTACAAAATGACTTTGTTCTGGCAAGATAAAAGGGAAGAGCTCTAAGAATATCTTGTGTGTAGCTCAGTCCCTGCCTGAGAGAGACAGAAGGAAAAATACAACTGAGTGAGCAGGCAAAAAAAATCAGCTCCACAGCAGCTGCCTGAAGAGAACAGAGCACATGGAGAACATCCAGGCTGAATTTCCCCAGGGGGAGCTTCCAAAAACACTGCTTTTGAAACAGAGGCTAGAGAGAAAATTGGTTCAAAGGGAGGAATGTTCTGCTCAAAGCCCAGGAAGGAGCAGTTGCTCCTCTAGCATCCATGCATGACTCAGGCCTTTGGAAAAGCTCAGTACCACAGGGAAGAAAACCATCAGCCAGTTTTCATCTGGTAGCTGAGAGCAGAATAAGGCAGGCAAATGCCTTCCAGGAGAGCTGAGAGTCTCCCTCAAGGACTAGTCAAAGGCAGTTGGCAGACAAATGCTTAAGGGATGGCAAAAGAAAAGCTTCCATTTTCTCCAGGGCTTCTTTCAAGTAGATTTTGGGCTGTTTTCTGGGTCAAGATTTGCTGAGGAGCTGCTGGAAACCTTCAGTCCACAGAGTGTAAAAAGCCCAGCAGATAGGAGGTCACAAGGTTCTTGTCTTTACCTTGAGTCTCAGCTCCATGAAAGGATGTCTTGGAGACTGAGCAACACAACTGCTGGGACTTGGAGGCTCTGGAGTGGCCTCCACAGGTGCAGCAAAGGCAGGTCTGTCCTCAGACAGGACTGGAAGAGTGCCTACACTTGGTGTCTCTCAAAGGAGGTGTTCACAGAGCTGGTTCCCAGGACAAACAGGAGGACTTGAGAAATGAAGCCAGGATAAAAAGCTGTGCAAGACAAGCACTGCCTTACAGCTTCTCCAGGCTCTAAGAAGCTCCAGCTGCCTAAGATCCTTGAGCTGAAGGACCAATTAGGAACAATTTCTCCCAGCAAGAGTTGTCAGGCATTGGCCCAGGCTGCCCAGGGCAGTGGAGGAGTCACCATCCCTGGAGGGGGTCACAGAACATCTAGCTGTGGCACTGAGGACATGGTTTAATGGCATGGGGGTGTTGGGGCAACAGTTGTACTTGATGATCTCAGGGCTCTTTCCCAACCTAAATGCTTCTATTCCATGTGAATACAAGACAAAATGTTTTCCCAGAGCACTGGCACAGACTGCCCAGAGAGGCTGGGGAGTCTCCTTCTGGGGAGAGATTCCAAACCCATCTGGACATGCTTCTGTGTGAGCTGGGCTAGGGAATCCTGCTCTGGCAGGGGGTTGGACTAGATGATCTCCAGAGGTCCCTGTCAGCTCCTAACAGCCTGTGATTCTGTGACCATGAGCCTCCTGGGTGCTGCCTCTCAGGAATACTGAGTCATTCAACTCAACCCCAAGACCTCTTTTCCTTCCTACAGCAGAGGACCAGGCTCCAGTGCCTGGCATGAGGAGGGCAGCTGAACAGACTCCTGTATTTCCCAGAGGGATGGATCTCTCAGGAACAGCAAAGCTCTCCACCCAGGGGCAGGATCTGTCCTGGCTGCTTGAAGAAAGGTTTGAGGAGTGTGACACTACCTAGGAGAAAGCAGAAGTTGAACACATTTGGTTGGCTTCATTCCCACTAATAAATTCCCATTTGCTTTTGGGGGATGAGATTTCCCTAACCAAAAGCTCTTCTCTAGCCTTTTGGGTCTAGTGGCTGACTGTCCTGTATGTCCAGAAGAATTCTAGCCACAAAGATCTACAAAGAAAGCCTTGGAGAAGGTGCTGGGAACTGTTCCTGTCTGTAGATGTTTATGTCCTAACCTACTTCTAGAGAAGAAAGAAAGAAACAAAACCCATTTCAATATTCTTCTGCAAATGGACAAGTTTGACATGCCCAGACCCTAAAAATATCCAGGCAAGCTTTTGAACTTGGATTCCCTCCCCTTTTCATGAAAGAGAAGTAGGAAAGGAGTTGAAACTTGATGTTCTAGTTATTTCTGAGCTATGTGAGTGCCACCAGTCTGATTGAAAGAGATGAATTCAACTTCCTTACATGAAAAAAGGACTGAAAAGGGCAGAAAGGCAACAAAAGGAAAAGCAAAACTTTTCAGCTGAGACAACTCCTGGAGAACCCAGCCCTAAATGAGTAAGAAATAAAGAAGAAGATGGTTTGGAATGGAATGACTGTGATAAATTACAGTATTTAATGTAAAGAAGCATGGTAACAGTCACAGAAACATTAAGGTTGGAAGAGACCTCAAAGATCACCAAGTCCAACCATCAACCTGTCAGCCCCATGCCACTAAACCATGGCCCTGAGCACCACATCTCAGGGATGGTGACTCCAGCACTGCCCTGGTGAAGCACAGGGATGCTTCACTCAGTCTTCTCTGCATTTTCCTGGGAGTTTTAAAGCACAAGCAGAATCCCAGCATGTTAGGGGTTGGAAGGGACCTCTGGGGATCATCCAGTCCAACCCCTCTGCTCCAGCAGGGTCACCTACAGCAGCTTGCCCAGGATCACCTCCAGCTGCCTTGGGAATCTCTCCACACAAGGAGACTCCATAACCTCTCTGGGCAGCCTGGGCCAGGGCTCCAACACCCTCAAAGTCAAGAGGTTTCTCCTTACATTTAGATGGAACTTCCTTCTGTTCCAGTTACTCCTTCTGATGCTCCCCAGGATGCCTTTGGCCTCCTTGGCCCCAAGGGCACATTGCTGGCTCATGCTCACCCTGTTTCCCACCAGCACTCCAAGGTCTCTTTCCACAGAGCTGCTTTCCAGCAGCTCAGTCCCTAACCTGCCCTGGGCCCTGAGGTTATTGCTCCCCAGGTGCATTACCCTACACCTGCCCTTGTTGAATCTCACAAGGTTTTCCTCTGTTCTACTCTCAGCCTGTCCAGGTCATGCTGGATGGCAGCACAACCTTCTAGTGTCAGCCACTCCTCCCAGTCCTGTGTCAGCAGCAAGCTGGCTGAGGATCCACTCTAATCCTTCATCCAGGTCATTGATGAACACATGGAACAGGACTGGAGCTGGTACTGGCCCCTGGGGAACACCACTCATTACAGACACTGGATAATACAACCTGTTACCTGCACCCATACACCAGGTGTGAAGCAGTATAAACTCTTTTGGAGGCAGGAGCAGCAGAGACTACTGGGACAGAGAAAGGCAAAAGGGAAACCAAATGGAGTGAAAGACCTTAAGTTGCTCCTGGAACAAGCTGATTGCTTTTGCAAACCTTCTTCAAGCTTAGGCTTGCCTACTTACCTTCACCCCACCATTTACAGCTACAACTTCCAGGCCTAGCACCACATCCATTTTGCATTTTGTAGGAAAAAAAACCCCCAAAACAAAACAAAAAACCAAACCCCACACTTCTGTAAGACTTCTACACTTTATTCTAGTGCCTTAGGAGCAGCCATAAAGATCTACTATGATCTCTTCTCTCTGGTAACCAGTGACAGGACCCAGGGGAATGGCCTGAAGCTGTGCCAGGGGAGGGACAGGTGAGATCTTAGGCAAAGGTTCTTCACCCAGAGAGTGGTGGAGCATTGGAACAGGCTCCCCAGGGATGCACTCATGGCACCACCTCCCATGGAATTCAAGAAGCATTTGGACAATGCTCTTAGCCACATGGGGTGACTTTGGGGTTGTCCTGTGCATGGACAGGAGTTGGACTTGATGATCCTGGTGGCTCCCTTCCAACTTGAGCCATTCTGTGGCACTGGTGATACTAAAGCTGACCTTAATCAACTCCAGAAGTTGCACTGATCATTAAAAGACTCCAGCAGTTATCTAACACCCATATGATGATGCTCATCCTGACCTGGCATGTCTGTTCCTCACCCAGTGCTTGGTTATACACTGTCACTGGTGATGTTGGCATTAGATCTCCCTAAGCAAGAAATTCCAGTTAAATGAAACCAGAGAATCATGAAGGTTGGAAGAGATCTCTAAGAGCATCAAGTCCAACCTCAGCCTAGCACCACCATGCCACTGAACCACGGCCCTCAGCACCACACCTGACTGCCTTGCAGAGTTCAGAGGGGGATTCATTGGTTAATTGTAGAATTACTGAATTCCTTCTGCCCTCTAGAAAGCTCAGCCCCAAAGCTGCTGCTGAGCAAAAGGCCTGCAGGGCTGAGGGGAAGGGCAGGCTCCCACCTGAGGGCATAAGCCATGCGGTCAGGCCGCAGGGCTCGCAGCAGGCACAGGCGCTGCAGGCTTGACTTGTTCTTCCACTCCTGAGGGAACTTCTCCTTCTCAGGGCATTCAGACTCCACCAATTTCTTCCACCTTTTGGCAGAGCCCTCAATATCCTGATCCAGGTTTCTGAATTCCTCCATGGATGAGAGAGCCTAGAAAAATTCAAGGAAGGTTTTCAGAAGCACAATCCTAGCTGTCACTGAAGCATTAACCAGCATTGTTGATGGCTTAGCCTTGCTCCTCTGCACACCAAGGGCACAGCTTGGGGTCCATGTTGGGTTGCAGGAACTCAGAGGTGGCACCTGTGGGGAGGAGGGGACAGGAGAGGTGACCCTGAACTGACCAACAAGGGATTCCAGCCCAGGGATGTCATCTCCAGTACAAAGCTGAGGGATCACCAGGGTCAATCCTCTTCTTCAGTGGCCAGTGTCTTAAGAGGACTCTGTCTGTTCTGCCTCCAGTCCCAATCCATGTCTTCCTGAATTCAGGTCCAGAATCCAGCTCCTGAACCCAGCTCCCATCTGCCACTGAGTCCAGGCTGGGACTTCCCCAGTTCTGCCCCAGCATCAGTGGTGACAGTGGTGGAATTGTCACCAGGATTTGGGTTCCCTGTTGGTTTGTATCTGTTTGTATCTAGTTCATGTCACTGTTATTATTTTCTCTCCAGCTGCTTTAGTTTCCTTTCCCCACCCCTCAGTCTCTCTCCCTCATTCCCTTTCTCTTCCCTTTGGGAAGGCAGAGGGCTTCAGAGACAGCATCTGGCACTCCTCTGGTGGCCAGCCCAGCCCTGGCCCCTGACACCCCTTCCCCAGCCAGTGAAGTCCCACATGACACTCAGGCCTTTGTCCCTGCAGCACAGCTGCTGAGATGTGGCAGTTGGGAAGTGACAAATACAGGAAAGGAGGAAAGAATTTGGCATCACCCACAATGGAGATCTCCATAACCCAAAGTGAGAAGAAATCTGCTCTCCTGTTTTGAAACTAGAACTGAAAAATCTCAGGTGCCAAGCACTTGCTGCTGGCAGATATTCCACCATTGACTCTGCCCCCAGCCCCTTGCCCCCAGCCTTTAGCTCTTGCTCAGCACTGAGCAGCTCCCCTGTGGGGCTGCTCTTCTCCAGGCTAAGCAGCCCCAGGGCTCTCAGCCTTTCCTCCTGCCAGAGATGCTCCAGTGCCCTCAGCATCCCCCTAGCCTCTGCTAGACTCTCTCCAGTAGTTCCTTGTCTCTCTGGAACTGGGGAGCCTAGAACTGGAGCCAGGACTCCAGATGTGGCCTGACCAGGGCAGAGTACAGAGGAAGGAGAACCTCTCTTGACCTGCTGCTCACACTCTTCTTAATGCACCCCAGGATGCCATTGGCCTTCCTAAGCACATGAGCACACTGTCCTGCTCCATGAGGTTATTCCTCCCCAGCTACAGGACCCTACCCTTGCCCTTGTTGGAATTCATGAGGTTCCTACCCCCCAGCTCTCAGCCTATCCAGGTCTCTCTCAAGGGCAGCACAGCCTGACAGCCACTCCTCCCAGTTTGGTGCCATCACACCACACTCTGCCACTGTAAAAACCACATCACTCAGCTTTACATTTGCCAAATGTACTCAGAGATTAACTTCCCAGCTCTACAAGTCTGTAGCAGGAACAGGTAGCTGAAGAATGCCCCAAAGAACAGCTAAGCAAGGCAGGTAAGGAATGATCATTCCAATGAACATGCAGCTAGCAAATGGCAACTCTCAATGTTATGCAGAGGAGTAAAGAATCTAAAGCATCCTTCATACAGTGGTGGCAAGAAATACTGCACAGCTTGGAAGGTTCTGCTGGATTTCAAGCAAAATTCTCACTGAAACAAACATCTTCAGAGTGTTTTGCATAACCTGAAGCTGTGAGCAGTTGAACACAAAGTGGAGAAGACAAGTGAAGTATAAAGGCAGGGAAGGAGCTTTCCTCTAGAGAACCAGAAGGACACCCAAGGAGTGAAGCAGAAGCTTCCTGAAGGACAGAGGTGTTCTGCACCATTACTGCTCCAGCTCCCATCCCACCCAGCTCCACTTTGGAAAGCAAGAAAGCAAGCTCCTTGAAAGATGGCAGTGTCACACCCTGCTCAGCTCAACTCAAAAAGGACACACATGCCAAAGGGCTTGGGCAGTCACCACGTGTCCTGACAGAGGTGCCCTGGAAACCATGCTGCTGCAAATAAGGCAGAAGACACTGAAGACCACTCTGCCCTAAGAACTGCACTCTCCCTCTGGAGAGGCTTCCAGAGGAGAAGACAAGAGCAGGGTAGAACTTTGGTCTAACAGAGTGAATTCCCTTAGAAGCCAGAGTTCAGCAGAGAGAGCAAACAGAGGTGTCAGGAGTAGGGAATGCTGACAGCAAATGACTCCATGTTCTTAGCAGTGGGAATGCCTGGAGATGACAGTGACAAAGAGGTTGTAAGGCTGTCCCCAGGGGGTGCCATTGACCCAGGACACAGCACTTGATCATGTACTCACAGCTTGACAGAAGCAATGGTTGGAAGAAACCTCTGGAGGTTGCTAGCCTGACCTCAAGCTTGGGCTCCAGCCAGCACCAGATCAGTTCAACCTTGGCTTTGTCTGCCAAAGTGCTGAGCTCTAAAAGGAAGGTCTCACAGCCTCTCTGGGAGCCTTTTCTAGAGCCGTACTATCCTTCTGGTAAAGATCTTTTGGTTTAATATATTCCAGCTTTGGTGCATGTCCAGAGAAGGGCAACAGAGGTGGGGAAGGGTCTGGAGCACAAGTGTTGTGAGGAGCAGCTGAGGGAAGTGGGCTTGGTTAGTCTGGAGAAGAGGAGGCTCAGGGGAGACCTCATCTGTCTCTACAACTCCCTGAAAGAAGGTTGTAGTGAGGTGGAGGTTGGTCTCTTCTCTCAAGTAACAATAGGAAAGGCCTCAAGTTGTGCCAGGAGAAGTTCAGATTAGATATTAGGAAGAATTTGTTCCCTGAAAGGGTTGTCAAGCCCTGGCACAGACTGCCCAGGGAGGTGGAATCACCCTCCTGGGACTGTTCAAAACCCATGCAGATGTGGTAGCTGGGGAGATGGTTTAGTAGTGAGCACAGCAGAAAGAAATGCTTCTGCAGAACAGGAAGCCTTGCCTGAGGTCACAATTCCATCCCCACCTCCACAAAAGGCACAGCTAAGAGCAGAGTGCTTGCAGGGCCAGTTGAGAGCTACAGCATGGACTGACTCCAGCTGGTGCTGCCCATCTCTGTGCCAAACTGCCAGGAACCCTGAGACTGCTGGGAAGGTGACAGTGAGCAAAGCAGTGACACAACAGATGTTGTTTCCATGTGTGGCTCAGCACTGAGATGGAGAAATGGCAGCTCCAAATTCAGTGCCAGAGCTTGCTTCCTGCAGAAACCCAGCAACCAGAGCACAGAATCCTTAAGGTTGGAAGAGACCTCCAAGATCTTCAAGTCCAACCATCAACCTATCACCCCCATGCCACTAAACCATGGCCCTAAGGACCACAGCTAGATGTTTTGTGAACCCCTCCAGGGATGGTGACTCCACCACTGCCCTGGGCAGCCTGGGCTATGAGGAACTGGAATTCACAGGAACCATTCCCAGTTTTCTTCTCCCTGAAGCAGCAGCTGTAGCTGGTGGAGCTCTCACAGCAGAACACAATGCAGTGGAAACACTGAACTCAGTGGAGTCAGCAGTGCAAGTGATTGTGTAAAACATCTTAACACTGTTGACTTCTGAAGTGACTTACCCAAAATACCACTTCAGAACTTTGGCTGGAGCTGCTTTGAGAAGTCTCCTGGTTGATCTTAGCATGGGAGACTGAAAAAATTGCTTTCTTCTTCCTAACTGACAGCCATATAATCAAAGATGATAGTCTGTCCCTCTTCTCTCTCTCTCTCTCCCTGAACAACATGTTGCAGAATCAAGCAAGCTCTAATTGCAAGTAGAAAGTCTGCATTATAGAAATGAACATTAAAATTTTCATTAGTCACCAATTTTAATTACTTTTATTAGGAGTGATGGTATTCATAAGAGATGCTGCTATTTGGAAGGCAGTGCAATGCAAGCTACCTCAGCCAGGACTCTTGGTGAAGAGGAATTGCTTTCCAACACCTCTGCTGTCAACTTTTGGGGAGAACCTTGGACCAACAACAATATATTGCTGTTTCCCAGCAGCAGGGATGGTTCAGTGGGGCAGCAGATGACTCCTGCAGATCAACCTGTGCAGTGTGGCTAGTTTTGTCAACACAAAGAGAATTCCTTTGTCACCTAAGAGTTTGTCATGGAAATGAAGTCACAGCTGGAAAAACATTGATCAAAATCAACTATGATCAAAAAAGGGCTGGAGGATTCCAGTTCCTGTCTTGCAATCCTCATGATAATCATTTGTGATGGCTGCAAACAGGTGGCTCACAGAATCATGAAGGTTGGAGGAGGCCTCCAAGATCAAAGTCCAACCATCAGCCTAGCACCACCATGCCACTAAACCATGGCCCTCAGCACCACATCTGGATGGTTTTGGAACCACTCCAGGGATGGTGACTCCACCACTGCCCTGGGCAGCCTGGGCCAATGCCTGACAACTCTTGCTGGGAAGAAACTGTTCCTGATATCCAACCTAAACCTCCCCTGGTGCAACTTGAGGCCATTTCCTCTTGTCCTCTCACTGGTAACTTGAGAGAAGAGATGACTTCAGCTCACATCTCCAAAGGAGACTGTCAGTAGCACAGGTCACCTCACACCATCTCAAGGCAAGGATCATTGTTTTCTCAGAGAGAATTTTTCCTTCCCTGGCTTGTACACAACTTGCTTTAGCACTTGGGGTTTTTTGACAGTTTCTTGTCCAAGTCAGAACCAGCTTTAAACTGGAGCTGATCTGTCAGCAGATCTGTGAGTTTCACACATTCACAAATGCAAAGTCCTCTCCTCCTCCCTACCCCCCATCTGTAGGAAATACAACATGTAGCAGCCATCAGCTTTGGGAAAGAAATCCTAATTGCCATGGCAGAGCAACTGCTGGGCTGGCTGTAAGAGGTCCTTAACATCTGGTCCTTCAGAGAGTCAAGGAAGGGCCAGAAGGGAACAGAGATCTTTGCAAAGAGACAGTACCCAAGAGGACAGGGAGAAGTCCTGGGCAGATGGGCACAATGTGGAGATGATGCACTCAATTTCACAGGATCCTTAAATCCCAGCATGGTTGGAGTTGGAAGGGACCTCTGGGGATCATCTAGTCCAACCCCTCTGCTCCAGCAGGGTCACCCACAGCAGCTTGCCCAGGGTCACCTCCAGCTGCCTTGGGAATCTCTCCCCAGAAGGAGATTAAGGTCATTAAGGCTGGAAGAGACCTCCCAGATCATCAAGTCCAAGCACAACTCAGCTTCCCACTTCTCTCTCCTGGGACTGCAGAGTTTGAAGCAGCTCATGTGTGAATGTCTGCAACAGAGCTCAGCCTGGGTAAGAGCCTGAGGCTGGGGAACATCTCCACATGTTTTCAACACAACCTCTAAAGCTCTCACACTGCCCCTGTGCACTACCAGCTCTGCTTCTAGAGGTTTCTGCAAACATTCCTCATTTCTCCTTCCCATTTTCTGCAGGTGGCCCAAATGTCTTTTGGGGAACCAGCTGGAGCAAGGCAGCTCCTGGAAGAATGGCAAAGTCAAAGCTGCACCTGGCTTCAGCTGATAGATGGGGACTTTCAGGAAGTAGATGCAGAGGCAGATGAATGCCTTCATTTGAATACTAATGTTAACTGGAAGGATTAATGGAGACAGTGATGGATTATTTGCCATCTTTCCCACACTAGGGGTTGGGTTGGATTATTCATTCACTGAAGGTGTTATTTTCTGATTAGCTGCACCACCTGAATTATTCAGCTCCTAGGAGAAGCCTCTGCTGAAGGCAGAAATAAAGATATGATGAGTTTACCCAACTTCAGTCACCTCTCAACACAAAAGTGTTACTTTAATCCTCCTGATTTCTTTCCTGTAAACTGACTGACAAGCTCACTGCACTCTATGCCCCTGCCTTCATTCCAGCTCCTCCTGGCTCTTTTCTCCCAGGTCTAAATCATATTGGGGTTCCAAAGTAGGCAGTGCCATGACATGTCACTCATCAGGAGCCATCCTTCTGTTTCTCTGCAGCACCCTTGCTAGAGCATCTCCAAATGCAGACAGATTGTGGCTGGATGACAGAAGTGCTCTGAGGAGTGATGGGTTGGATCTCACTGCCTTTTCTCTTGGCAAATTCCCAGGGAACTCTGGATCCTAACTCAGGAGGCAACAGCTTTAGCATTCCCATCCTGCCTCCCAGTGCCTTCTTACAGCCAGCTCCACTGGCTGGGAAAGGTCAGCAACAGAAATGAGACTTAGTCATCATCTTTGTCTTCAAATCTTCTACCAAATCTGCACTGCTTAGCCTGAGATCTTTCACAGCCAGGTTCCTAGGGGCAGTTTCCCTGCATCTGCTGCAAAGGTTGGTCAGGTGGTTTGGAGAAATGAGCCTCACAAAGCCAGGCTGCTCTGCCAAGCCATGCTCCCCACCTTCCCTCTTTGCTGTTTGGTGTTCTCCAGCAAATCAGAGATACAGAGCCAGAATCAGGAGCTGGTCATGGGTCACTGGTGACAGCTGAAAGGTGGGCCTGCTCTGTTTCTGAGAAGTTCCCTGGCTTGGGCTATTCTAAATCACAGGTGGAACATCATCTTGGGTCATGCACAGCAAAGCTTCCAGAGAAAACACAACTCATGGACTGGAAGAGTTCAGCTGAAGCAGCTGTTCTAGGATGTCAGCTGCTGGAAGGCTTTGAAGGCCCAGGGGTCAGTGTCCTGACAGACACAGACAGAACCACAGAGTCATTAAAGGCTGGAAGAGACCTCTAAGATCATCAAGTCCAACCATCAACCTATCCCCACCATGCCACTAAACCATGGCCCTCAGCACCACATCTAGGTGTTTTCTGAACCCCTCTAGGGATGGTGACTCCACCACTGCCCTGGGCAGCCTGGGCCAATGCCTGACAACTCTTGCTGGGAAGAAACTGTTCCTGATATCCAATCTAAACCTCCCTTGGTGCAACTTGAGGCCATTTCCTTTTGTCCTCTGCCTGGTAAGCCAGGAGAAGAGACCAACCCCCACCTCACTCCAACCTCCTTTCAGGTAGCTGTAGAGAGTGAGAAGGTCTCCCCTGAGCCTCCTCTTCTTCCTCAGACTAAACAACCCCAGTTCCCTCAGCTGCTCACCAGACTTATTCTCCAGACCCTTCCCCAGCCTCACTGCCCTTCTCTGGACACACTCCAATGCCTCAAATGTCCTTCTTGGAGTGAAGGGCCCAAAACTGAGCCAGTATGTCCATAGTGGGATGACTGCTTGCACACCCTTCACTGCTAGCAATGCTCAGCCATCAGAGATCTCTGTGGTCCCTCCTGGCTCCACAATCCACTGACATCTTCACTGCACTGCAACTGACTGATTTTTTTTCCCCTCTATTCCTTTAATCAAAGCAACAGGACTTCAAAAGAAACACAATGTCTACAACAGCTACATTTGATATCTAAAAGCTCTTTCTGATGAAGCAATGACTTCTTTTTCCTTCCATTTAGAGACTGAAAGAACTTGTCCATTCCAAATGACCAGCTGATAGCAGGCTTGGGGTCAGGAGTGGGTTGAGAGTGAAGGACAGAGGCTGATGCTGCTATAGAAGCATTCAGTGAACACTCAATTTCTGCTCTGCAATCAGTCTAACAAAGCACAGCTTCAGATATTGGATGTGATCAAAATCTCTGCTGTGATTCAGATAAACATCAGAGAAGTTAGCAGTAGGTTGCTGACTGCTGACCAGCAGCAGGACCCAGGGGAATGGCCTGAAGCTGTGCCAGGGGAGGGGCAGGTGAGATCTTAGGCAAAGGTTCTTCACCCAGAGCACTGGAACAGGCTCCCCAGGGGTGCACTCATGGCACCAACTCCCATGGAATTCTGAAAGCATCTGGCCAATGCTCTTAGCCACATGGGGTGGCTGTGGGGTTGTCCTGTGCACAGACAGGAGTTGGGCTTGATGATCCTGGTGGCTCCCTTCCAATTTGAGCCATTCTGTGATCCTAGGTTAAAAAAGGGGAAAAAAATCTCTTAAGCAAGTCAGAAGTTGCCAAGCAGTGTCTGAGAGCCATGGGGAACTTCCTTCTGAGTCCTGAGAGCTGCTGAGGACAGATGAATGTCCTCAGAAACCTTCCAGCTCAGAGCAGGTTGATGCACATCCAAGTGCCACAGGCAATGCTGTCTCTCACAGATGCACCAAGAGGCTGCCCTTCTGAAGAACTTCATGGAAGATTTTTCATTAAGACTCTCATTTTGTGGCCTAAGAATACTAATTGTGAATGGAGGTGGCAAGCCTTCCCCATCTGATCAGCCTGATCAAAGCACCCTGCTTGTGTGCACAGAGCACAATGCAGGCAGCAGATTGCATCCCAATGAGGCTCTGACAAGAGTGAAGCACAGAAAGTTCTGGAAAGTACAAAAAGTGAAAGTTGGAAGAGAGATTTCTGGGTTTCTGTCCAAAAAAATACCCCCAAAAACACAACCAACCAAAAACCCCCACATTTTTTTGCATGTCAAAATCTCTGATTTGGTGTTTTATCTGCTACAGCCACACAGGCAAATCCCATCTGCATCCTGCAGCATTATAAATATGGAGTTAATATACTACTTTGTCTCCAGCTCTTCTCCTCCTTGAGAGCTGAATTCAAGTCTTTAGAGCTCATTATTCCCCAGCCCATTTATTAAACAATGCCCTTTCAGGAGTGTTTTCAGAGCCACAGAATGAAAATTCTGCCTCTTCAGAAGCAGATGAGGGGAAATGATTGGGAGGAAGAAGGAGCCCAAGCTGGCCAGGTGGAGTCTGGTTGGGTATTAACTAGCTTCCCTCATTCCCTGGGACACATCTGCACTGCAGAGAACATCACAAAGCAAATCAGGCTTGGGAAATGGCTGGGGGTGTGCAAAGGAGAGCAGAGCTGCCTGCACCCAGCCTGCAGGGACAGGGACAGGGTCATGCTGTCATGGGGAGAGCCAGAAGGATGGATGGTTAAACAGAACCCCCAAATTCCAGTATGGCTGGGGTTGGAAGGGACCTCTGGGGATCATCCAGTCCAACCCCCTGCTCCAGCAGGGTCATCTCCAGCTGTCTTGGGAATCTCTTCCCAGGAGGAGACTCCACAACCTCTCTGGGCAGCCTGGGACAGGGCTCAGCACCCTCACAACAAATAAGTTTCTCTTCCTGTTCAGGTGGAACCTTCTGGGTTCCAGTTGGTGCTCAGTGCCCCTTGGGCTGTCCCTGGGCACCACTGAGCAGAGTCTGGCCCCAGCCTCTTGCCCCTCACCCTTTGGCTACTGTTCAGCATTGAGCAGCTCCCCTCTGTGTCCTGGTCCTGGGGATGACTGAAGAGCTCAGCCAGCAGACTGGGGCTCACACAGGGTGGAAGGAACCACAGTGCATCAAACCTCCCACCTAGGTACCAACACCTTCATCTTATGACACTAGAGACCTTCCAGTGAAGGAAACATGCTAAAAATGAGGGGAAAACCCTTCCAGAGGACAACCTCCACCCTGAGGCTATGCTAAGTTCAATCACTCACCAAGAACATCAAAATGTTGATCTGCACATGGCTGTGGTTTGATGCCCTGGGCAGTTCAAGCAGCAGCATTGGAGCTTTGTGGGCTAAGGTGTGTCCACATATTGCTTGGGAAGGCAACCAACAGCCAAGGCAAGAGGAATGAACACTCTTGCATGGACACAGCAAGTGTCTTCAGGAGTACAACCAGGAACAAAAAACTTTCCAGCTAGGTTCTGGGAACACAGAGGGGGAAGAAAATCTAACAAACTGTGAGAAAGGAAATGGAAAAGAGACAGAAAACCTCATTAAGAGTAATAGAATAGTTCTGGCTTCTCAAGAGAACACTGCTAAGTGCTGCAAAACAGACCTCAGAACTGCAGCAACCAGCTCTATTGACCACCAGAGCCAGGATCTCAGCAAAGGCACTACTTTCATTAAATGATCCAATTTTCTCTCCTTCCTGCTCTTAACTAACCTCTCAATGACCCAAAGGCAGTACTTGCACTGAGGCTGATGACTGCATCCTCTGCTAACATCTCCCCTTGCTCCACAACCACCCAATGTCCCTCTACAGGTATGACTTTCTCTCCCACATAGGTTGACTGATGGGCACAATCAAGTGAAGCTCAGAGCAGTTGCTTTTGCCCTCTCCATTTCTCAGCTTAAAGCAACATTAAAAGGCCTGAAATGCACCTGTTTTCCCCAAGTCTATCAGCACATCTTATAAAAGCTACTTCCCTTCCCCATAAACTGTGCCCTTCCAGACAGGCATGGGAGTCTCTTTGTTCCCTGGTAGATATTGAGCTCCCCTGGCACACAGGTGACAGAGAGAAGCTCTCTGGAACTTCATACTGAGCTTCAAAGAAGCTGGAAGACTATAAATCATCAATGTGTGCTAGAGGCCTGTGGCCAGCAGGGCAGGGAGGGGATTGTGCCTCTGCTCTGCTCTGGGGAGACCTCAGCTGCAGTGCTGGGGCCACCTCTGGAGTCCTCTGCACAGCACAGACATGGACCTGGTGGAGAAGGGCCAGGGGAGGCCACAAAAATGATCTGAGGGCTGGAAGCTCTCTGCTGTGAGGCCAGGCTGAGAGAGCTGGGGCTGTTCAGCCTGGAGAAGGCTCTGGGATGACCTTACTGCAGCCTTCCAGTACTTCCAGAGGGCCTGCAGGAAAGCTGAGGACAGACTGTTTAGCAGAACCTGTTAAGACTGGACAAGGGCTGATGCTTTTAAACTAAAAGAGGGAGATTTAGTCTAGATAGAAGGAAAAAATGTTTTCCAAAGAGGCTGGTGAGAGCCTGTCCCAGGTTGCCCAGAGAGGTGGGAGATGTCCCATGCCTGGAACCATCCCAGCTCAGGTTGTTTGGGGCTCTGAGCAACCTGCTCTAGTTGGGGATGTCCCTTCTGACTGCAGGCAGTGCAGGGGGGTTGATGTTAGATGCCCTTGAAAGGTCCCTTCCAACCCAAACTGTTGTATGCTTCTATGATCTGAGGCACTGGGATGCTAGAGTCCACAGGAGCACCACAGGTTAAAGGATGATTCTGTGCTCCAGCATCAGCAGCTGCAAACAGCCAGACAACTGCAGAGGACTCAGCCTCTCTAGATACCATTAATCAACAACAACAACATAAAGAAGCAGCAGCAGCCAAGCCACACAAAGCTATCTGCACACCAGACTCCTCAACCTTTAATGAGGTTTCTTTGGATGTGAATCTGCCCAGAATGGGAGGCAAATATCAACATTGATTTCTCCTGGCACTACTACCTTGGCCTAAAAGCCATGGCAGGGGGAACACTTTGTGCAGGAAGATTGTCAAGGTTCCTGTGAAAACCCAAACTGAGCAGAATGCTGAATTCTGCTTCAGATTCCAACTGTGACTCTGAAATGGGCTTTGCTCAAGCTTTGTTGAAGAAACAATTTATTATAGCACTTAATCTCCCTGATGAAAGAAATGGAGATTTTAGCCTGCTAATAAGCTGTGTAGAAGCCATGACTAATTAACCTAATTACAGGAGTCTGTGACAAAATGTGATTGTACTAAAACCATGCCTCAAGTAACTGGAGTTGCCAAAACCCCTTGAAGGCCAATAAAGCAACACACACATTACCAGAACATAAACACTGAGAAGGTTGGCAGCAGGGATGTTACTGATAGCAAAATCAATAGCAAAATCATCACAAAATACAGTTTGAGGAGCATTCAGTGTCTGAGAACACAGAATTCACTCTGAAAGTGCTGATTCTGGCCAAGTGGCCTCCAACCCTTGGAGATGTGGAGCTCATGAGGGCACAGCAGGTGCCCACTGAGGCTGAAGACACCTGATGTGTGTGCAGCACACTTGGACACACTCACATCCTCCTGTCTCATGGCTCAGCAGAAGGTTAGATGCAGAGCAGCATTTCTTGGCATCAAGAGTTTCTCAACCACAAACCCCAGGAGACTCAAGGGGAGAGAGAAAGCAGAGCAGGAAGGGTTCATCTCAGAGAATCAGTTCCTGCTGCTTCCCACAGGGCTCTCCTGGAGAAGCTACCTGCTCATGGCTGTGACAGGTAGGAAATTGGCTGCCTAGCTGAGCCCAAAAAGTTGTTGTGGATGCAGTTAGCTCCAGCTGGTGACTGGGCTCAGAGCTAGGATCACTTTAGTGTCTTTAGCAGGGATTTGGGCACCCTGAGTGTGCATGCAGATGACACCAGGTTGTGTGGGAGCATTGATCTGCTGGAGGGTAGGAAGGCTCTAAGAGGGACCTGGCCAGGTGGATGGATGGGCTGAGGTGGTGACTGATCACAAGAAGTTCAACAAGGCCAAGAACCAAGTCCTCCACTTGGATCACAACAACTCCATGAATGCTCCTGGCTTGGGATAGAGTGGCTGGAAAGCTGCCTGGGGAGGGCTGGGGGGGAAGAGCCTGGAAGCGTTGGTCCAACAGCATCTGAAGATGAGGCAGCAGTGTGCCCAGGTGGCCCTGAAAGCCAACAGCATCCTGGCTTGGATCAGAAACAGAGTGGACAGTAGGACCAGGGAAGTCAGCATCCTCCTGTACTGGGCACTGGGGAGGCCACACCTTGAATCCTGGGTTCAGTTTTGGGCTCCTCACTCCAAGAAGGACATTGAGGCATTGGAGTGTGAACAGAGAAGGGCAGTGGGGCTGGGGAAGGGTCTGGAGGATAAGTCTGGTGAGAAGCAGCTGAGGGAACTGGGGTTGGTTAGGCTGAGGAAGAGGAGGCTCAGGGGAGACCTTAGCTCTCTCTACAACTCCCTGAAAGGAGGTTGGAGTGAGGTGGGGGTTGGTCTCTTCTCCTGGCTTACCAGGGAGAGGACAAGAGGAAATGGCCTCAAGTTGCACCAGGGGAGGTTTAGATTGGACAGCAGGAACAGTTTCTTCCCAGCAAGAGTTGCCAGGCATTGGCCCAGGCTGCCCAGGGCAGTGGTGGAGTCACCATCCCTAGAGGGGTTCAAAAAACATCTAGATGTGGTCCTTTGGGCCATGGTTTAGTGGCATGGGGGTGGTAGGTTGATGGTTGGACTTGATCTTAGAGGTCTCTTCCAACCTTCATGGTTCTGTGATGCCATGTATGTACATCTGCAGTCCATGGAGATGACACAGCCCAAAGACAAAAAGCATAGGCTATTTTCAAGTTCCCCTGATGCTGTCTGTTGACCCTCAGTGTCCATTTAATTTGCCTTCAAGGAAGAAGCAGAGAAGACAACTGCTGCTGTCTGAACAGTAAACTCCACTGCTGAAGGAAAGAGGAGGAAAGAAAGGGTGGAGAATTGTGTTAATTCCTCCACTATTATGGAAATATGCCTTTTAGAGGATGAACAGAGTTGGTTCAGGGAGAAGTTCCAGGCTGATTTTATGGCTGTAAATGTGATTGTGACATTTCCAACACGAGCTCTGTGTGCACAGAATGAGGCAGAGGCCAGGTCCAAGGCACCAGCACAGAGACAGGGATGAGAGCTCCTGCTCAGGGCAGATGGAGCTGGCATGCTACCATTCCATGCAACCATTTGAAGTCACTCTGGGTCAGCTGGGTTAGAAACATCAGCTTCTGAGCTGCAGGCTGCAACTTGGAGCTCTCCCTTGCTGCTCCCATCAGAGACAGTGTTTGCCCAGGGAAGCCCAGCCCAGGAAGGCATTTGGGCACCTGAAGCCAGATCTCCTGCAAAACAGTGGGAAGCTCCACAAAATGCAAACAGGAAAAGAGTATCAGAGATGTTTGGGGCCTGGATGATGATATTTTGTCTGGTTAGCCTCCAGGGCAGCATGGTGCAAGGGACAGAAAGGGGAAAAATCAATGTTCCAGGTGAAAGCCTGAGAGAACTGCTCCAGTGAAGCCAGGATGTCTTCACTCCCCCCCTTTACAGCACTGGAGAAATGTCCCATGAGAGCAGCATACTTACACCACAGCAGGTGCCAGAGACTGCTCAGAAGCCACAATAAACTAAAGATACAAATCTCAGACCCAGGAAGGTGTCCATGACCATGCCTAACACGAAGAACACTTTGCCCCCTTCCAGAAAACCAATCCCACCCTGCTGAATCAGGTCCCCACCCAGCACAGTTGACAGTTGTTGACAAAGAGGAGCAAAGATCAGAACATCAGCATGGTTGGAAAAGACCTAGGAGCTCATGGAGCCCAACTGCCCACCCAAAACTACCATGCTCACCTCTAAATCATCTTATTGCTCAAGGGCCATAAGTGTCATCTCTTTGGGATGCTCTTCCTCACCTCTCACCCCAAACACATGGCAGCTGTTAGACCTTCTCATGGCCATGGCAGTGTTCTGCCAGCTGCCACTGCTCCAGCTCCAGCACCCCTCTGCAGATGGTCACACCTACCCTAAATTCCCACCTCCTCCCAACCAGGGTGAGGATCTCCCTGTCCTTTACAATCTACAACCAGGAAAGCCAGAGGTTATTCTCATTCCTAGCTAACAGAGACAGAAGCCTAAATCTCAGAGGGAAAAATCAGCTTCTTGGGGACACACAGATTATCAGAGGTCATGAGGAGCCCACAGAGTTGGTCTGTACCTCCAGAGCTCTCCATTTCTGTGCTACTTCTCATGGGTGGGCAAAACTTTGTTCCCCAAAGGCTATAAGGACAAACCTGAAGGCTGCTGCAAGGCTTTCAGAGGAGGTAAGAGCCATTGATCTCACTAAGTGAAGCAGATACCTTGATTCCTCCCCAGGAGTGGTTAGACAGGAACTCCACAGGGCTGGTGACTCCAGCCTCTGCTGGGTACCTCAGTAGGAAATCCAGTTCCACCAGGCTGATTTCTTTCTTCATCAGAAGTATCTGTAATTCCAAACCAAACAAGATGATCTAGAGCAGCCAGGACCCAGGGCAGCCACAGGGACTCTAAGATTCATTAGCCAACTGATGGAGCTGCCAAATGTGTGGCTGAGAAGCACCCAGAGGGCTGTGATGAAGCATACCATGGAGGTGCTTTGGGTCTCCTCAAAAGAGGACTAGGAATAAACATGCAGATTGGCCACATAAGATGCCCAAAATTTGGGAAACACTCTGTAAGCAAGGGCTGTGATGCAGGCTGAGGGACAGCACACTGAGGAGAAGTCCCTGCCAGCAGAGACACAGGCTGCAAGCTGTGCTGGAGCTCCCTGTGCTTGGGAGCTGCCCCTAGACAACAGATCACCTTCTTGAAAGGACACAGAGCATGTGTCCCTAGGGCATGCTACCAAGGTCTTCTCCACCTCTCTCAGGAGCTTCTCAGTTCTGAAAGTCAGGAGACACTGAGAGAGTTTTGGAAAAGCAAACAAATAACCTAAATCAAAGGAACCCCCAACCTTATGGTGCATACAGCAAGAGAAGAAGCAGGGCCCTGAGGTCTCAAACACTGGAGAGCACCTGGGCCACTCAGCTACTACTTTTGGAAGGAGTCAGATTGCCAGAGCAGTGTTGGAGGTGACTCTGGAAAGCCACACAATGCTCAGGAGCCCATCTGGAGCCACTGCCAGCCTCCTGAAACCTCAGAGATGAACTCCAAAGACCCTGAGCACCAGGTTCTGGCTGGAGAAAGAAGAGGTTTGGAGTGATGAGTTTGTCATTTCCTTGTCACAGATCCTAGACTGTGTCTCACTACTGCCCAGTGGGCAGTGGCATCTGACCTGTGCCTCAGACCTCTTCCATCAGGGATGGCAATGAGGTTCTCACTTCAAGAGCCAACTGGTTTTTGCTCTGGGAGGATCCAGTGTCTCATCACCCAACTGCCTCCAGACACCAAAACTGTGGATGCTGGTTTCCCTGACAGCTTGAAGTGAGCTACTGACTACTTGTAATGCTTAGTGTAGTTACAGGCATGATGTGTGGTGCTTGAACCCCTCATTCAGAGGTGTACATTAGAGAAGGGAGGTGCCCTTTGGGGCAGCAGCAAGGCTGACATTGCAGAGGAGAAGCTGACTTCTCACACACAGACAACCCAGTGAGGCAATTTTATTCTAGCTATGCCTTCTATCTATGAACACATAGATAATCACATATAAACAGTCACTTTCTCTCTGACAGATAGCATTTCCTTCTGTAAAGTTAACCATGGCAATTACTGGATCAAGGTTAATTAGAGCTGCAGTGTTCCAGCAGTTCCAGCATGGTTACTATCTGCATCCCACATGGCAGCACATTTCCACTGCACCTTCCTAACAGCTTCACAACATCACCACTCTTTATTGACTGGATGTGATTTGATACTCAGAGGTCTCCTTGTTTAGATCCTAGCCTAAAAACCACACTAACACAGCAGACAAAAGGCAGCAGATCTGTAGCAAGGCCTTCTTCTGGACAAAACCAACAAGCCTTCAGGACCAGGCTGCTTTGCCCCTGTCAGCTTCTGTGAGCAGCTTTTCCTCTCTCAGCCAACCATCAACCAGCATCATGCAGATCAAACCCAACATCTCTGACTGCTCTCAGTGAGAGAGGCAGAGAAAGAAAGCAGTTCCCCAGCCCCTGGATATGCTGCTCTGGTGGCTGAAGGCCACAGCTGTGACCCTGAGAGCTCCCTCTGCACCCCAATCCCTTCACCTGCAGAACAAATCATGGCTCACACAACCATGAAGGTTGCAAGAGACCTCCAAGATCATCAAGTCCAACCATCAACCTAGCATCACCATGCCTCTAAAGCATGTCCCTACAGCTTGCTGAAGGGGTGATGCTTACCTGGAAGGCTAGCTGGGCAGCATAGGTCAGTTTGTCAGCCTCAAAGAGCCCCCGGGTGGTGTACTGGAAGACAGAGAAGGTGATGCTGTCCAGCAGGTTCTGCACACGCTCTGGGACCTGCTCAGCTGGAGCAGCCTTCTCAATGGCCTTCTGGAACACCATTCTGAAGGCCTGAGGGGTGAGACACAGGACACTGGTGGTTTCCAGATGCTCTTTGCATGCTCCTGGATATCACCTCAAGTGGTGGGACCAGCAAAGCATTCCTGGCTAGGGCTGGAACATCTCTGCTGGGGAGGAAGGCTGAGATAGTTGGGGTGCTTCAGCCTGGAGAACAGAAGGCTCTGGGAAGACCTGACTGAAGCCTTCCAGTACTTCAGGAGAGCCTGCAGGAGAGCTGGGGACAGACTTCTTAGCAGGACCTGGTAAGACTGGACAAGGGCTGATGGTTTGAAACCAGAAGAGGGAGATTTAGTCTAGACAGAAGGAAGAAATGGTTTCCAAAGGGGATGGTGAGACATTAACAGAGGTTGCCCAGAGAGGTGGGAGATGTCCCATGCCTGGAACCATCCCAGCTCAGGTTGTCTGGGGCTCTGAGCAACCTAAGAGAAGGAGAGGGAAGGGGCAGGGGCCACAGGGAGGGAAGGGGCAGGGGCCACAGGGAGGGAAGGGGCAGGGGGCACACACCAAACAACCCCAAACCCCTGCTTAGCAAAGATTCCATACATGAGGACCCAGCCAGCAGAAAACAAGCAGGCCAAGAGAGATGAGCATCACCAACTGGATCAGGCCAGACAGTTTTGGCAGCATTATTCTTAGGGTTCTACAAAGGCAAAACAATGCCTCAACAAATTAAAGTAGCACTGCTACCTCCTGCATTATTAAATAGCCACAGACTGCATCTCCCTGCTTAACATTCCTTTACTCTGTGCTAAAGGATGCTGCAGAAGAGCACATAAATCTGGTGTGCTCCAGTTCCTAATGGGCTTCTAGCTTCTAGCTGTGTGCTAAGGATTTGAACATCACCTCTGTGCATCTTTGTACAATCCCTTTATGATCTGTCATCAAAAGTTATCAGATAAAAGCCTTTCAGCCACTAATTTCCTATGGATTTATACACATTGCTAATGTGAGCTGGAAAACATTAAACAAACAAGCCACAGAAGATGGAGATGAAAGGTGAGAGACCTCAGGAGCTCCTGTGTCTATTATGCCTGTGGAAGGGCTGGACCTTTCCAAGGGCATCCTTGCACAAAAGCTCTTCTGCATATTTTCCTGGTTAAATTATTTCAGCCTATGAGTCAGATATCAAACAGAAAATCTTCTCTGTGGAGGAGGCACTAGCACTGAACCCTGGCCCTCAGCACCACAGCTACACCTCTTCTCAATCCCTCCAGGCATGGGGACTCCACCCCTGCCCTGGGCAGCCTGGGCCAGGCCTTGACAACCCTTTCAGGGAAGAAATTGTTCCTAATGTCCAACCTAAACCTCCCCTGGTACAGCTTGATGCCATTTCCTCTTGTCCTATTGCTTGTTCCTTAGGAGAAGAGATCAACCCCCACCTGGCTTCAGCCTCCATTCAGGGAGTTGGATAGAGTGAGGTCTCCCCTGAGCCTCCTCTTCTCCAGCCTAACCAACCCCAGTTCCCTCAGCTGCTCCTCACAACACTTGTGCTCCAGACCCTTCACCAACTTCACTGCCCTTCTCTGGCCACACTCCAGCACCTCAGTGTCCTTCTGGCAGTGAGGAGCCCAAAACTGACCCCAGGATTGGAGCTGTGGCCTCCCCAGTGCCCAGTCCAGGAGGAAAATCCCTACCCTAGCCCTGCTGCCACACTAGTGCTGATCCAAGCCAGGATGCTCTTGGCCACCTTTATTCCCAGTAATAAAGGATGTTAATGCCTCACTCTGCCAGACTTGGTCTTTACACAAGTCTTCAGCTGCTCTAGAAAGAAATTAAGTCAAAGAAAAAAAAAGAAAAGAAAAGAAATTGCTAGGAAAAAAAAAATAGCAAAAAGCTAATTAAGTCTAAAAGCTAATTAACCTGCTCTCAGTCTGCCCCTGCAGGAGGGTCACTGGCACTCTCAGAGCTGAGCAGGGACCCTCACCCACACTCAGTACTCAACCCAGAGGGACCTTTCCTTTTAGCACTCAGCCTACTCCTCCCTGGGTCTTGGCAGGTGCTCCTTCCACCCATGGCAGTGGTGAACATGCTCTGCTCAGCACCTGGAGCAAGTTCTGCACAGATCTCTCTCACTGGGCACTGAACACTGCTGCAATCCATGTTCAGGAGACACAGAAAGAAAGACATGACAGGAAACTTCTCCCTAAAGCCCAACCAGAAGAAGGGGGTTAGGTTAGATCATCTTATCTGGAAGTTCAAACAGCCCCAAGAAGCCAGAGCTGATGATTTTTGGCCCTCAGGAAGGAGGAGAAGCAGCAGCAGTGCCTGCTCTGGCTCCTGAGGACAATACCTTCAGAGAGAACTGGTACATGGGGTGGATGGCATGGAGGTCATTGATGATGAAGTAGAGCAGAGAGGCTCGAGCAGCAGCAGGCCTGTAGTGCTCTCTGGCCTCATTGATCTTGGCTTCAGTCACCCCAGACTCCTGGACCTGGCAGGAAAACACAGAACAACATTCCAGGGAATAACATCTCTGCTGATGGGATGAGATCTGGCACCAAGCTGGCAGACCAAGCAGTTGGCTACCTGCATGGGAGCAGCCAGGGACCAGCCTCTGCTCTCTGGACCATGCTGCAGCCAGGCTTGAGCCACCTGCTCCCAGCACCCTCCCTCCTCTGGCATATTCTCCACTTACTCCCTGGTGCCCAAGGCTCTTGTTATCCCCAGCCTCCTCCCCAGGATCTCTGCTCTTTGCTAACCAGAGCTGTTTTCCTCATCAGGGAGTTTTTCCTGCTAATTGCTCCCCTCCTGTGCAGGTCATTAATAACCCAGTGCTGAGCAGACCTAGTGCTGCTCTCCAGGCAGCTTCCCCTGAGGCTGGGAACTGCTAAATTAGGAAGGTATTTGCTGCCTTTCCCCAGCAGCATGCATCTCACCCCTACCTTGCTGGCCAGGGGTCTGCTGGGATGGACATGGTCAAAGCCCTTCTGGCAGCCACATCCAGCCCATTCTTATCTCAGGCATGTTTCACTCTTTCATTCCACTCCAGCAGCATGAAGTGACATCCTCCAGCCTCCCAGGGATTATTTTAGGCTCAGGGCTATAGGTGTCTTGCAACAGAAGCAGTGGTGAGCCAGCCAGCTCAGCAAGCCATGCAATGGAGAGGTGGCAGAACAGGGCTCAGCCCCCAGGGAAACACACACCACTGAGGCTCCTTCTGCTGTGACCTCCTCTGGGTGGGAGCACATCTGCCTGGGGCCCATCAAGCCTCCTCACAAAGCACAGGCTGAGCTGTGAGCTGTTGTCTGCAACCAACACACCTTGGGATCTGGGGGATTAGCCTTGTCTGCATGTGAGCAGTGAGGAACTGCACTCTCTGAGGCCCCCAAAGAGCAGCTTCAACGTCTCCTGCAGGAACAAACACTCCCAGGGGCCATGAATCACTTGCCTCTGGCAGCACCCATGGCTCTCCACTGCCTAGAAAGGGAGCCCAGAGTCAAGCCTAGCCTTGGACAACTAACTTTTAGATATCTCATGCCCAAAATGACTAATAAATTGAGTAAAATACAAGCCAGAGATGGGGAAGAGTGTTGCTTTAGAGCTGGGGTGACTGCCATAGGAAGGAAAAAGTTCTTCCCAGCAAGAGTTGTCAGGCATTGGCCCAGGCTGCCCAGGGCAGTGGTGGAGTCACCATCCCTGGAGGGGTTCAGAAACCATGGAGATGTGGTGCTGAGGGACATGGCTCAGTGGGGACCTGGCAGTGCTGGCTAACAGTGGGGCTGGATGACCATAAAGGTCTCCTCCAACCAGAAGAACTTCATGATTCCATCTGAATCCTGGTGTGACAGCCACACTTCTCAAGTGCCCTCAGGGGCAGAGGAAAACCACTGGGGATTGACCTAACCCTTTCTACCCAGCAAGGTGAAGAGGCAGGGGCCAGGGCTGACACTGCACAGCTAATCCAAATGCTGATTTGTACTCGAAGGAGTGAAGGGGATGAAGTGCCCAAGTTCTTGCAGATTGACTCAAGATGCAAACTCAACAGATTCCAGTCTCTGGTCAGCACTAAAATCCATCTTAATTGAGGGAGTGTGATGTGTTCACCATTAGACTGGAGCAGTTTAAAGCTGCCTTGATAGAGTGTGTAAATTTTATTGTCTTTACATCAGGCCCTGACATTTTCTCTTGGTTTTAAATAGGCCACTTAACATACAAAAGCTCCAAAGAACTAAATGGCCTGAAGCTGTCTTGAATGGAGAGCACTCAATTTATACCACTTGCTATTCTCTAACTCAGCAGAAGAGGCAGCCAGGGGCAGAGTAAAGAAAGAGTAAATCTCCACCCAGAAAGCCTTCGAGATAACATCACAGTCATGCTTTGCTCTAGGCTATCACTGCCTTCCTACCTTCTCTTCAATTTCTGCAGCTGTCTGTTTGGTGATCTCCAAGCTCTCCACCAAGGCTGTGTCTCCCAGGAAGTTCCCAGATGCTGCTGAGAGCCTTGAGAGCAAGTTGTCCTCTAAGGTTTTCAGGGTGATTTTGAATCCATTCTGCTGCTTTGTGAGGTCTGACTGCAATTCAGAAACACAGAAAGTTTGAGCCACAAAGCACACAGCAGAGCAAGGATTAACCTCCTTCCCAGGGAGCAGCCTTCTCTACCTGCCTATTGCCACAGTGCTGCTTACTCCTGGGAACAGGCAGAGTTTTGGGGATCACTCCATATCCAACAGCTCAGAGAAACCTTGAAGAGCACAGAAAGCAGCAGCAGAACTGAGCCTTTGCACTAGGAATGTGTTAAAATGCTGGAAATGAAGCAGGAGGAAGAGACCTCCTTCCCCCATCCCTTCCAGCCTGAAAGATGCTGTGATTTTGTGATTCTGGGATTCCAACCCCACCACACTGAAGGGAGGCAGCAGCATTTGCTCTGTCAGCAGAGGTTTTCAAGCAGTTAACAAACCCTTTCATTAGATGTGGTCCTTAGGGCCATGGTTTAGTGGCATGGTGGGGATAGGTTGATGGTTGGACTTGATGATCTTGGAGCTCTCTTCCAACCTTAATAAGTCATCTGTCAATATTTGGGCTGAAATTTCATATACTTGCTCCACACACACACACAGAGACTCAATCCATGTTAATGCCAAGCCAAGTGTTCAGCAGAGTGTGCACTGAAGCATGGCTGGGATTGCTATTTCAGCTCCAAGTGGCTGTTCTGGAGACATCACACCCAGGAGTTCATCCATGGCAGGAGATAATTTACAAGTCTTCCAACAGAAAACTAACATGGCTAATTTTGTGCCTTCTTGGCATTCAAGCATAATATGCCTTGAAAAAATGACATTTTGCAAGTTATTCTTCCAGCCCATGGAGTGTAAGCCCTGGAGCTACTTCTGAGGATGTGTGGATCTTAGCTCCAGCAGCTTGTACTCCCCACACACTTCCTGAAGCACCCTTGGCATACACTGAGCCACAGCCATTAGGGGTGGAAGAGACCTCCAAGATCATCAAGTCCAACCAGCAACCTAGCACCACCATGCCACTAAACCATGGCCCTAAGGACCACAGCTAGATGTTTTTGGAACCCCTCCAGGGCTGGTGACTCCACCACTGCCCTGGGCAGCCTGGGCCAATGCCTGACAACTCTTGCTGGGAAGAAACTCTTCCTGCTATCCAATCTAAACCTCCCCTGGTGCAACCTGAGACCATTTCCTCTTGTCCTCTGCCTGGTAAGCCAGAAGAAGAGACCAACCCCACTTCATTCCAGCCTCCTTTCAGGGAGTTGTAGATAGAGCTAAGGTCTCCCCTCCAACCTCAATGATTCTGTGCTATGCTAACCATGGTCACCCCTAACCCCCCCAGGGCAGATCACCAAAGGCAAGTGGCTCTGCTGCATTTCCAGCCCAGGGCTGAGCATGTCTCTCATGGTCCCAGCCAGGACTCACCCCTGAAAGCAGCTCATGATGTATTTTGGATGCCATCTTTTGGCTTGTTAGCACAGAAGCCTGGTTAAAGCCAAATGCCTCATTAAGGCTGCAGAGCTAAGGAGCTTCAGAACCTCACTACATGACAAGATTATTAGAGAAGTGGCCTGGCCTGACTGAACATGGGCAGGAAAGTTATTCCCACTCTTAGTAAATGTTTAGCATTATTCACATTCCTTCCATTGTTCAGTCTGACACTGGAACAAAGCATTTCCTTGCAGCCACTCTCTTGAAACTGAAGCCACACTTATTAGAGGAGAGAGAAGGTTTGGGGCTGGTGCAGACAAGTGGGAGGAAGAAGCAGAAGAGAAGAATCTCATTACCAGCCTCACAGCATTTACAGTGGGAATCCTGCCCCAGGAATGCCTCAGACTAAGTGAGATTAATTCTACCTCTGCAATGCCAGCTGTGAAGCCCTGAAAAACCTGAGACAATGAGAACCTCAGCTTCTATTTCCAGGAGGAGCAGGAACAGAAAGAGGTTCTTACCTAGGGGTTTTGAACCTAGGTTTGGTGTATCCAAAAACCAAAGATTCCAAACCCCTCTGGATGTGCTTCTGTGTGACCTGGTCTAGGGAATGCTGCTGTGGCAGGGGGGTTGGACTAGATGATCTTTCTAGGTCCTTTCCAACTCCTAACATTTTGTGGTGCTGTGATTGTTATTAGGAGTTACCCTTGCTCCCAGCATAACCTCCCAGCTCCTGACCTTCAGCTCTTCCAAGTCAGGCCTCTCCATGTTGACCACAGCTGCCAGCAGCTGCTCCTCCAAGCCATCTCTTGTGACAGTGAAGTTGATGAGGGTGCACTGTGCCTGCAGCTCAGGCTGGAAGTGAGGGTTTGCCAGCTTTGTGTGGAGGAGGAGGCGGAAAGCAGGGTGGAATTCACACTCCTTGTCACCAATCTTCACGTACCTGAGGTGAGAGCAAAATGAGCAGGAGAGGACATTTCACCCAAAGACCAAGGCTGGGATCAGCCAATGGCATCTACCACTCATAGGGTCCAACACTGGGGTCACAACCACCCCATGCAATGCTCCAGGCTTGGGGCAGGGTGGCTGGAAAGGTGCCCAGCAGCAAAGGACCTGGGGGTGTTGGTTAACAGCATCCAAACATGAGGCAGCAGAGTGCCCAGGTGGCAAAGAAGGCCAAGAGCATCCTGGCTTGGATCAGCACTAGTGTGGCAGCAGGACTAGGGCAGGGATTGGCCTCCTGGACTGGGCACTGGGGAGGCCACAGCTCCAATCCTGGGGTCAGTTTTGGGCTCCTCACTCCAAGGAGGACATGGAGGTGCTGGAGTGTGGCCAGAGAAGGGCAGTGAAGCTGGTGAAGGGTCTGGAGCACAAGTGTTGTGAGGAGCAGCTGAGGGAAGTGGGCTTGGTTAGCCTGGAGAAGAGGAGGCTCAGGGGAGACTTCACTCTATCCAACTCCCTGAAAGGAGGCTGGAGCCAGGTGGGGGTTGATCTCTTCTCCCAAGGAATAAGCAACAGGGCTCAATCCCACTCTCAATTTCCTTACCTCCTCCCCCTGCAGTGGCACAGAGGAATAGGGAATGGAGGTTATGGTCAGTTCATGACATACTGTGTCTGCCACTCCCTCCTCCTCAGGGGGAGGACTCCTCACACTCCTGCCCTGCTCCAGCATGGGTTCCTTCCACAAGAGACAGTCCTCTATGAACTCCTCCAACACAGATCCTTCCCATGGGCTACAATTCTTCATCCACTGCTCCAGTGTGAGTCCCTTCCATGGGGTACAACCCTTCAGGAACAGACTTCTCCAGCATGAGTCCTCCATGGGGTAACAAATCATAGAATCATAGAATAGCTCAGGTTGGAAGGGACCTTAAAGATCATCTAGTTCCAACCCCCCTGCCATGGGCAGGGATGCCAATCCCTAGACGAGGTTGCCCAGGGCCACATCCTGCCAGCAAACCTGCTCCAGCATGGGCTCCTCTCTCCATGACTCCACAGGTCCTGCCAGGAGCTTGCTCCAGCACAGGCTTCCCATGGGGGCACAGCCTCCACCAGGCATCCCCCTGCTCTGGTGAGGTGGGTATCTGTTCCACTGTGAGCCTCTATGTGCTGCAGAGGGACAACCTACCTCACCATAGTCTTCACCACAGGCTGCAGGGGCATCACTGCCCCAGCACCTGGAGCATCTCCTTCTCCTCCTACAGTGACCAAACCTTTGCTTAAGATCTAAGCTGCCCCTCCCCTGGCACAGCTTCAGGCCATTCCCCTGGGTCCTGTCACTGGTCAGCAGAGAGAAGAGATCAGCTCCTGCCCCTCCTTCACCTCTGGTGAGGAAGTTCTAAACTGCAGTGAGGTCTCCCCTCAGCCTCCTCTTCTCCAGGCTGAACAGACCAAGTGACTTCAGCCCTGACTGATCTGTGCCTGTCTGACTGAAGATGCTCTCCCTTCTGAAGGCAGGAGGCTGCTGCTGCTCCAGGTGAACACTCACAATGTGAGGTCAGGAACAAAAAGAGGACAGCAGCACCATGAACCCCTTCACTTATGCCATCAACCTCCCCAAAGCCTCCCCAAAACAGCTCACCTTCCTTTCTTGATTGTTTCTCGTCCCAGTAACGGCCCCAGAACTGGATCCAGAGATTCCTGCAGGTTTTCAATCAGCAGCAGCTCTCCTGCAGCCAGAGCTCGTTCCACAGTGTCCAAATACCTGTGGGAAACAGCCTGGGTACCTGTTGCTGCAAAGCTGCAGGGGATGCTTTGCAGCAGAGCTGGAGGGATGCTCCCCACTGTGCCTAAGGCAGGAGCGATGAGAGAGGAAGAGGAGGAAGATGCTGCCCACACAGGGTGCAGAAAGAGGCACTGGCAGAACCTTGGCTGCTCAACAGAAAGAATCAGGTCTCAGACCCTTCAGGGACAAGGATAAGAAGTGTCTTCTTCCCTGAGAAATAAGCATGGACACCAGTGGACAGAGAGGGGACAGCTTGGAGTCATTTTAGCCAAGTCTTTGCTTCCCCCAGAAGCCTCTGGTGCAGTTAATCTTGCATAAAAGCAAGGGTGCAAGGCAGCTTCCAGCTCCATTCTGCCCAGAGTTTAGGGTCATGTTCAGGACAACTGATTCCATCCCAAGGGAACTGAAGCCCTCTGGCCAGTGCCTAACTGTGGAACAAGGATGCTCCACATTGGGATGCTTTGATTTGGGAAGGGCAGGCTCAAAGGCTTGTGCTCTCTCCTTCAGGGCTGCTCTGCACCTCACACAACCTCTCTGCAAGGAGGAGAGAAGGAGCCTGGTACTTCCAAATTCATCCAGATGGGAAGATGCCTTGGCCAGGTTGTTTTGCTGGGGCTTCCTCTGCTCTCCTCACAGAAAATAACCAGAAGTTATCAGATCTGATCTCACAGGGGATGAGAATACAGGGATAATAGAAGTCTCCCTTGCATGGACATCAGTGGACAAGGATGGGACAGCCTGGAGTTCTGTTTAGCAAAGACTCTGTTTCCCCCAAAAAGCACAAGCAGTGAGGATGCTCTGGGCACTGTCCCAGCACCACTCCTGCACTGAATCACTCCAGCTAACTCCACTGGCTGAAATGCAGGTTCCTTGTCTAAGCTAGAGAGTTTGGGACCTCAAGAGGTGACAGCAAGATCCAAGGCAAGGAGTTCAGAGTGACTTTTAGGCCCAAACTTGCAACCCCCACCCTAGATCACAGTCTCCATTTCCTTGAGCCCAGGAATACTTCATACATAGAAAGGCAGAGGGAATGGCAGCAGCTGAGCTTAAAGCTGCTCAAATGCCCTTTTCCTGAAGGAGAGAGGAGTGGGGATTTAAACCTCCCAAAGCAGTTGAGAGCAAAGAAACACTGCTTCCCAGCTGATGAAACTCTCCCTTAGCTACTGGAATATGGGGCAGTGAAGGAGACATCCCAGCAACACCATGACCTCCCCTCCCAGAGAACCCCCCCAAGCAAGGTGTGGGCTGGGGAGGAAGGGGAACAAAAAGAGATGCTGTGTTTGCCCAGCAAGCAGAAATGGCAATGTATGAATGTTCCAAGGTCTGTTTCCTTCTGTCCCATCCTGGGGGTTTATATTTAGGTGCCTCCTCTGCTTACTTTGCCACAGAGTGCAAGGCATGGTGAGCAGCTTGGCCAGGAAACAGGAATGTGCTCTACTGAACAATGAGCTGTATTTTCATCCCCTGGGAGATCAGCTCTGATAACCTCTTGTTATTTGGCTAGGAGGAAAGCAGAGGAAGCAGCAGCAAAACCAACCTGTGCAAGCCCTAGACAGCTCCACACCTACATGAACCTACAAGCACCAAGCTTGGGTCACTCTCACCTGTGGCCAAAGCTTTGCTCTGCATGAAAAAGCATAATCCCAGTGCTCATACTTGAGCAGGGATTTGACTCTGGGTCTGCTCCATCCCAGCTGGGACTCCTCACTTGAGGGTACAGGTGCAAAGTGAGATAGCAGAGGACTGGGCTGTGTGCTGGCTGGAGGCAAGAGGCAGGAGCAGAGAAGCCTTCCCATGAAGGATGGGACCAGATCAGTGCAGGGGTGCTGCAGTGAGAACCTCCAAACTGGTACCAGTGTGAGAGCAAGAGGTCTTCAGGACATGGTGACCCTCATGGCAGGTTCACCCTCCATACCCAGGTCCTCTCTCTTCTTCCAAGATGTAGGAAGCCTTCCTCACCCTCGTGGGGGAAACTGAGTCAGGAGACAACAGACAAGCCAAGCCTGAGGGAGGATGCCACAGCCCTACCTGTAGCTCAGCCTCCAGCACATCTCCAGCCTCAGTTTCAGAGGAGTTTCTATGGTAACTGAGCCAGGCACCAGCCAGATCTTGCATCTGATGAGAACTCTCCAGCT
Organism: Galbula dea; assembly: GCA_013399015.1. NCBI lineage: Eukaryota > Metazoa > Chordata > Aves > Piciformes > Galbulidae > Galbula > Galbula dea. The sequence continues at coordinate 227,353 of VWZX01002120.1, forward strand.
TGTTGGCAGTGGATAAGCAGCTAATGCTCAGCCACCCCTGAGAGGTCTCTCGGTGACCTGCCTCAGCTGCCTGCAGCTCAACAGACACTCTGCACCCAAACCAAGGGGTAGGGAAGTGCTGGCAGAGTATGAGGCTGATGCTTACCCCTTCTGCCCAAGCCTGGTGACTCGAAGTCCCTCCCCATGCTTGGCTTTGATCCACTTGATCCCCTGCAGCTGGGGATCCACCAGCAGCGGCCAGCGCTCGCAGCGGCTCAGGATGGTGGCGTTCTCAGTGGACATCCTGTCAGCTGGCAGCCCCTCATTCTGCCAGCCTGCCACCTCAGCATCATCTGTCAGCATGCTCAGGGGATCCAGGCATGGAGTGATGGGAATGGGCACCTAGGAGGAAAGGGGAAAGGAAGGCAAAGGGCAGCAAGGGCAGCGTTGGCCTGAGGCGAGCAAGGAAATGATTCAGGAGAAGTTATCTCAGGGAGGAACTGGTGAGAGAACCAGAGAAAAGAACCATACAATGGTTTGGGTTGGAAGGAACCTCTCTCAAGGGCATTTAGCTCAACCCCCCTGCAGTCAGCAGGGACATCCCCAACTACAGCAGGTTGCTCAGAGCTCCAGACAACCTGAGCTGGGATGGTTCCAGGGATGGGACATCTCCCACCTCTCTGGGCAGCCTGGGACAGGCTCTCACCACCCTCAGTGTAAGAAAAATTCTTCCTACTATCTAGTCTAAATCTCCCTCTTTTAGTTTCAAACCATCAGCCCTTGGCCTGTCCCAACAGACCCTGATTAACAAAAACCTGTCCCTTTCTTTCTTACAGACCCCTTTCAGTCCTGGAAGGCCACAACAAAGTCTCCCTGGAGCCTTCTCTTCTCTAACAACCCCAACTCTCAGCCTTTTTTCTCCTCAGCAGAGGTCCTCCCCTCCTCAAACACTGGCTTCCCATTCTCCAGGGGAGCTTAGATCTAGCATCATTTCCCAATCCTGTTCTGAATGAAGGTGAATTTTGTCAGAGAACTCCAAGATTTGTGCCTGCAGAGCACTCAGCACCCAAAGAGCCCCAGCCAGAGCCCAGCCAAGCAGGCTCAGATCACACTCTGCTGTGCACAAAGCTCTCTGAGATGGCAGCTTGGAAGAACACAATTAACACCCTCAGGAGCCTGCTGATGTGTTGCAAAACAGCATTAGCAGTTCCAGAAACACTTCTCTGACACTGGAGTCCACTTCTGGCTGTGACAATCAAAGTGATCTGTGCTGCTCATCTAAGCAGAATCATCCTTTATTCTTCCATGAGAAGCACAGGCAGTGCCTTGACATTTCTAAGGCCAGACTCAGGTCATTTTGGGAACAACATTGCTCTTCCTGACTCAAGTTTTGGCTTCCTTTTAAGAAATGCAGCAGGAAGTTTTTCCTCTCTCATCCTAAGGAACTGGCTGATTTGCTCAGCTTTGAGATTTGGCCATCACTGCCCTGTTGTGACCTTCTTTCAAAGCCTCTTGGCATCTCCCCAGGATTCAGAGCAACCAGTTATTGTCCTGATGTGCAAAAGCTCTGTCCCCCAGGAGACCAAGCACCTGCATTTCCTGAGGTATTAGAGGACCTGTTCAAACTCAGTGAAATAACTCAACAAGTCTGCAGCTTGACAGCTTCCATCTGCTCCAAACAGCAAGACATGGCTAAAACCAGCTGAGAGCCATGGCCAGCATGAACAGAGCTTGTGTCCAGCACACAGAACCATCTGGAGCTCTTCCAAGCCTACTGGAGAGCTGGCAGGGAGCTCTGCCTGCTCCAAGCAACTCTTTCCCCACACTGCCTCCCTCCTTCTAAGCCAACCCTGATGCCTGCTTAGCACTGCCCAGCAGGGGCTCCATGGCTGGGCTGCTGCCTTGGGGATCTTCTCCTCCTCTCCATGGAGGAGCTGGGTCACCTGCATGGAGCCAGAACACCACAATGTCCTCCCCAGAGAGGAGTAAATCAGGGATCACTATGTCCTGCTCCTCAACTCAGCTCAGTGGGGACACAGAGGTGCCCCTCCTGTGGGGGGAATCAGAACTGAAGGCCATGGCCATGGCAGGAACAGCAGCTTCCAGAGAGATCAGGGCTTACCTGCAGCTGGTGCAGATATGGCTTCCAGACCCCATCCAGCAGGTCTTGCCTGTATTTCCTGCTGAAGTAGCCCAGGTAGGAGACAAAGGCTGTGACCAGCAAGACATCTCCACACAAGGTGCTCTGCTGCTGCTTGAAGGCCTTCCCAGCTTCAGCCCATCTGATGTTCTCAGAGGCAAGTCCCCTCACCTACAGTCACCCAAGGCAAGGTGATTATTAGGGTGGCTCCTCAGTCAATGGGGGCCTGGTCCTGCAGCCAAACCTCAGCTCTCTGCCCCACAGCTCTTCTAAAACCATCAGGGAGGATTCACCACTTCCCCTAGGACACAGCTGGCCACCTCATGGCCACCTCACACCCAGCTTTCCACCTCACACCCAGCTTTCCACTCACCAGTACCCTAAGTCCTTCAGCCCCAGCCTGTATCTGTACTTGGGGTAGCCTCAACCCTGGTGCAGGACAGTGCACTTGGCCTTGGGCACACCTCTCAAGCCAGTCCAGGTGCCCCTGGATGGCATCCCTTCCCTCCAGCATGTCAAGCACAGCTCTCAGCTGGGTGTCATCTGCAAAGCTGCTGAGGGCTCCCTCCATCCCACTGTCCATCTCACTGGCAAGGTTAAACAGCACCAGTCCCCAGGCCAACCCCTGAGGAGCACCACTCCTCACTGCTCCCCACTCAGACATCAAGATGCTGACCACAACTCTTTGAGTGTGACCACCCAGCTAATTCCCTACCCACCAAGTGCTCCATCCCTCAAATCCATGTCTCTCCAGAGACAAGGAAGACTTGGAGGACAGTGTCATCAAAAGGTCCACCTCCTTTGGTGTGGCACCTTGTCCACCCTTACAGATGACTTGGGAAGACTCTACAAACCCCTGACACCACCTCCCAGCTTCCCACAGCTGGAGGTTTAAGGACCTTCTGAAACAGAGCTTTTATCTTCCTGCTCTAGCCACTGCTGGTTTTTCCCTTCACAACTGAGTCCAAGCTGCCCCAGATACCAACCAACCTTTTGGCATCTTCAGCACCCTCTGGCTGGGAGATAGACATTTTAGCTGTCCCAAAACCTGCAGCCTGGACTTTCCCCTTGCTAAAACCCATTCACCCAGTGGGGAAAACCACAAACACCCTCACATCCCCTTCTCCATAACCCCTCCTGATTTCAAGCCCTCGATGCCCTCTCTGCTGTCTCCTTTGGAGGCTGAAGAGCTTTAGCCTGCTCAATAATTCCTCCCACAGAAGCAGCCTCTCAATTGTCCTTGCATTCCTTATCCTGAGTGAGTGATGTAATCTTTATTACCCAGACTCTTTGTCCTGTTCCCTTCCCTGCACCATTCCCCATGCTCTGAGGCAGAGCAGAGGGGGCAGAGGTGCAGCTCACAGGCAGGATTTAGTCAGAAGGTATTTAGAGGATGAGATTGGGAGAGTTCTCTCTTTTGTTCTCTCTTCTTTTCTTCATAAATCCTAACATTCAATTTTGGCTTGGGCTTTGGGTTTGTTTGTTTGCCTCTGGGAGCTCAGAGCTCACAGAACTCTTGCCTCCTTCATTTCATTCCTGGCTGATAACAACTAGTTCAGCATCACTTAAAGGGCATGGGAAGTGGAAGGGAATGTTTCCAACATACATTACTGTGCATTTATCTTCTGCCATTTCATACTTCCATCCCTTGGCAGCATTTCTGCAGCTCTCTGCAGACAGTCTCCACCATTCCTGTACCTCTCTTAGTGAGGAACTCTGTGACCTTACACACCATCTCCTCCAGACTGCTTGTGGCTATTCTGATGAACACAAGAGCTAACAGACACCTGCAAAACACCTCTTCTGGCCTTTCTGTCTTGACAAATCCACAGCAGAGGGTTCCCAGCCCTTGGATCATCTTCATGGCCTCCTCTGGCCCTGCTCCACCAGGTCCATGTCTCTCCTGTGCTGAGGACTCCAGAGCTGGCCCCAGCACTGCAGGTGAGGTCTCCCCAGAGCAGAGCAGAGGCACAATCCCCTCCCTGCCCTGCTGCCCATGCTGCTGGGGCTGAGCCCAGGGTTTGGTTGGCTTCTGGGCTGAGCTCACATTGCCAGCTCATCTCCAGTTCTTCATCCACCAGGATTCCCAAATCCTTCTCCACAGAGCTGCTCTCCATCTCTTCATCCCCAGCCTGGGTTGATACCTGGGGCTGCCCTGACCCAGGTGCAGGACCTTGCACTTGGTCTTGTTGAACCTCATGAGGTTCAGACAGTTTCACTTCTCCAGGTCCCTGGGGATGGATCTCATCCTTGTGACATGTCAACTGCATCACTCTCCTTGGTGTCACCTGCAGACTTGCTGAAGGTGCACTCAGTCCCTCTATGCCACTGGTGAAGATACCAATCCCCACCACTACCTGCATCTCCCCTGCAGGCACACTGAGTCAGATGGTTTAAACACATAAAACACCTGAGGCTCTCCACTGAGATGGATGTCAGTGTTGTTTTCATGTGCTAGAGGGTGAGTCTGAGTCAGCAAAGCCAGCTGCTAGACCCAGCCCCAAGCCCTCTGTCTGCCAGGGTAGAGCTCAAGGCACCAGGCAGTCTCCTGCAGCCCTGTTTCCTTGCTTGGAGGAGGAAGTGACTTGCTCCAAGCCCACAGCTGGTGCAGAAGCCAAACCACAAATCATTCAGGGCAACAGCAGTATCAGAGATGAACTGGAGCTGCAGCTAAAGGACAGTGTGAACAGAAGCCATTACCTCTCAGTCTGTTATCTGTGAAGCAGTGCCAAGGGCATTGCCCCTGCAGAGGGGCAGGAGGCAGCAGGTTCTGAAGATACAGCAGAGCCATGGGCTGACAGCAGGGACAGGCTCTGCCTTCTCCCACCTGGGCTCTGCTGACTTTCTGCCATTCCAACACCTGCAAAGCTGCATGTTCCCACTTTTGTTCTGTACTGTGTGAGTTCTGAGGCACAGAATCACACAATCATTCAGGCTGGAAGAGACCTCCAAGATCATCAAATCCAACCATCAGCCTATCACCACCATGCCTCTAAACCATGGCCCTAAGGACCACAGCTAGATGGTTTGTGAACCCCTCCAGGGATGGTGACTTCACCACTGCCCTAGGCAGCCTGGGCCAATGCCTGACAACTCTTGCTGGGAAGAAATTGTTCCTGCTATCCAATCTAAACCTCCCCTGGTGCAACCTGAGGAGTTTTACTGTTCCAGCCTGTCAGCACTTGATCATGCATTTAGGTACAAAAAGGAGCAGAAAGCAGAGGAGAACATCCCCACCCTCTTCAACCCCAACCCTGAGGTCTGCAAACAGCCCAAGCAAAACCCATCTCATTCCTGACACTTGCTGCAGGGCAGGAAATGTACTGCAGAGAAAGGAGAGGATGGCAGGTGCTGTGTGCACATCCTTCCCCTCTCAGCAGCACCTCCATCTCCCCATTGATGCCAGCCAAGCTGCACCTGCTGAGGCTCACCAGGCGGTTTGCCAGGGTGATGGTACAGGCTGTAGCTTCAGCTTCTTGCTGACACTGGAGTTTCTCTGAAGTGGCCTTCTCAAACCTGGCTGTCAGCTTCCTCAGGTTCTCATTGAGGCGCTGCAGGGGGAGAAAAAGAGAGAAAATAGCAGCAGACTTGGAAGGAAAATCCTTCTCCAGAGATGATTCATCCTGCAGGCAGGGCTGGCTGAGGGCCAGCCCAGCTCACACTGCCCTGCCTAACACTCACAGAATGATAACAGTGGTTTGGGAAGCTCTAAGGTCAGCTAGTTCAACCCCTGTGAAGTCAGCAGGGACATCCCCAACTAGAGCAGGTTGCTCAGAGTCCCAAACAACCTGACCTGGGATGGTTCCAGGGATGGGACATCTCCCACCTCTCTGGGCAGCCTGGGACAGGCTCTCACCACCCTCAGCAGAAAACAATTCCTCCTTCTATCCAGTCTAAATCTCCTCTTTTAGTTTCAAACCATACCAGCCCTTGTCCTCCCCCAACAGACCCTGCTAAAAGTCTGTCCCCATCTTTCTGCCAGGCCCTTTGAGTACTGAAAGGCTGCAGCAAGGTCTACCTGGAGCCTTCTCTTCTCCAGGCTGAACAATCCCACCTCTCTCAGCCTGGCCTCACAACAGAGAGCTTCCAGCCATCAGATCATTCCTGTGGCTTCCTCTGGACCTGCTCCACCAGGTCCATGTCCTCCTTGTTGTGAGGGCTCCAGAACTGGCCCCAGCACTGAAAGGGACATTCCCTGCACGGTGCTGTGGCAGAGCACAGAGGGTTTACCTGCCTGGAACTCACATCCTGGTTACAGGGCATGAGGGAAGGAACACACAAAACTCATTTCCTGGGTGCTCTTCCCTGGGGTGAATTTAAACTGGGTGAAGAGGTCCTTCTGGCCAAGAACCACTGGCCAGTGCTATGGCTGAGGAAGGAGCAGGCCAGTTAAGGACACAGAATTTTCTATTTCCTCATCCTGCAGCTTCCTTGGTCTCAGTCCAGTCCTTGAGGCTCTGCTGATTCACCAAGTTGTGCTCAAATCCCCAGTGGGCTCCCTGAGCAGCTGGAGAGATGCTTGAACCATCTCCAAGCCACACCTCCCCTACTCTGCTTCTACAAGGGAATATAACACACAGGCCAACAGAAATATCCTGCCAGGGGCCACTCTTGCTGAGGAGCTCAGCCAGCACTTAGATGGGACCATCTGACACACAGGACAGCTGCAGAGTGCTGAGAGGGGGCAGAAGGAGCTCAAACCACCTGGAGAAAAAGAGAAAGAGGCCTTTAGGTGGGGGCTGTTTAGTCTGAGAAGGGAGAGGCTCAGGGGAGACCTCATCTCTCCCTACAACTACCTGAAAGGAGGTTGGAGTCAGGTGGGGGTTGGTCTCTTCTCCTGGGTTAGCAGTGAGAGGACAAGAGGAAATGGCCTCAAGTTGCACCAGGGGAGGTTTAGGTTAGATATTAGGAACAGTTTCATCCTAGCAAGAGCTGTCAGGCATTGGCCCAGGCTGCCCAGGGCAGTGGTGGAGTCACCATCCCTGGAGGGGTTCCAAAACCATCCAGATGTGGTGCTGAGGGCCATGGTTTAGTGGCATGGGGGTGACAAGTTGGTGGTTGGACTTGATCTGGTCTAAAACAAATCAAGGGATCCCACAGAGCCCTTGTGATAAGAGGAGAAGAAGGAGCAAACTATTCTATCTGCACCCTATGCAAACTGCTTCAGGCCAAACTGCTGGTAAATCACTTTAGCACTGAGCCATGCACCAGAAAGAAACCTCAACATGAAAAAGGATTCTATTAGGGGAGTTTGCAGCTCTCCTGGATACTGGAAAGCACAAAGCAGGCTCTCCTCAGTGTCTCAAAAACACAGGGAGTTTCTGTCTGTCTGTGCATCCATAGACTGATACAGGTAAAATCCCATGCCAGAAGCATGGTCTGATTGCTGACAACCTGTGAGCTCTGAAGAACAGCTGATAGGTGCAGGACCTCCTAGCCACACTCCACAGCAACACACAGGTCACAGAATCATGGAATTGTTATGGCTGGAAAAGACCCCTGAGATCTTGGAGTCCAACTGTTAAACCAACACTGCCAAGCTCAGCACTAAGCCATGGCCCCAGGTACCACATCTACATCTTCCCTGAATGCTTCCAGGGATGGGGACTCCACCACTGCCCTGGGCAGCCTGGGCCAGGCCTTGACAACCCTTTTGGGGAAGAAATTGTTCCTCATGGCCAACCTAAACCTCCCCTGGTGCCACTTAAGGTCATTCCCTCTTGTTCTGTTGCCTGTTCCTTGGCAGAAGAGACCAACCCTCACCTTGCTCCAACTTTCTTTTGGGTTGTTGGAGGGAGAGATAAGGTCTCCCCTGAGCCTCCTCTTCTCCAGATTAACCAAACCCAGTTCCCTCAGCTGCTCCTCACAACACTTGTGCTCTAGACCCTTCCCCACCTTCATTGCCCTTCTCTGGCCACACTCCAGCACCTCAGTGTCCTTCTTGGAGTGAGGAGCCCAAAACTGATGCCAGGATTGAAGCTGTGGCCTCCCCAGTGCCCAGCCCAGGAGGACAATCCCTGCCCTAGTCCTGCTGCCACACTAAGGCAATGTATTAGAGCTGCAGTTTAACCCAGGACAGGTTGCCACATCCACACCTCCCCACAGCCATCACAACTATTTCCCAGGCAGACCAAAGGAGAGGGAAAGGTATTTGGTACTTCTAACACTCAGTCTCATTTCTTCCTAAAAATGGGTCTGTGACAGCTTGGGGCCCAGCTGGGAGCAGGTCTGAACCAGCCCCACCCCAGTGAAGCTGTCCAAGAGATCTCAGCTGGAGAAGCAAGGCTGTACCTCCACAGCCACCCCCACCCTGAGCACTGCCTCAGTATCCATCTGCAGAGGGGAAATCTCCCCTAAACCTGTCAGTTTAGCAAGTGCATGCCAGTGGAGCAGCAGTAATCTCCCCAAAGATTGCCATCCCCTTTAACTAAATTCCACTTCTTGAAAGGAAAAAAAACATGAGAAAGAAAAAAGAAAAGCTTAGACATTAAAAGCTTTGGTAAGGAGCAGTGTAAAAGGATGACAAAAGCTCCCCAGCACCCTATCTCACATCTGAGAGGGGAGAATTAGAGGCTAAAGACCTCTAAATCCATCCCTGCTTCAGATGCTGAGCCTGCTCCCCTTTCATCTGCAGCAGGAAGGGGCAAGCAGAGAGCTCTGGGGAACTGGCTTTGTATTTTCAGTTTCAAAAGTGTAGNTGTTCCAGTGCTCCACCTCTCTCTGGGTGAAGAACCTTTGCCTAAGATCTCACCTGCCCCTCCCCTGGCACAGCTTCAGGCCATCCCCTGGGTCCTTTTGTTACCAGAGAAGAGATCAGCTCCTGACCCTTCTTCATCTCTGATCTCTAAGCTGGGACTAGCTCTTCTCTCCAGCAGCTAGCAGCTAAGCCCTAGGAGGCATCAGGTATTTTCTAACACCAAAGACATGCTGTGGAAGAGCTGAGGCCTGGGAGGAGCTTAGCTGGGAGGATGTGCTGCCCCTCTCCAGGAGCACACCTCAAAGCTAGGTATTTAAGACAAATCTATCAGCCCAGCTCCCAAGAGTCCACAGCAAAGAAAACATTGGCCAAGAAGTGTAAGACAGCTTTAATTGACCCAGAGACCAAAAGAGAGGACAGGGAGTCTTCATGTTGTAGAAGTCCTTGCAGGGGAAAAAAGTGCTTTCAAAGAACTGAATTAAATAGGGATGGGGAAGAACCTAACACTGTCACCTGCATGCCATACAGCAGGCCACAGGGCTCTGGGCAGAAATGGGACATGTACAGAAGGGGTCCTTAGGGCCATGGATTAGTGGCATGGTGGGGATAGGCTGATGGTTGGACTTGATGATCTTAGAGGTCTCTTCCAACCTTAATGATCCCAAGTGATTCTGTGTGAATTCACAACTGCCAGCCCATCACTGGGTAGACTGCACAAAAGAAGGCTCCAGAGTGCAGACTCAGCTGATGGCACTAAGCTAAATGAAGAGCTTATAGATTTTTCTGGAGATCAAGATAACCAGGGGGACAGGAGTGCTGATGGTTAAGAACACACACTGTGCTTCTTAAGGGGGATTTTGCATGAACTATAGTGTCAGTAGGAAAGCCCAGTCACAGATCCTTCACTCATGAAGAGGGATCCCACATCCACAGCACCTTTAAAACCTTTTGGAGGGCAGGTGGTGGCTGCCTGCAACAGGAGGGACATGGAGAACAAGAGAACAAGCAATAGGACAGAAGGAAATAGCCTCAAGCTGTGCTAGGGGGGGGGTTTAGGTTGGACTTTAGGAACAACTTCTTCCCCAAAAGGGTTGTCAAGGCCTGGCCCAGGCTGCCTAGGGCACTGGTGGAGTCACCATCCCTGGAGGGGTTGAGAAGAGGTGTAGATGTGGCACTCAGGGGCATGGTTTGGTGATGACCTGGCAGTGCTGGTTACCAGCTGGACTCCATGATCTTAAGTGCCTCTTCTAACTAAAAATTCTCTGATTCCAAGTGGCAACAAAAGGCTAGAAAAGGCTGACATCTACTGAACCTTTGGCTTCCCACCCCACCCTTACAAACACCCAAGTGCAGTAGAGAAGCAGCCTTCTCCAAAGCAGCGGATACCTCCCCAGGCAGAGATTAGCACGAGGGGATCTCCCCAGAGGGCAAGCACTTACAGCAATCTTAGCCTTGATGCTGGCCAGCTTGTCCTGGGCAGCTGCCAGCTCAGCATTGGCTTTGCTCAGAGCCTGCCTCTTGGGCTGCACCTGGCAGTAGAGCTGGTGGTAGCGCAGGATGTTCAGCACCCAGGAGCAGAGTCCGGCAGCGGCGTAGGACTTGGTGGCCACCAACTCCGGTCTGAACTTGGGGTCTTGGAGATAAGGCTGGAGGGCTTTGAGGCAGTTCTCATGGATGTTCTCTTTGTCAAATTTGATCAAGGAGTCCAAGAAGCCATCTACCCTGGCCATGGCTGCTTTGGCTGCTTTCCAGCTCCTGTCCTTGGGGATTCTTCCTCCCGGGGCCATCAACACCATCACGGCCGCAGTGACGTTGCTGACGGCTGCAGGGGGTGACCCAAAGGACCTCAGCTCCGTCAGGTTTTGCTGCAGAGGGGAAAACAAGGTGCTCACAGAACAATCAATAGCTTCTCTTTCTACTTGGCTGCTCACAGACCCAGGCTCCCAAGCTATCCATCTGATAAACTGGGTTTCTCTTGGCCTGAACGTTGCTGCCTTTAAATCGCTGCTCTGCTTGTTTGCAGCACGAGTGCTCGACTCCCTGTCCCACCTGGGAGCAGCACAGTGTCCTCCCCAGACTCCCACCCTTATCCTGCTTCCTGCCCTCTCAGAAGGTCAGGATAAGGAAAAAGGAAAACCTTCTGTGGCCAAGAAGGCCAACAGCATCCTGCCTTGGATCAGCACTAGTGTGGCCAGCAGGACCAGGGCAGGGATTGGCCTCCTGTACCTTGGCACTGGGGAGGCCACCCTGGCATTACAGCCTAGTCTGCTGTGTGAAAGGAGCTCTGCCCCTTTCCCTGATGGCATCAATGAGTTACAGGTGAACTAAGCATTCTGAGTTCTTCTTCTGCTCACCAGAGCATCTCCAGTATGGGAAAGGGACAGGACACTGACACCAAGGCCATCTGCCTCAGGAGCACTGGCCTCCCTAAATGCCTCTGGGCTGTCTCCAGGGGATATTTCTTGCAGGCAATTGCATGGGAAGTTCATTGCTTTTGAGATGGCCACTGCCTTCTGCTGACTGCAACCTGGGCAGAGCCTGAGCAGCCCTGGCCAAGCACCTTCCTCCTTTCCAAGGGGGCACAGGCTGCCCAGCCCCTGGAAGGTGCTTTGTGCCAAGCAGAGCCCCACTGGCAGGAGAAGCCAGTCCCAGAGTCTATGTACCATGATGTCCCCATCCCCACCCCCTCAAAAAGGAGATGTCCATGTATCCACATGCTTACTGAGCTCCTTGGTAGCTGACCAGAGAGATACTGATCACTGCATTCTACCTGACAGCTTCTCTCACCCTTTTCCCTATTCATGTTGCATCTAACAGTGCTGTCCAAATAAGATGCCTTGGATAACTGGGGAGAAGCTTCATATACATAACTACTGCTGATTATTCATGTCAGCAAGCAGGGCAAGCTCTCTGATGCAGCTCTGAGCAGGAGGTAAGAAAGAACATGGCTTCCAGTTCTCTACTACCACTGCTGCACAGGTCCCTAGAGGCTATCTCAGCAATCTCCTTCATCTCTGCCTAATGAGACATTCTACAGCTCCAGCACAAACCCAAAACTAATGAAGAGACAAGTTTTCCCTTTGTAGAGTCCTTTCCCTTCCAGGAACAAGAGACAAAGCAACACCTCTCTGCAGCAAAGCCACCTTTCCTGAAAGGTAATCAACCAGAAAACCCCATTCCTGGTGACCTGGGAGTTGCTTTCCTTTCTCCCAACAGGGCTATGACCTCAAAGTCTTGGTCTGAGGCACAGCCTGAGCCAGGCCTTGCTGTGATCATGGAGTAACTCTGATTTTCTAGCCATGCCTGCTGTATGGCCACTGCTCTGAAATGAAGAGGTATTCAGGCTTCACCCCACCTGTCCTGCAACACCTCCTCCACCTCTGTGTCACCAAGAACCTGAGGACAACTGACACCCAGTCAATCCTGGGAGCACCAGCAGCCTCTTTCCCTTCCTACAGCTTCATTCCCCACAGCTCATGGGTAAGAGACTCTGAAAAGCCTGGAGCAAGATCTGGCCTGGGCTCCTGCCCTGGAACTTAGCTCTCCATCCTCCACACCCTAGTCCATACAAGAGGATAGATCTGAGCCAGAGACAGTGCCTGGACAGCAAGACTGAGCTGCTCATCCTTCTGAGACACCCTGAAGGAGGGTGACAGCAAGGTGACCTCCCCTTCCTTGTGGGGCAGGATGAGAAGCAGTGGAGGAGAGGAGCAAACAAAGCAGCCACTTTCAGTTCCTCCTCTTCTCTATGGCCATGAGTAAAGGGCAGCTTGGTGCAGCCTCATGGCTGCTCTGAGCTACACCAGGGAAGAAGCATCTATCAGCTGGGAAGAAGCTGGAGCAGGGTAAACAAACACTTAGGTCATCAGGTGACACTGCCCTCTCCCCCCAGGGCAATGGGAAGATCCTGGATTCCCATGGGAATCTTCACCCTACCTTGTTGAGAGTGTTCAGAGCATCCTGGGCAGCTGCCAGGGCAGGCTCAGCTCTGGCCAGGTCCTCCTCACAGTCCTTCTGTTTCTGTTGGACCTCCTGGGTGATGAGGGCCACTTTCTGCTCCTCCTCAGCAGCAACTGTCTTTTCCCTGCTCACTTTCTCTGTCTCCACCCCCACCACCTGGATCAGCTTGTCAGCATCATCATTCTTCTGCTTCAGCATCACTTCTTGGGCTGCCAGCTTGGCCTTCAGCTCATCCACCTAGAAGGAAGAAACATGTGGGAACAAGGACACCTACCACTACCTGGCTCCCTGCCCTGCCCAGCAGTGCTGGGAGCACTCAAGCATGGCTGAGCAGTGCCTCAAAGCATGGAAGGTCTGTGTGGAGAGCAAGCAGTCCCCTAGCAGCACAGAAAACCAGTATTTCTAGCTGTTAGCAGTCTCCTGCTGCTCTCCTTTGCTCATGGGTGTTTGGATCACAGTTGGAGAGCCCCTGAGCATGGTCCACACAACACAGCAGCCCTGCTAGCAGTGAGGAAGCCAGCAAGGGAGAAGGCAGCACCAGCAGGAAGAGCTGCTGAGGAGGTTGTCCCACCCCTGCTCACTGCCACTGCACAGGAACTGGACAGAGGTGCTAGGGGCAACATGAATGTTCCCAGAACCATTAAGGTGGGATGAGACCTCTAAGAAGGATATCAAGTTGTTAGAGAGCAGCCAGAGGAGGCCACAAAGATAGGGAAGGGTCTGGAGGAGAAGTCATATGAGGAACAGCTGAAATCACTTGGGCTGTTCAGCCTGGAGAGGAGACCTCACTGCAGTTTAGAACTTCCTCACCAGAGATGAAGGAGGGGCAGGAACTGATCTCTTCTCTCTGCTGACCAGTGACAGGACCCAGGGGAATGGCATGAAGCTGTGCCAGGGGAGGGGCAGGTGAGATCTTAGGCAAAGGTTCTTCCCCCAGAGAGTGGGGGAGCACTGGAACAGGCTCCCCAGGGGTGCACTCATGGCACCAACTCTCCTGGAATTCAGGAGGCATCTGGCCAATGCTCTCAGACCCATGGGGTGACTCTGGGGTTGTCCTGTGCATGGACAGAAGATGGATTTGATGATCCTGGTGGCTCCCTTCCAGCTGGGGAGATTCTGTGAGTCTGTAATGTGAGGTAGAAAGGGAAAGAGCAAATAAAAGGAGAGATGGAAGGGTAATGTTCTGCAATTCCATCAGAGAAGGAAGAAATCCTTTGCCTACCACTAGGACAGTGCAAGAAGAATAATTAAGGAACAGAAAACCTGGAGGGCAGGTTCCCAGAAGTCTCATTTCATCTCATTGTCCCTGCCTTGTTTCAAGAACATAGAATCCACCACAAAGGTCAGTGATTAATTGATAGAGCAAGCAAGAGTTGAATCTGCTCTCCAGTGATGCAACATTCACCAAAGCCATCCCCCAAATTAGTCAGCAATTGGCTCTGAAGAGAGTGGTGACCTCTTCACTGTGATCATGGCTGGGAAAAACAAATGACTCATCCCACACATAGTTCCAAGTCTGTGATGTCCTAATAACTGAAAGCTGGCTTCTGCTGTTCTGAGGGCAGCCACTGCCATCAGGGAAAGGGGGGTTAGGCATGGGAGCTGATGGAAGACATTACTTGAGAAGTTGGTCAGTGCTGTCAAGATGTCCAAATATTAAAAGGAAAAGAGAGGAGGAGGGAGAAGAGTAAGAGGAGAGGGAGAGGTTATTTCTGAAATGGAATGGCTAAGGCCAAAAGCATCCTTCAAGCACATGGACAATGGCCTCCTCATGCTGAGGCCACACTGACCACTGCAGAACCACAGCAAACTCCTCACCAGCATGTCACAGCTTCCCAGCAGCAGGGAACTGGAGAATGTTGTTGATAGGACAGCATGGGGTCTGGAGAATAAGTCTTGTGAGGAGCAGCTGAGGGAACTGGGGTTGGTTAGGCTGGAGAAGAGGGGGCTTAGGGGAGACCTTAGCTTTCACTACAACTCCCTGAAAGGAGGTTGGAGTGAGATGGGGGTTGGTCTCTTCTCCTGTTAGCAGTGAGAGGACAAAAGGAAATGGCCTCAAGTTGCACCAGGAGAGGTTTAGATTGGATAGCAGGAACAGCTTCTTCCTAGCAACAGTTGTCAGGCATTGGCCCAGGCTGCCCAGGGCAGTGCTGGAGTCACCATCCCTGGAGGGGTTCAGAACACATCTAGCTGTGGTCCTTAGGTCCATGGTTTAGTGGCATGTGGTGATAGGTTGATGGTTGGAGTTGATGATCTTAAGAGGTCTCTTCCAGCCTGAAGGATTCTGTGATCTGATGATAGCTCTCACACCTAAGACACAACCAGGTCATACCCAGGTACCAAAATCCTCCTCCTCTGCTTTGCAAATAGAAACACCACAGCAGATTCCCCCCAGGCACCAGTAACACACCCTGGAGACGACACAGGAGTCAGACAGAAGACCTGTCACTTCCTCAGCACCAAGACCAAGCATTTCCATGGGTGAATGGAAAGTTCAGGGTTCTAAATTCATATTCATTCCCCAGTATGACTTCAAACACTGCTAAATATCCAGACCCTGGTTTCAAATCAGCAGCAGGTTTGACTATTGCACACATCTGGTAATTTAGGTGTTTAATTTTAGGCCTCCAGTGCTAATTTTAGACTCAAATTTGACATATTTGTCCTCACTGCTCTGCATCTTAATCAACACCACAAACAGGCACTTCTCACCCCTGCCTTACTCCAGTCATACATGAACTTTGTGTTCTTTTACCCTCTTGCAACAGCAAAACCTACCAGAGCCACTTGTGCTGTTTCTTCCCATCTCCTCCCTGCTGCTCCACTGCTTTTGAAGCTCTTCAGAGAGCCCTGGCCAACATCACACCCATGTCAAGATATGCCTGAAGAATACAGACAGGTCCCTGTGTTTGACCAACATTAGAGGGACTTGTTTCCTTCAGCAGATTTAGTTTCATTGTTTTATTATGTTCCCAATAAAACAAGAGACCCAACTGGATCCTTTTCTTGCTCTCCTTACTTTCATGGTTACCTCTACAACAGCAGAGACTGGCCACACATCTCTTCCCTTCTCCTCTCCAGTACAAAGCATCACTTCTGCTCCTCAAAGACCCCAGTTCAAGCCAGACTAGAGCCAGGATCTAGCACCAATATTACAGCCCTGTAGAGTTTCATCCTCCAAAGCTGTGTCTCAAACCAGGATGCAGATGTCTCTACGAGAGAAACAAACCAAGCCACCAGCTTGGAACCCCAAAGGGTTTGCCTACCTGTGCAGAGGTGCTGTTGAGCTTCTGCAGGCCATTCTCCAGCCTCTCCACTTTTGCTTTTAAATCCTTGCCCTTTTTCAGCAGCAAGCTCTGGTAGAGCTTGATCTGCTCCAGGAATGACTTGGGGGTGGTGTAGTTGTAGCGCCGCTCGTTGCTCAGGTACAGCCGGGAGATCTGGTTGACACTGGTGTGGACGTGGGCCATGAACTGGCTGATGGAGCCTCTCAGGGACTCCTGAGGGGAAGGAGGGCAGAGAAGGAGAAACTCCTTGAGACACAACAACTAAATATGGCACAGAACTGGGCTGGGTACAAGGGAATTGATTTAACTTTTCATTCTGCTGCAGGCAGATCCAGGAGGTAACAACTCACCTGATCTCTTTTCATTTGTTATCTCTGAAACAACTTTGCCTCCTTGTGTACTTTATCCCTCTCCTTCTATCTTTTTATCTCCTGCTTTATCTTATTCCAAGCAATTTCTCTACCTTTCAGCTCAGAATAACACCCTTTAAAGGATGAATGGGGGCTTTTCTTCTCTACAAATGGGGAAAGTGCACACTCCTAAAAGGAAACACTGTAGACTTTATTCTTCCAAAATCCAGCCCAGAATAGCTAAACAAACAGAAGTGAATCCCTTGTAGTCGAGAAGCAGGTTGGCATCAAGGAGAAATAGACAGATATTTGCCCTTGAGGACTAGACACCCAGACACAGGTGTGGAGAGCAAAGTCTGCTCCCTGCAATAACCACACACATTAGGTGATTTTCTGCACCAAATCTGACAGAATCACAGAATCCCTAAGGTTGGAAGAGACCTTTAAGATCATCAACTCCAACCAGCAACCTTTCACCCCCATGCCACTAAACCATGGCCCTAAGGACCACAGCTAGATGGTTTGTGAACCCCTCCAGGGATGGTGACTCCACCACTGCCCTGGGCAGCCTGGGCCAATGCCTGACAACTCTTGCTGGCAAGAAACTGTTCCTGCTATCCAACCTAAGCCTCTCCTGGTGCAACTTGAGGCCGTTTCCTCTTGTCCTCTCCCTGGGAAGAGAGAACAGCTGGCACTCATCTGGTGGCCAGCCCAGCCCTGCCAGCTCTGGTGGGGAAGGTGCTCACCTCCACAGCCTCTGTCTCCTGCAGGAAGCGGATGCTGACAGACTCCAGCGCCTCCCGGGGCCACTCCTGGAACCAGTCGATAGCCACGCAGCTGAGGATGGCCGGGAAGCGCCTGCTGCGGGCGCGCAGAGTGCTGCCCACGGGCGAAAAGCAGAGCGCGACCTGGGAGCCCGGGGAAGGAGAAGGTCAGAAGGTGCAACCAGGAGCAGGCACCGACTTCCAGCTGTGCAGCCTAGCCTAGGCTCTACTAGTCACTTCCAGTGGATGATCTACCACCAGCAACCACGAGTACTTAGCAGCAAGCCTGGTCTGGGCAAGGCTGGTGCCCAGGGACAGGACAAGAGGGAACAGGCACAGCTGGAACAGAGGGGACAGAGGGGACAGGCACAACCTG
>VWZX01002120.1:246805-312722 GCA_013399015.1 Galbula dea
CAGGCACAGCCTGGAACAGAGGAAGTTCCAGCTAAACATAAGGAGGCATTTCTTGACCTTGAGGGTGGTAGAGCCCTGGGCCAGGCTGCCCAGGGAGGTGGTGGAGTCTCCACCTCTGGAGACATTCCAAACCTGCCTGGACACCATCCTGCCGTAGGTGACCCTGCTCTGCTAGGGTGGGGGGGTTGGACTAGATGGTCTCCAGAGGTCCCTCCCAACCCCTACCATTCTGTGACAATCTAGGAGTGAGCAGACTTTTTGTCTGCAGTAAAAAGCAGCAGTGGTGTTAAGCATTGCTGTGGTCAAAAGCAGAAGCCTGGCACAGTCTCAAGGCCCNTCTTCCTAGTACCCAATCTGAACCTCCCCTGGTGCAACTTGAAGCCATTTTCTCTTGTCCTATCATTTGTTCCTTGGGAGAAGAGACCAACCCCCACCTATCTCCAACCTCCTCTCAAGGAGTCATAGAGAGTGAGAAGGTCTCCCCTGAGCCTCCACTTCTCCAGACTAACCAAGCCCAGTTCCCCCAGCTGCTCCTCACAACACTTGTGCTCCAGACCCTTCCCCAGCTTTGATTCCCTTCTCTGGCCACACTCCAGCACCTCAGTGTCCTTCTTGGAGTGAGGAACCCAAAGGTGTGGCCTCCCCTGTGCCCAGTCCAGGAGGAAAATCCCTGCCCTAGCCCTGCTGCCACCCTAGTGCTGACCCAAGCCAGGATGCTGTTGGCTTTCTTGGCCACCTGGGCACTCTGCTCTCCCTTTTCCAGAGGGAAACTCCTTATCCAGGGTGTAGAGTCAGCCTAAGGCCAAGTATCTTTCCTCTTTGCTGCCCCACCACCACACTTAACAGCAAAATAAGTCCCAAGGACCAAAATCTGCCACCACCATTCCCTCCCTGCCCTTCTCCTGCAAGGTCCCTGTGGAGTCACCAGCTCTGCTAGTCAGGTAGAAAGAAGGACACAGGCAAGTTGCCATCATGCAATGAAGCAGCAGTATCTGAGGAAGGATCAGTTTGGGAAGCAGGACCTCTCCTTCAGTGCATCCTTCCTGTCCCATTTGCTAGCCCTGGCTGGTGCCTGCACAGCCTTGCAAGTGCCATGAGGGAGCTGCTGTCAGCTCAGACATCTCTGTAAGGTGTCAGCACCTCCACCAGGAGCTAAGATCTGGGTTTTTAGAAGCTGCAAAAAGCCAGTGTGTAACAAACCCATTTCCATTTCAGAAGAGGCAGCTGAGCTCCAAGCTCCTGCTCTTCTCACATGAGCACTGCATGCTCTCACAACTCAGAGCTCCTGCTCCTCTCCCAACCACTGCAGGGGACAGACATGTGGAAATCCTTTCTAAACCTTCAAGCATAAACCTTGGGCATCTCTGAGTTGCTCTCTCAGGGTGAGGCAAGCTTCAGGAAGCTCTCCATGTACAAAAGGCCTCTTCTGCACCTCCACTACTCTCACTCAAGACCCTGAGGCAGAAGGTGTGTTGGTGCTCCTGCTCTGCTGGGCAAAACCCCACTCCTGTGCTGCTCCCAGAGGCCCAGCATGTCCTGGATCAGTGATGGCTTCATCAGCTTTCTGCACACCACATGATGCCATCAGAGAACACTGGGGAGAATTAACAGGACTTCCTGGCTGAGCCCATCCATCTGCTCCAACATGTCATTAAGGAGAAGGGCAGACAAAGAAAAGCCATCAGCCTCAAGTAAAATCCCCTTCCTGCTGCCCTCCCAGTGTACCTCAGGAGCTGACAGGAATAGATCTAGGGAGGGACACCAGGCAGAAAACAACCAAGGTGCTAGGAGAGCTACAGAGCAGCATCAGTGCTCATCAGAAATTCCCCTTGGCACTGGCAGAGGGAGGAGAGGAAGACTGGATTCTCTCTCCTTGAGTGTCTAGACCATGGCATGCTCCCCTAATTTTCCCTCAAAAATCAACTCTCCAGCTGTTCCTCATCCTTAACAGGAACCTACCTACATCATAGTGGTTGGAGAAGCCCTCTGAGATCACTGAGTCCAACCTTCCCCCCAGCACTCCCATGCTCACCACTAAACCATGGCCCCANTACCATTCTGTGACAATCTAGGAGTGAGCAGACTTTTTGTCTGCAGTAAAAAGCAGCAGTGGTGTTAAGCATTGCTGTGGTCAAAAGCAGAAGCCTGGCACAGTCTCAAGGCCCCAGCTGGGGTTTAATAGAACCTGGTCCTTGCTTTAGCAGTGACACAAAGCTCCACTCAGGAGGGAACTGGCATCCAGATTCAGGTGGTGCAACCAGGAATTCAAGTGAATAGATCTAAATTCTCCTTGGCAGGAACACTGCTCTGTCTGGACTTCCTCCCTGAGAGCCAACACTGAAAAGGGTGGAGGTGGCTCCAATTCAAACTCTGCTTCTGTCAGAATGAGACTTCTCTTTGTTAAACCAGAGAAACCTCCAAACAAAGCAGCATGGAAACAGAAGCATTTGTGAATGGCTCTTCCCTGCTCACTGCATTTTTCCACAGCAGGTCCTTTTCCTTTCAGGCTTTTCTTTCAGCCCAACAGCTGCTGAAAGCTTCTGAGCTGCAGCAAACTGTGCAGTGTTCCTGGGTCTCTGGGAAATCTCTCTTCATGTTACTGTGGCCCTTCTCCAAGGGCTGGTACTGCCCTGCTCAGCATCCTCCCAACCCTGCATCATTTCTCCTCCCTCCAGCCTTTCAGAGCCCTTCCTTCATCCTGCTGCCTCTCTCCCCACAGGCATGGAGCCTCCTTCCCCCCTGCCAACCTGCTCAGCTCCTCTCAGGAATCATAGAATAGAATCACAGTATGATTGTGGTTGGAAAAGCCTCTGAGATCACTGAGTCCAACATCCACCCAACACTGCCATGCTCACCACTCAACCATGGCCCCAGGCACCACATCTCCATGGTTTCTGAACACTTCCAGGGATGGTGANATTCCCTCCCTGCCCTTCTCCTGCAAGGTCCCTGTGGAGTCACCAGCTCTGCTAGTCAGGTAGAAAGAAGGACACAGGCAAGTTGCCATCATGCAATGAAGCAGCAGTATCTGAGGAAGGATCAGTTTGGGAAGCAGGACCTCTCCTTCAGTGCATCCTTCCTGTCCCATTTGCTAGCCCTGGCTGGTGCCTGCACAGCCTTGCAAGTGCCATGAGGGAGCTGCTGTCAGCTCAGACATCTCTGTAAGGTGTCAGCACCTCCACCAGGAGCTAAGATCTGGGTTTTTAGAAGCTGCAAAAAGCCAGTGTGTAACAAACCCATTTCCATTTCAGAAGAGGCAGCTGAGCTCCAAGCTCCTGCTCTTCTCACATGAGCACTGCATGCTCTCACAACTCAGAGCTCCTGCTCCTCTCCCAACCACTGCAGGGGACAGACATGTGGAAATCCTTTCTAAACCTTCAAGCATAAACCTTGGGCATCTCTGAGTTGCTCTCTCAGGGTGAGGCAAGCTTCAGGAAGCTCTCCATGTACAAAAGGCCTCTTCTGCACCTCCACTACTCTCACTCAAGACCCTGAGGCAGAAGGTGTGTTGGTGCTCCTGCTCTGCTGGGCAAAACCCCACTCCTGTGCTGCTCCCAGAGGCCCAGCATGTCCTGGATCAGTGATGGCTTCATCAGCTTTCTGCACACCACATGATGCCATCAGAGAACACTGGGGAGAATTAACAGGACTTCCTGGCTGAGCCCATCCATCTGCTCCAACATGTCATTAAGGAGAAGGGCAGACAAAGAAAAGCCATCAGCCTCAAGTAAAATCCCCTTCCTGCTGCCCTCCCAGTGTACCTCAGGAGCTGACAGGAATAGATCTAGGGAGGGACACCAGGCAGAAAACAACCAAGGTGCTAGGAGAGCTACAGAGCAGCATCAGTGCTCATCAGAAATTCCCCTTGGCACTGGCAGAGGGAGGAGAGGAAGACTGGATTCTCTCTCCTTGAGTGTCTAGACCATGGCATGCTCCCCTAATTTTCCCTCAAAAATCAACTCTCCAGCTGTTCCTCATCCTTAACAGGAACCTACCTACATCATAGTGGTTGGAGAAGCCCTCTGAGATCACTGAGTCCAACCTTCCCCCCAGCACTCCCATGCTCACCACTAAACCATGGCCCCAGGCACCACATCTCCATGATTCTTGGACCCTTCCAGGGCTGCTGACTCCACCACCACCTCCTTGGGCAGCCTCCAGTAAACCATGGCCCCAAGCACCACATCTCCATGATTCTTGAACCCTTCCAGGGCTGCTGACTCCACCACCACCTCTCTGGGCAGCCTGGGCCAATGCCGTTTCCTACCCTTCGGTACGACTTGCTGAGATAATCACAGTTTCTCTCCTCAACAGGCAGAGAAACCTTCCAGGCTGCAGTCTGCCCTCTCTCCAGGCTAGCCTAAAACATCTCCAACCCCATGCCCCTGCACCAAGAAGGATGGGGAGGACCTGAGCCCCTCCCAGCCCCCCTCACCTTCAGCTGGCGTCGAACGCGCTCGATGAAGAACTTCCAGCAAGTGTCCCTGGAGTCCAGCAGCCCCTGACCCTTCACCTCATTCCTCATGCTGTTGATGATGTTCTCCACTTCCTCATCAGGGAAGAGCTCAGGGATTTCACCTGAGAGAAGAGGACAGGTTTTGGGTTGCCCTGGAGTTTGTGCCAGGTGGCCTCAGGTCCCAGCAGCAGCAGCAGAGCAGCACAAGGAGTCATTCTGCTCAGAACTGCACACTTGTGAGAGCAAATGCTGTTAGAGAAGCACAGGAGGCACACAACAGAGCCAGAGCACACAAAGCAATTGTTCTTTTAACTGTGCAGTGCTAATTAGATGATGGGAATTAACCAAACACCTAATCTGTTCTATAGAGCCATGAAATCATCCTAGCTTTGCAAATGAGTTAGCTACATGCAGAAACTCTGCAGCTGTCCCCAGCAGTGATCAAACAACTGCCAGATCACCAACATGTTTTAAAAGTTAGAAATCACTGAATCACAGAATCAGGAAGGTTGGCAGAGACCTCCAAGATCAGCAAGTCCAACCATCTACCTGTCACCCTCATGCCACTAACCCATGGCCCTAAGTACAACACCTAAAGTTCCAGAAGTTAAGAGTTATCCAAGTGATTACCAAAAATATTCCCAACCAAATTATTCTTTAGTGATTCCCTAATTTATCATCTAGTCCCTTCCTTTCTGGCTTCTGATCTGATCCAAATCATCATTACTGAGGGAGATGCTGCCAAGAGGCAGCACTAATCACTCAGGAAAATAAACCAATCAGAAATCTGCTTGTTTCTAGGAAAGACTAAGCCATGTATTTTGGTTTAGCTTCTTAGGTGATGATAAGAAGTGAAACAATTAAGATAAGCAAGCACACAGGCAGCAGAGAGCAGCCAGAGCCAGCAGGCAGCAGCTCAGGGCAGCACTAGCTCATGTCATGGGAAGCCACAGCCCCTGCATGGTCACATCCTCAGCTTGGCTGTAACTCTGCACAGTCACAGTCTGCTTTGGGTTGGGAGGGACCCTTAAAGGGCAGCTAGTCCAATCCCCTGCAGTCAGCAGGGACATCTCCAACTAGAGTAGGTTGCTCAGAGCTCCAGACAACCTGACTTGGGATGGTTCCAGGGATGGGACATCTCCCACCTCTCTGGACAACCTGGGCAGTGTCTCTCTATCCTCAGTATACAAAACTTCTTCCTTCTACCTAGCCTAAATCTCCCTCTTTCAGTTTCAAACCATCACCCCTTGTCCTGTCATAACAGGCCCTGCCAAAATGCCTGTCCCCATCTTTCTGATATGCCCTTTAAGTACTGAAAGGCTGCAGTGAGCTCTCCCTGGAGCCTTCTCTTCTCCAGGCTGAACTACCCCAAGTCTCTCAGCCTGTCCTCACAGCAGAAGGCTTCCAGCCATCAGATAATTTCTGTGGCCTCCTCTGGCCCTGCTCCACCAGGTCCATNAAATGAGTTAGCTACATGCAGAAACTCTGCAGCTGTCCCCAGCAGTGATCAAACAACTGCCAGATCACCAACATGTTTTAAAAGTTAGAAATCACTGAATCACAGAATCAGGAAGGTTGGCAGAGACCTCCAAGATCAGCAAGTCCAACCATCTACCTGTCACCCTCATGCCACTAACCCATGGCCCTAAGTACAACACCTAAAGTTCCAGAAGTTAAGAGTTATCCAAGTGATTACCAAAAATATTCCCAACCAAATTATTCTTTAGTGATTCCCTAATTTATCATCTAGTCCCTTCCTTTCTGGCTTCTGATCTGATCCAAATCATCATTACTGAGGGAGATGCTGCCAAGAGGCAGCACTAATCACTCAGGAAAATAAACCAATCAGAAATCTGCTTGTTTCTAGGAAAGACTAAGCCATGTATTTTGGTTTAGCTTCTTAGGTGATGATAAGAAGTGAAACAATTAAGATAAGCAAGCACACAGGCAGCAGAGAGCAGCCAGAGCCAGCAGGCAGCAGCTCAGGGCAGCACTAGCTCATGTCATGGGAAGCCACAGCCCCTGCATGGTCACATCCTCAGCTTGGCTGTGACTCTGCACAGTCACAGTCTGCTTTGGGTTGGGAGGGACCCTTAAAGGGCAGCTAGTCCAATCCCCTGCAGTCAGCAGGGACATCTCCAACTAGAGTAGGTTGCTCAGAGCTCCAGACAACCTGACTTGGGATGGTTCCAGGGATGGGACATCTCCCACCTCTCTGGACAACCTGGGCAGTGTCTCTCTATCCTCAGTATACAAAACTTCTTCCTTCTACCTAGCCTAAATCTCCCTCTTTCAGTTTCAAACCATCACCTTGTCCTGTCATAACAGGCCCTGCCAAAAAGTCTGTTCCCATCTTTCTGCTAGGCCCTTTAAGTACTGAAAGGCTGCAGTGAGCTCTCCCTGGAGCCTTCTCTTCTCCAGGCTGAACTACCCCAAGTCTCTCAGCCTGTCCTCACAGCAGAAGGCTTCCAGCCATCAGATAATTTCTGTGACCTCCTCTAGACCTGCTCCACCAGGTCCATGTCTCTGCTGTGCTGAGGACACCAGAGAGGCACAATCCCCTCCTTTGACCTGCTGGCTTCACCTGGACTGGAGTGAGGACCTCTGATGTGTTCTCACTTCCCCACACATCAACCACAGGAGAACCAAATGCCTCCAAAGCCACTGTAAGATGACCTGGGCATCCCAAAGCCAGGCTGCTGAGCCTGCCCTTTGCTGACTCCAGCCAAACATTCTAGCTAGGAACAACCTTACTCTTTTATAGGCCCCTAAAGAGTGGACACATGTGATGCACAGGTCAGACCCCTCCTCTGTCAGTGCATTCCTTTGGCTCTGTCCTCAGCTGCACTCAGACAGGTCACTTCCCAGCCACATCATGAAGCATGGAGAAACTGAGTCCAAGACATCAGAGAGAGAAAAACATCTCCCAGATGATGGAGTGCACCCTCATCCAGGAGATCTTAGCACTGCTTGTGCTCCAGAGCTTCACCCCCAGACCTTCCTGCTAACTTCACATATTGCCCTTCTGAACGTTCCAGAAGCAAAGGTGAGAAAAACTACAGTGAGGAGGGGGAGAGGAGAAATGAAAGCAACAAAAGGCACACCTGAGGCTAGGAAGTCATTCACCAGCACCAAGAACTGCTCATCAGCCACTTGGGCATCAGTCATCAGGAAGACAGTGCCAATGTTCTTCAAGCCAGCTTTCAGGTACTGGTTTGCCAGGTCTGCCTGGAGGATGAGAGGGAAGTGGACTTAGAGGTTGCAGCTGCATTGTGCAAAGCACAGGCTGGGTACCACACCCACAGGGAGGATATTTCAGAATCATCCAGTCAACCAAGAACAAAGCAATTAGCAGGAAACTGCACTGAGCTCTCCAGGTGCTATGGGGACTCCACTGCTGTCATCACTGTCAGGTATTACCAGGGGAGACCTGACTCCCATGGCTTCAGGTTCCACCAGGGGAGGTTCAGGTAATACATGAGGAAGAATTTCTTCACCCAGAAGGTTATCAGGCATTGTGATTATGCAAGCATGGACATTAAGGACAAAAAATTGTTAGAGAGAATCCAGAGGAGGCCACAAAAAAAGGGGAAAGGTCTGGAGGGGCAGCCATGTGAGGAACAGCTGAAACCACTTGGTCTGTTCAGCCTGGAGAAGAGGAGACTGAGGGGAGACCTCATTGCAGTTTAGAACTTCCTCACCTGAGATGAAGGAGGGGCAGGAGCTGATCTCTTCTCTCTGGTGACCAGCAACAAGACCCAGGGGAATGGCCTGAAGCTGTGCCAGGGGAGGGGCAGGTGAGATCTTAGGCAAAGGTTCTTCCCCCAGAGAGTGGTGGAGCACTGGAACAGGCTCCCCAGGGGTGCACTCATGGCACCAACTCTCCTGGAATTCAGGAAGCATCTGGCCAATGCTCTCAGACCCATGGGGTGACTTTGGGGTTGTCCTGTGCATGGACAGGAGATGGATTTGATGATCCTTGTGGCTCCCTTCCAGCTGGGGGCATTCTGTGACTCTGTAGATGTTTTCAGTTGTGTGTTTCTTCTTCCTCTTCCCAAGCCCAAGCAGGGATTCACCACCCTTCCAGCCTCTCACTCTGTGATGCTGACAGAGAGCTGGTTCAAAGGCTGCAGTGTTCTGGGGAAGGACACCATCTTTTGGACAACCAAGTTGTTCATGAGATGGGGAAAAACCACCATCACCCAGCTCAAACACTGCCCCAAACTGAACTCTCCATGGCCCCCCTCCACACCTGGAGTGTTTTCAGTGCCTCCACAAGGCTGCCACTCAATATGCAACGAGACAAAGGTTTTCAGGGCGAGTTCTGCTCTTTATTCCCTTCCCCTCCACCTCAGCCTTTAAGCTCACCTACCTTCAGGTCAGAGATCCCATAACCTTTCCTCCAAGTGATCTGGAAAACCTCCAGGGAGCTGATGAAGGCTGCCAGCCTGGTCAGGCTCTGCTTGCCACTGCCTCCCACACCGACCAGGAGAGCGTTGCCCCGGGGCGCCTGCAGGATGCGGCTGATGCGGCAGCTGGGTGGAGGCACACAGAAACCTCTCTCATTCATCAGAGGACTTTGTCTTTCTTTCTCTACTCCCCTCTGCCCAGTGCTCTTCCATACATATTGTATTCCCTCAGAAATTGTATTCTGAATGAGATGAAAAATGTCAGTACAAGAGACATGGCAGCAGTCGATCCCCAGCGCTGCTGAGGCTTCTGCAGAGGATGGAGCTGATGCAAGATCATCAGCTGGGGGAAATTCAGGCTGGCTCCAAGGTTTTCAACCACCTGCCAAGTCCTGCAGGACAGAACTATCTCAAGGTGAAGGCCTGGACATCTTTACAGGCAGGACAAGGGAAGAAGCACATCACATTGATGTTCAGAAACTGAGAACATTAAACCATGGCCCTAAGGAGCACACTAGATGTGTTCTGAACCCCTCCTCCAGGGATGGTGACTCCACCACTGCCCTGGGCAGCCTGGGCCAATGCCTGACAACTCTTGCTGGGAAGAAATTGTTCCTGCTATCCAATCTAAACCTCCCCTGGTGCAACTTGAGGCCATTTCCTCTTGTCCTCTCACAGGTAACCCAGGAGAAGAGACCAACCCCACTTCATTCCAGCCTCCTTTCAGGTTGTAGAGAGAGCTAAGGTCTCCCCTGAGCCTCCTCTTCCTCAGCCTAACCAACCCCAGTTCCCTCAGCTGCTCCTCACAAGACTTAATTCTCCCCACCCCTCACAAGCCCCATTGCCCTCTTCCCAGCTTCACTTCACTATTTCCCTAGACCAACCTTAATTAATTTCTCAAATAAAACTGAGAAACACTGTGCTGCTTTATTACAACTCCAGTATTTTATGATCTCAGTGCAGATTCCCACTGGTTCTGAAATCACAGCCAGAAAAGCATCCAGTCTGTGTGGGGAGCAGGGCTCTTCCCACTTCTCAACCTCCCTGAAGCCACCAGTGTGGTCTCCACCCTCACTGGGCTCTCCAGGGCTGCGTGCTCTGTGAGTGTGGACAATGAGCCCTGGATGAGGAGGTGACTGATGGATGTCTCCCACTTCCTTACACAAATTAAGTCTTTAAGCTCCCTCTTTTTTTTCCTCTCTTGTATTTTCTATTGTTTTTCCCTCACCTGAACATTTGCAGCAGACTCAAGCTGACAGCCACAAGCTGTTTCAGATGGAATGAGGTGAAAGGAAATTCACCCAGCTCCAGGCACACCCAAGCTGAACAGGACAAAAGCAATTGGCTCCAAAAGTTGCACCAGGGGAGGTTCAGATTGGATATTAGGAAGAATTTCTTCCCTGAGAGGGTTAGCAGGCATTGGCCCAGGCTGCCCAAGGAGGTGGTGGAGTCACCATCCCTGGAGGGGTTCAGAAGCCATGTGCATCTCAATGCAAGGAGGATTTTGAAAGGATCAGAGGAGTTTCATTGTCTCAACCCATTTAAACCAGTAGCCTGAATGCACATGGTCTCACTTGATATGCTTTTGGAAATGCCACTAAGAGCCTGTGCAAACATGGCTCTAGACAGTTGGGAGAGCACTCAGGGAGATCCCAGCATCAGGAGTTCTGCAGCTGGCTGCCAAGGGGAGACAACAAAGCACTTCCCCACTGTCACACAGGAGAAGTGCTCATGCCACAAGCAGAACATCAAGGGCAAAGATAATGCAACAGCAACCAGACTTCAACCAGCAGCATGCAGTCAGTCCCTCCATCCTCAGGGCTGGGTTGTTTCTCAAGTGCCTTCACAGCAGCTGGAGAAGCAGCACAGTGTTTCTGCTGGACACACCACAGGAGCAGGTGAAGCTTCTGGACACCTCCAGCTTCATCAGCCATAATTATGGACACCTCCATCCTCCAGAAAGCTCCATGGAAGCAATCTGCACAGGTTAAGTGCTATGAAGAGGCCATAAAAAGCCAGAAAATTCACTTACACATGGCACATGGCATCCTCAAACAGCACCAGGTTCATGGCAGCATTGACTTCATTGTAGCTGTCCAAGGCTTCCACCAGGATCTGGTTCAACTCCTCCCAGGTTGGAACTGGTCTGTAACTGGGTTCACTGGTGCCTTTAGCAAAATGGCAATACACATTCATCTTCTTGGTCTGCTCTACAATATCCTCAATGTCCTGGCAAAGAAAAACACCAAAATATCTCTGGATATAGAGAGGGATCCAGTACATCCTCAGTAACTGTGCAGATGACATGTCACAGGGATGAGACCCATCCCCAGGGACCTGGAGAAGTGAAACTGCCTGAACCTCAGGAGATTCAACAAGGCCAAGTGCAAGGTCCTGCACCTGGGTCAGGGCAACCCCAGCTACCAACCCAGGCTGGGGATGAAGGGATGGAGAGCAGCCTTGGGGAGAAGGATTTGGGAATCCTTGTGGATGAAAAGCTGGAGATGAGCTGGCAATGTGCACTCACAGCCCAGAAGCCAACCAAATCCTGGGCTCAGCCCCAGCAGCATGGCCAGCAGCAGGGCAGGGAGGGGATTGTGCCTCTGCTCTGCTCTGGAGAGACCTCACCTGCAGTGCTGGGGCCAGCTCTGGGGTGTTCAGCACAGCAGAGACATAGACCTGGGGGAGCAGGGCCAGAGGAGGCCATGAAGATGATCCAAGGGCTGGGAACCCTCTGCTGTGAGGACAGGCTGAGAGTTGGGGTTGTTCAGCCTGGAGAAGGTGCCAGGGAGACCTACTGCATCCTTGCAGTACTTGAAGGGGTCTTTGCTTTGCTCCCCCAAGGAACTTCTCTCCTATAACCATGTATGTTACAACCAAAGCTATAAACCCCAAAACTTACATCATAGAATTTCTTCAGCATGTCCAGCTGGATCTTATCAAAGGTTCCATAATCCTTCTCCTCAACCATCTTGTCCCTGTAGACACGGTTGGACTCATGCAGGTAGAGCTGCACAAGGTCCTGGGGGTGCTTCACACATTCAGGGGTGGAGAACAGAAGGCCCTGTGGAAAGCAGAGAGAGTCAGTAAACCCCCACTTGAGCTCTAGAGCACAAGTGTTGTGAGGAGCAGCTGAGGGAACTGGACTTGGTTAGCCTGGAGAAGAGGAGGCTCAAGGGAAACCTTCTCATTCTCTCCAACAACCCAAAAGAAAGTTGGAGCAAGGTGAGGGTTGGTCTCTTCTGCCAAGGAACAGGCAACAGAACAAGAGGGAATGACCTTAAGTGGCACCAGGGGAGGTTTAAGTTGGACATTAGGAACAATTTCTTCCCCAAAAGGGTTGTCAAGCCCTGGCCCAGGCTGCCCAGGGCAGTGGTGGAGGCACCATCCCTGGAGGGGTTCAGAAGCCATGGAGATGTGGTGCTGAGGGCCATGGTTTAGTGGTAACCTGGCAGTAATGCTTAATGGTTGGACTCAAACCTTAAGAGACCTTTTCCAATCAAAATGATTCTGTGATTCTACTGACCCTAGAGAACTAATCTCACCCCCAGCAGCCAGGCTATGCCCTAGCACAGGGCAGAACCCCTCTAAATGCAGTTACAGTAACCTGCCACTGAACTTCTGAAGGAGTCCCAACTCCCCAGCTCCTGGAGAACATGCCCTTAATTACCCTCAGTCTTCCAAAGCACTTTCTATTTGTTGTACTCATCCTGACACCCCAAAGAGCACCCCCAGTACCTCCTGGCTGGGCTTATGGTCCTGATCTCAGCAGCAGAGACCCAGGCAGAGCCAGGCTCCAGCCCAAGCAGCAGTCTCTCTGCATCCTGACACCACACTGACACCCTGGTGCTTTGTCAAGAAGAAAAAAAAAAACAGCTAGTCTGGAAATTTTAGTGGTGATTTAGTGTTTTTTTAATCAATTATTTTTAATTAGGTGCATTCTGCCTGCAGGAAATATTAGTTGCTGTCTGCTTATCACAGTGTGTTTACCATGAACTCTATTAAAATGCATCAAAAAATGATATTTCACCTCTAACTAAGCCTGCTAACAGCACACAGGGTCTGCAATGGCATGAATTAAACAGACAGCTTTTATTCCTAACAGCTAATTATTTATACCCAAACTAGAAAATGCATTAAAGATGAAGAAAAGCAGCTCCCCCTCAGCTCACTGGCCCATGCCTCAGAGCATTTGGGTTTCACATTTGTCATCACAGCTGCTAAATTGTTATTTCATTTATTCCAGACAAAAAAAACCCCAACCCACTAGTGAGAAGAGCTGACAACTGGAAGGGAGAAAGGGAACACCCAGCAGGGCCTAAAGTGAGCTCAAAGAGTAATAATAAGTCACTCAGTCACTCTGAGGACACCCAGAGTTGTGGTGCTCTTGAGGCAAGCACTTGTAAGGCTACCTGAGAGGGAAGGAAACCACAGAATCAGGAAGGTGGGAAGAGACCTCCAAGATCAGCAAATCCAACCATCAGCCTAGCACCACCATGCCACTAAACCATGGCCCCTAGATGGTTTTTAAGCCCCTGCAGGGATGGTGACTCCAGCACTGCCCTTGGCCACACTTCACAAGCCTCTCATCAGATTACCAACAGGTGAACATCTCCTCTCCTCACTTTGCAAACCCAACCTTCCCCACCCTCTCAGCAGAGCCACCAGGCTCTTAGAATCATAGAACTGTCAGAGTTGGAAGGGACCTTAAAGATCATCTAGTTCCAACCCCCCTGCCTGCCAGGGACACCTCCCACTAGATCAGGTTGCCCAGGGCCCCATCCAGCCTGGTCTTAAAAGCTTCCAGGGATGAGGCTTCCACAACCTCTCTGGGCAACCTGTTCCAGTGTCTCCCCACCCTAACAGTGAAGAACTTCCTCCTAATATCCCACCTAAATCTCCCCTCCTCTAGCTTACACCCATTTCCCCTGGTTCTATCACTGTCTGACCTCCCAAAAAGTCCCTCCCCAGCTTTCTTGTAGCCCCCTTTCCATGAAGTCAGCCAGCTCCATCCCAGAGAGCAATAGGGATGCTCCCTGTGGGAGGCTGAGTTTCCAGGAGATGCCCTAGTGCCTATGGCTGGAGTGCCTGAAGGATGCATGGCTGAGGGTCACTGTGCCTGGGATGGCTGTGGGACCAACAGCCAAACAAACTAACAGATGGCTCATCCCTGCCCTTTGCCACATCAGTGCAAGTTTGAGCCATCTGACAGCTGAGTCCTCAGGTTGGATTGCAACCAAATCTTCCAGCTTCTCCTCCTCCTCACCAGAAAGGCTGGGAGCTGGCTGGGAAATCCTCTCTGCCACACTGAGGCTTCTCTAGACAATGAGATCAAGTAGCATGGTCTTAGAGGTCTCCAGCCTTAATGATTCTGTGATCAGGGCATTGGTGATAAAGCAGCAAGATGCCAGAAGAGGTCTTTGCTGAGAGGAGAAGCTCTGCCCATGGGGGTGTGGAGGAACCACAACCTGCAGCCAAATCTCATCAGATCAGGATGTGTTACTGGGGGATTCTGGGTGGCAAAGTAACAGTCACCCCAGGAGATGATGTGTATCTGGCATGGAGCTTGCTCATCACCTCAGCAAGGCTCATCTGCCATCAGGTCCTCACACCAACACACCAGGGCAGACAGGCTCTGCCATCAGCCAGTTGCTGCTTCTCTCCTCTGATCTCCATGACAAAAGGGAGAGTGAAGAGCACTCATGGCCCTTGTCAGCCTGCCTGGGAGCATCCTGTGCTCTGCAGCCACCACAGTTGTGCTGAGGGAAGTCCAGGAGGTATTTCTGCTGCTCCCCAGAGCTCTGCACACAGTGACAAGGATCAGCCAGCTCATGGCTGACAACACCAGCACATCTGGGCAGTTAGCAGCCCTGGTCTAGGGCAGGACAACCCCCACCATGCTGCATCTCCATCAGTGAGTCCTCCCTCACAGCATGACTTCAAACACACTGTGTTATCACCATCTTCAGGCCAGGAGTGGTCTCCAGACACCATCTAGCACAGCCAGATACTCCAAGCACCCCTCTCAAGTTGCATGGCCATGCAACAGCATTTTCTTCACCTCTGAGTTCAGGTGCTCTAGAGGTCACCTGAAGCCACTCTCAGAAGCAGGGCTCACTCCTTTTCCTCCAGCAAGATGCTACTGCCATGGCATCACCAAGTCCTACCCCACACAAAGCCACCTTTGCTAGTGGAGTAGCTCCTCAAAGAGGATAAGTCAAAGGCAAATGGTCAGGTGGCCCCCAGTGAGGACAGACAGCTCAGTTTTCTTTCTCTTTGCCCCCTAAGAGGCACTTGGAGCACACCTGGGAATGCAGACTTCAGTCCCACATGGAAATGTTGTTCTCCAGGTTGTTCAGCCTGGAGAGGAGAAGACTCCAGGGAGACCTCCCTGCAACCTTGCAGGACTGAAAGGGCCCAGCAGAAAGAGAGGGACAGGCTTTTTAGCAGGACCTGGTGTGACAAAGCAAGGACTGATGGTTTGAAGCCAGAAGAGATTTAAAATAGATCTAAGGAAGACATTTCTTACTCTGAGGCTGGTGAGATCCTGCCCTAGGCTGCCCAGGGAGGTGGGAGATGTCCCAGCCCTGCAACCATCCCAGGTCAGGCTGTCTGATGCCCTGAGTCACCTGGCCTAGTTGGAGGTGGTTTAGTTTCCTTCCCCCACCCCTCAGTTTCTCTCCCTCATTCCCTTTCTCTTCCCTTTGGGAAGGCAGAAGGCTTCAGAAAGAGCTTCTCTCACCCACCTGGTGGCCAGCCCAGCCTTGAGCCCTGACCCAGCATTTGCAAGCCCAAAGCTTGCAAGGTTCTTTAGCAAGTCCAGCCACAGATAAAGATGAAATCCTTCCCCATGCAAAGGACATGAAGCCTGCCAGCCACTAGAACCCACGTGGAAGGGAAGCTGAGCTGAAGCCAGGCATGGTAGGACCATGGCTATCATCTCACTCTCAGGAGGAGATGGAGGCCACTCTCCCACAGCTGCCACAGATCCCCATGGGACAATGCTGCTTGGAAACCTTGCCAGAAATGGGAACAAAAAGCAAAATATAACCCTGCTGGGCCTGTGATGATTATTTTAGAGGCATGACAGATATAATTTAGAGCATAATACCATGGTAACCCTTCCAGAGGGGAAGGCAGGCAGCAGCAGAGCTTTCTCTGGTGTCATCCAGCAGGGAACTGATGTTTCAAAAGCAGAATCCACAATTCTGTCACTTGTCTTCCTTAATCAAGGGGAAATTGCCCTGAGCTTACCAATCAACCCAGCTGGGTGGTACCTAGTGGGACCCAGAGAGATGAAAAGGTGCCACAGAAATGCAAGGCAAAGTAGAAGTGGACTTTAACCACAGATGGGACCTGCTGCAGGGAGGAAACAACAGGCACTGGCTTGTGATGAGCCTGAAGGGGGACCTCACCCCTGCAACAGTGACATCAGGAACAGGAGGTGACACAGAACAAGGAGCCAGGGCTGCAGAGAATCATTCAGGTTGGAAGAGACCTCTCAGATCATCAAGGCCAACCATCCAGCTAGCATCACCATGCCACTAAGCACATGGAAATGCACTCCCAGAGCCCAGAACTCCTTTCACACTCAGTTTGAGGAGGAAAACAATTGTATTCCAGCAGGGTTAGCCAGAAAATTAGGAGATCTCAACAAGCCAGAACATTTAAGGCAAGATGGTTGGATCTGATGACTTTAGAGGTCTCTTCCAACCTTAGTGATTCTGTGCAAGGTAACAGGCAAGAATAAACAGCAAAAGGAAAGGAAGGACTGCAAGAAAACCAAACCACAACTGAAATGATCATAATGAGAGCCAGGAGCCAGACTCCCCACTCCTGCAGCCATATGAGGAAGGAAAAGCCACCAGAGCTGCTGTCACCCTCCTACCCTCTGGCCCAGCACCCAGATCTGCCAGGGCATTTTCTAACACCCCACAACCTCAGCACCTTTCAAGCAGGCTGCAGTTCAAACTAAAGCTTCCCACTTCAATGCTTCTTTCCTCTCTTCTCTGCCTTTCAAAGCACAGATTAAGCAGGAGCCAGGATTTACCACGACCCACATCCAGCAGCAAAGGCTGCTGCTGTTTAGTTGAGCACAAGTGACAGCTCTGATTCCTTCAGGACACAATGGAGTTATTAACTTTGTCAGGGTCCTGTTCATGGATTTCCTATTGCCTGCCATGACTTCATCTCTTGTGTGATGGAGCAGACCACAAGGCACTGAACTTTCAAGACCTCCTTTGTCAAACAGCTATTAAAATGGACAGCAACAAATTACAGACTGAGGTCTGACACCAGGTTATGGTGTTCCAAACCTCCTGATCTGGCTGCCAACAGCTTTCTCCAACTTGATTGAGCAGTTTTAAACTCTGAGAGGCTCTTTGAACAGGATAGATCTTAGGAAAAGGTCCTACACACAGAGTGGAACAGGCTCCCCAGGGCTGCACTCATGGCACCAACTCTCCTGGAATTCAAGAAGCATCTGGACAATGCTCTTAAGACACCTGGGGTGACTTTGGGGTTGTCCTGTGCACAGACAGGAGTTGGACTCAATGATCCTGGTGGATCCCTTCCAGCTCAGGACATTCTGTGTTGAGATTTCTGGAAGAAAACATTCCTAATGCTGAGCAGCCTTCCCCTGGCTCCAGTGCTTTCAGTGATCAAGTCAAAGCTGGCTGTGATTTATCCATCAACTCTCAATGCCATCCTTCATGAGCACACTGAGTACCTGACCATCAAGAAGCTAAAAGAACATGCCAGTAGAGTAGAGGAGGAAGAGAACCTCCCTTGACCTGCTGGGCATCCTCTTCTGAATGCAGCCAAGCAGCTGCCCTGGCTCCAGGCAAGCAGTTGAACTAGTTCCTGCTCTCTTACCTGGAGGGCCAGCAGCCCACTCAGCATCCACCACCTACCTGAGGGCAGTGCCAGTAATATCCACACCTCCAGCCTTGGAACTGAGGCACAAAGACAAGCCTAGCTCCAGCACACTCACCAACAGCCACTTCTTTAAGGGCTGAAGTCAGGAGCCCAAAACTCCCTTCAGTTGCTCTTTGTCATAACCAGAGAGCACTTGAAGCCACCCCAAATCTGCACCTTCCCCAGGAACTCCCTGTGGACCACAGGAGGCTGGAAATTAAATAAGCTTCTCAGTGATGTTCCTCAAAGTCCTGGGTGATGGAACCCACCCAAAACCAACCAGGAATTGGGGAATGGCCCAAGGTCAGCCCCTTCCCTCAGGGGACACATATACTGTGTCACTGCTAGGTGGGAGGAGGTGTTTTGCCCACCAAGGCCATGTAGGTCAGAGGAACACAGGTCCAGAGTCTCCCAAGACCTCAGGAGAAGTTCCAAGTGCCCCAGGACAGGCACTGCACTCACCTGGAAGATGTTGGAGAAGTCTCTCAGGTTGAACACGTAGTGGAACTTGACAGCTGTTGGCAGGAAGGTAGCAGCTACTTTCTGATGCAGGCCAAGGGCCAGGGCAATCAGCTGCTGAGCTGATTTCTGCACAGCCCCTGAGAAATTCCCACTTGTCAGGTGCTGCATTAAGATGGTGCTGTAGATCCTGGACAAAGCTTCCTGGCCAGGGCTGGAGAGAGCAAAGAGGCAGAAGTGTCGCTAAGGGAGAGAAAGGAAGACACAGAAAGGTCAAAGAGAGGCAACCACCACTCAAGCAAAATGCCCTTGGGGACCTGAGGCAAGTAGAGTGCTAGAGAACCTCATCTAGGACCCCTCTCCCATGAAAGGTTGGACCAGATGATCTCTGAAGGTCCCTTCCAAGCTGGGATGCTCTCTGATTCTATGGCCTGCAACCAGGCTGTTTCCCTCTTCCAGTCTCCCAGCAGAGGACTGATGGCAAGTGACATCATGCTGCTCAATAAGCAAGGGATTTTTACCTGCACTCCACAACTGCTATGCTGGAAATTCAGTCCATGGCAGAGCTGAAGGGATCTCTGAAGGTCCCACCTACCCCTGCAAAGCCTACTCATGGTCTCTGCTAGGAACAGCTTCTGCGAGGTCCTATCTCCCAGAAGACCCCTTTACTGATCTGGAATTTGCTAAGACAGATGAGGTGTCCATGTGCAGCTACAGGACACTTCATTTTGGTTGCATTAAGAAGAGTATGACCAGCAGACCAAGGAAGGTTGTCCTTCCCCTCTCCTCTGCCCTAGTGAGGTCACATCTGGAGTCCTGGGTCCAGTTCTGGGCTCCCTAGTTCCAGAGAGACAAGGAACTGCTGGAGAGAGTCCATGGGAGGCTAGGAAGATGCTGAGGGCACTGGAGCATCTGTGGCAGGAGGAAAGGCTGAGAGCCCTGGGGCTCAAGAGCCTGGAGAAGAGCAGCCCCAGAGGGGAGCTGCTCAATGCTGAGCAAGAGCTAAAGTCTGGGGGCAAGAGGCTGGGGCCAGACTTTGCTCAGTGGTGCCCAGGGGCAGGCCAAGGGGCACTGGGCACAAACTGGAAGCCAGGAGGTTCCAGCTGAACAGGAGGAGAAACTTGTTTGTTGTGAGGGTGTTGGAGCCCTGGCCCAGGCTTTGCAGAGAGGCTGTGGAGTCTCCTTGTGTGGAGAGATTCCCAAGGCAGCTGGAGGTGACCCTGGGCAAGCTGCTGTGGGTGACCCTGCTGGAGCAGAGGGGTTGGACTGGATGATCCCCAGGGGTCCCTTCCAACCCCAACCATGCTGGATTCTGGGATTTTAACACCCCAGCTTTCTAAAGAGAAGCCAGGGCCTGGGCTGACCCTAGTCATGAGGTTTCTCCATGATGAAATGAATTTAGCTCCCTGCTACCCAGGCTCCCCACACCTGCAGTGCTCTGAGCAGGACCTGTCCCTGCCAGCAGCCTCCCCACTGAGTTACAGCTGCTGCTGCACAAGCTCCCATTTCTCAGGGTGTTTCTCCACTGCTTTATCCTTCAGCATGGCCAACACCTGCCATGCAGCTGGGAAGAACAACATCCCTCTGACTGCTAGTTGTCTCCCTCAGATGCCAACAGGACCTGCTCAGTGGTTGTGATCTGCAAGCACAGGGAATAGCCAGGCTCTGGCCAGGCTCTGTCACCACTGCCTGATGGCTTGGAGAAAAGTAAGTGACATCAGAGCCCTAGGAGCTAGACTGAGCCTCACAGCTGCCAAAAAAACAAGCCCTGAAGCTGAAGATCTCTTCCCAAACACATACATCTGTCACCATCAACACCTGAACTGGTTTTGGGGTGGGTTTTTTGTTAGGTTTTAAGTTCACCACCACCAGCACCCTCTTTTGAATGAGAACACACTGCCAGCTGCATCAGGAAATGGAGAAACCAGAAGGCTTCAATGAACTATGTTCCAGAGGTAAATATTAGCTCCATGAAGGCAAAAATCTGTCTGAAGGAGGTGTTAAGCTGTCTGGCAGGGCAGCTTCTCTGACTTCAGGCTCTGACTGCAGAGCAGAATGTGAGGAACAGCAAACAAGGGAAGAAGGGAGCAAGTCTGCTGCTCCACCAGCAGCAGCCAGAGCCACTCCACAGATCCATGCCCTTCCTACTGATCAGGGGACAGCAGGATCTGCCAGGGGTTCTCTTCTAACCTCATGCTTCAAGAATCCAGCCCCAAATCCCCCCAGCAGTGTGCCTGGGAGTGCTGAGGGGGTTACCTGCAGGCGAGGGTTGATGGTGAAGCTCCCAGCAGTGGGGTTCATGCATGCCACATACTGCACATTCCTGATCTCCTTCAGTGTCAGCTTGCTCCTGTCGTACCTGGGGGCAGAACAAAGGCAGCACAGGGTTCCCAGAGAGCTGGGACATGTCCCAGCCCTGGAACCATCCCAGCTCAGGTTGTCTGGGGCTCTGAGCAGCCTGTTCTAGTTGAAGATGCCCCTGCTCAGTGCAGGGGTTGGACTAGATGACCTTGAGAGGTTCCTTACCACCCAAACCAGTCTGGGATTCTCTGATCCCATCTCGTGTTTCTAAGAGGGATCTACACTTTGACTGCCTCTTAAATCCCATCCCCAACACTGGAACTGAACAAAGAGGTCTTGGATGACCAAGGCCAAGCAGGCTCTTACCAGTGGCCATAGTCCAGGTGCTGCCTGATCAGTGTGTGGGGCTGCACTGTCCCATAAGCATCCACTTCAGGCATGTTCAGGTCATCAATGAAGTACACAAGCTTCTTGGTCCCTGGAGGACCATAATTCCTGCCAGCCTTCTTATCCAGAGGTTTCTCCAGCACACCTGTATGGAGGCAGAGGTGCAAAGCTGAGCTCCTGGAGGATTTACTGCTGCAAAATACAAAGGATTTCTCAGCCCACCTCAACCCTGTGGTCTGTGTGGCTACAGCAGCCCCAGGAGGAGCTGTGCTGCACACAGGACAGGCAGGGCCTATCCCACAGCACAGGAGAAAGCCCCCAGACCTCTCCAGCTGGCATCTGAGCTCTTCATTGCTTTTTGAGGAACCATAGAATCATTTAGGTTGGAAGAGACCTCTAAGATCAGAGTCCAATCATTAACCCAGCACTGCCAGGTCACCACTAAACCATGGCCCTCAGCACCACATCTCCAAGGCTTTTCAGTCCCTCCAGGGATGGTGACTCCACCACTGCCCTGGGCAGGAGGAAGAGTTGGTCTCAGCACAGGATGCTGCTCACAACCAAGACCATGGCTGTCCCCAGGCTGTGGCTGTAGAGCAGCTGGGAACCCTGCAGGGGCTGGAAGGGACCCTTGAGCATTTTTTTGGCCTGACTCAAGCCAAGTCTGAAAGTTCTCAATTCCTTCTTCCAGACCAAAGACAACTTCAGTCTGTCACAGAACAGGTCTACTTCAGAGCAGGCACAAAAGCTTCTCAGGCTGCACTATTTCTGACCCAAGCCAGGATGCTGTTGGCCTTCTTGGCCACCTGGGCACACTGCTGCCTCATCTTCAGCCACTGTTGAGCAGCACCCCCAGGTCCTTATCTACCAGGCAGCTTTCTAGCCACTGATCCAGCCTGGCCAGATCCCTCTGCAGAGCCTCCCCACCCTCAAGCAGATCAACACTTCCTCCTAACAGGGAGTCATCTGCAAACTGGGGTCATCTGGGGAATTTTCATAGCCTGGGCTGGTATTTAATAAGGATAAACCATCCTGGGCAGCAGTGTGGCCTGATAGGTTATTGATTCTTTTGACTGCAGTCTGAGCAACCTTCTCTGCCTCAGGAAGCAGAAAAGCAAACAGCAGCAGCTCTCCTCTGCCCAGAGCCTGAGGTGGGCTCTCTGCTGTGGGATTGCCAGGGGTTACCAGGGAGAGGACAAGAGGGAATGGCCTCAAGTTGCACCAGGGGAGGTTTAGGTTGGATAGCAGGAACAGTTTCTTCCCAGCAAGAGTTGTTAGGCACTGGCCCAGGCTGCTCAGAGCAGTGGTGGAGTCACCATCCCTGGAGGGGCTCACAAAACACCTAGCTGTGGTGCTGAGGGCCATGGTTTAGTGGCATGGGGGTGACAGGTTGCTGGTTGGACTTGATGACCTTAAAGGTCTCTTCCAAGCTCAATGATTCTGTGATTGCTTGAAGAGCATCTTCCCTCTCAGGGGCTCTGCTCTCCTGAATGCAGAGGCAGGATTTGTTTCATTTACAGAGTTTTGGGTTGTCAAGAGCCCTCCAAGGCTCTGCAGAGCACCATGGAGAGTAGCAACTCTTTGTAATTAAGGAAGAGTGGCAAATGGAAAGAGGGCTGGGAATTTCTCTATCTCCTTCTGACAGGGCACACTTAAGCCATTCATTACCATGTGCAAAAGTTATTAAGGGAGATTTATATTCTGGGGTTTTTTATGGACCACAAACCTTTCAAAACATCATTTTTTCCCCTGCTCTGGTGCCCTGCAGACAGCTTGGCTTTCCCACCACTCCAAATTCAGCTGCCATCACATCACAGACAGTTGCTGCACAAGAGTGAATTGAATGAGGAATCTTCCCTCAGCTGAGTTTCTCTCTCTCTCCCCCTCCCAAGAAACCCACAAGAGTTGAGAATTCTGGTAGCAAGTGAAATTAAGTGTTTCAAATCAGCATTTAATTCAAATTTAATTAGTCCTTAATTAACATCCAAAATCAGCCCTTTTGGAGGTTAAACAAGTATGCAGAGATTCATCAGACTGGAAGGAGCAAGTGTCACAGTGCTGAAAGTTGCATTTCAATTCAAGCTCTACCTCCCAAAAAACAATCAAAGGTCCCTGTCTGCCTCCCAGATCCCAACACACTCCAGTGGGCACCTGAGAGAAACCCTCACTGCAAATGAGACTTAGCAAGTGACTTATCTGCTCCCTGTGGATCAAGAGGTGGAAAGAACACTCCCCAAATCCCCCAAACCCAACACTGGATGGATCTTCTGGCTGATGGCTAAGGCCTAATGGTTAAACCTGGAAGTGATGCTCAACCAAACCCTTTGTCTGGTCTCTTTTCAGCACCAACATTCAGTACAGCTCTCTCAGGGCTCAGTCACCAAAGCCAAGGCTGCATCTGCTGGAGGAGTGAAGCTCCACCAGGGCATGAAGCAGAGTGAAGGTCCAAAGCAAGGGGCTGAGAGCAACAAACAGCATGCAAAGTGGTATTCAGTCACCACACAGCAAGGACAATCCCAAACTGGTCCCAGCTTTGGACACAAAGTGTCTGGGTCCTTTTAACCCCATGCACATGGCAGTGCTGGGAGGCACAGGGCACACAGGGTGCTTTGACAGTTGGACTGGATGTTCTTGGAGGTGATGTGACTCTGGGACATACCTGTGCTTCCCCCCAAGGCTGCACACTCTGCACCTTCAACATCTCTGCCCCAACAGGCAGCTTCCCCAAGAAATCAGTGGCTTTCAAGCTGCTTTTTAAGTAAAAAGAAACTAAACCCCAAGCCTGCTTCATAGCCAGGTTTCACAGTTCCAAAGGTGCCTGCTGGGGAACAATAAGCAGCCAGCTGACAAACTACCCAGGAAAGGGACAAATGGGACTCTAAAAACAGGGAACCAGGCCAAGCAGTATAAATCATGCTTCCCAATGCAAATCTCAGCCACATCTTCATCCCCACACAAGATGACTTGCTCCTCTCTGCAAGAGGGAGGTCCCAGCCCATAGCTCATGGCCAATGCTAACAGGGACACAGTGCCAGCTCTGCCTGTACAAACCTCAACACTGGGAGATAAATGAGCTCCTGTTCCCCCAGGCAGGCACAGCTGGATGGACAGACAGACAGCTCAGCCCATGGAGCAGCTCAAGGGCATTTGACAGAGACCCTGCCCAGGGAGAACAGGGGAAAGGGGAGTCTCTAAACCATCACGTGGCTCAGGGCTGTGAGACTGACCAAAAGGTGAGATTTTAGCCATTTTAACTTGAAGGACAAGTAACCCAAATAATTTGCATTCCCACTGTGGCCAGAGGCACTGGCCCCATCCTCTGGGGCTGATGGTCACAGGCAGGAGAGCCTGGAAGAGGGTGGGTACCAGCAGGATCAGAAAGCCTTCAAACCTGACCCCCAAACAGCTGACATGGCCCATGACATGGCCTCAGGTTACAGAGCAGGGGCTGAAGCCAGGTTCTCACCTCTCTGCAAGTGGATCATTCCTAGAGGACAATTTTAAGCTCTGGCACCTTCCTTTTGCAGTGTCTGGAGCCTGGCAGAGCAGGGATGAAGCCCCAGATGCTCACTGCCTTCAGCACCTATCTGGGCTGTGAGCATGTCCTCACCCAAGCATCACTTGGCCAAGAACAACCCAGTTGGTGAAGGTTAAATCCTTGGCCTCACTGATTCTTCACAGATGGTGGTCCCAGAGAGGGCTGGGGGAATAAAAGAACTTGGGGACATTTGGGGAAACCAAGCTACACAAAGGAAGCATTTTGGTTTACAGTGACTCACAGCTGTTATTCAACTCAAACCAAACCAGGTTGATTCATTCTTCATTAGTAAATACATGTGAAAAATGATCTTCTCTCTCTTAGGGTCAACTGAAAGCAAACACACCACTCTAAAATGTGCACTTGACAAGAACTGCCTCCTTTCTCTTCATCTCCAGAGAAACCACACAGCAAAACTGACCCTAACTTAGTCTCAGACTTCATTTCTCACCAGTGTGCCAACATCCCCATTAGTGATATTCTTATGAACTTCCCCAGGGCCAGCAATTCCCTGGGGCTCTGAACCCCCTGGGGCTCTGAACCCCCTGGGGTCAGCCAGTCCTGTGGCCCTGGGGAGGTGGGGATGTGGAACCTGCTTGATGGGAGCAAACTGGTCTGTGGCAGGACATGAAGGATAGCATCAGGAACTGGCAAGCCCTGGTTTACAGCCTTCACAAATCCATTAGCACAGCCTCACTGCTAATTTGGATGCAATTCCTGTCACTGCACCCTGAGGACACTTTGGATCCTAGCCAATGAACCCAATCCTCTCCAGCATGGGCTTCAATTCAAGCATATTAAAGTCATACCTCAAGTACAAGCTGTGGGCTGTAGAAACCAGCAGCAGATTAAAGCATGTGCTTTGGCACAGCCCAGAGTCAGGATGCTCAGAGTTCAAAGTCTTGCAGTGGAAAATGTCAACTTCCACAAACACAAATGAGACAGAATCCCAGCATGGTTGGGGTTGGAAGGGACCTCTGGGGATCATCCAGTCCAACCCCTCTGCTCCAGCAGGGGCACCCACAGCAGCTTGCCCAGGGTCACCTCCAGCTGCCTTGGGAATCTCTCCACACAAGGAGACTCCACAGCCTCTCTGCAAAGCCTGGGCCAGGGCTCCAACAACCTCACACCAAACAAAAGTTTCTCTTCCTGTTCAGGTAGAACCTCCTGGCTTCCAGTTGGTGCCCAATGCCACTTGGCCTGGCCTTGGGCACCACTGAGCAGTGTCTGGACCCAGCCTCTTGCCCCCAGCCTTTAGCTCTTGCTCAGCATTGAGCAGCTCCCCTCTGGGGCTGCTCTTCTCCAGGCTAAGCAGCCCCAGGGCTCTCAGCCTTTCCTCCTCCCACAGATGCTCCAGTGCCCTCAGCATCTTCCTAGCCTCCCATGGACTCTCTCCAGCAGTTCCTTGTCTCTCTTGAGCTGGGGAGTCTAGAACTGAACCCAAGACTCCAGATGTGACCTCATTAGGGCAGAGTAGAGGGGGAGGAGAACCTTCCTTGATCTGCTGCTCACACTCTTCTCCCTGCACCCCAGGATGCCATTGGCCTTGAGAGCACATGGCTGGCTCATGGTGAACTTTTTGTCCACCAGCATTCCCAGCTCCTTCTCCACAGAGCTGCTTTCCAGCAGGTCACCCCCTAAGCTGTCCTGCTATTCCTCCCCAGGTACAAGACTGTACACTTGCCCTTACTGAACTCCATGAGGTTCCTCTGCCCCTACTCTCAGCCTATCCAGGTC
This sequence comes from Galbula dea, assembly GCA_013399015.1. NCBI lineage: Eukaryota > Metazoa > Chordata > Aves > Piciformes > Galbulidae > Galbula > Galbula dea. The sequence goes on from VWZX01002120.1 coordinate 273,009, forward strand.
TCTCTCAATGGCAGCACATCCTGAGAGGTGTCAGTCACTCCCCCCAGTCTTTTCTCAGCAGCAAACCTGCTGAGCACACAGGCAGCTCCCCCCCAGCTCCCTCCCTGAGTCCCACCGCACAAACCACCCCAAACACCTCAGGAATTTGGTAACCTGCAAAGCCAAAGTGCTGTGACTCAGCCACTGTCTTACCTTGCAGCATGGCAGAGGTGGTGTAGTAGTTAAGTGGCACCTTCTTCACCATGTAGGCATCTGTGTCCAAGGAGGAGAGCTTGTCCCCCACCAGCACAGACTTCCCGGTACCAGCGCCGCCCACCAGCAGCACCGGGCGCCCGCGCACCAGCAGCCTGCTCAGGAAGTACTGCACCCGAACTGTCTCTGGGGTGGGCACCAGGCAAGCCTGAGGGGGGCAAGGGGCACAGAATCACACATTCATGAAGGCTGGAAGGGACCTCCAAGATCATTAAGTCCAACTATCAACCTATCCCCCCCCATGATTCAAAACCAGGTCCTTAAGAACCACAGCTCGATGTTTTCTGAACCCCTCCAGGGGTGGTGACTCCACCACTGCCCTGGGCAGCCTGGGGCAATGCCTGACAACTCTTTCCATGAAGAAATTGTTCCTAATGTCCAATCTAAACCTCCTCTGCTGCAAACTTGAGGCCATTCCCTCTTGTCCTCTCACTGCTAACCCAGAAGAGACCAACCCTCACCTCTCTCCAACCTCCTTTCAGGGAGTTGTAGAGAGAGCTAAGGTCTCCCCTGAGCCTCCTCTTCCTCAGACTGAACACAACCCCTGCCACAACCCCACAGCCATGTTCTGGGCTGAAGTCCAACTGGGAGAGCCAGGAGTGAGTGAGATGAGCCTAGTTTCTAGACTGCACTAGGAAAGGAATGATCTGCTGCTGCCAACCATTAAAAACCAAACTGTTTGTAGAGATGAAACCTTGACAGCTGGGTGCTGGGGGCAGCATCTGAATCTCTCTCCACCAACACCCATTTTGCTAAGATGGTTACAATTGTTAGAAGTCATCTGCTCACTCTGACACCTCCAAAAGAGAAGCAGAGCACTGGTGGCAAACACAATTCCCTATCTGCAGGAACTCTTTTGGCTGTGTCATGAAAACATCTCCACTGTCAGCCACACAGGAGGATGCCAGGTGCCTGGGGGGGGGGTTTGTCACTGCCTTGTGTCACATCCAGCTTCTCTCTGCAGGCCCCATCCTGGAGAACACCAGTTTCTGGATCACTGGGGTGGCTCTGAGCCTGCCCCTCATGTACATCACTCAGGTTTGGAAGATGGATGGAGGATGTGCCTTCAACAGGCAAAGCATAAGATGAGTAATTGGATTGTACCTCCTGAAGAATGTCATCCTTTACTCAGACTTCACTGAAACACCCAAGCACAGTCACTACAAGGCACCCAACTCCTCCCAGACCAAAAGCATGCAGGGTTCACATACCTGTAATGGCATTTCTGGATCAAATTCAAACTGGGGAAGAAGTTTAGACCAAGGCTCAAACTTCTTTGTTTCTGGATCAATGTAAAAGTCAAAGACTGTGCCCTGAGAGGGAAACTTGATTGTCTTGAATTCTGTCACCCACCACTTGCTGAACTCCACTCTGTAATCCACCAGCTGCAAGAGAAAAAGTGAAGAGCACCCTGCTAGTCTGGAGAAACTGATTAGAGCTGGAGAATGTGACCCACCCCAGCCCACCAGAGGGGGACTAGCCCTTAAGATATATTCCCCAGCACAACCACCTGATCCTTTGGCCTATTATTAAATCTAATTTCTCATTTGCTTCATGCCTTCTCATCACTCCTATTTATGCAGCTAGGTAATTCATCCTCTGGGTTGATCACTCTTGCTCTGTCTGAGAGGAGATAGATGGCTCAGGGTGGAAGGGAGGAATCTGTGCCTGGGAGTAATCAGAGCACTTGATTGATTCTTGGTGCCACCTTCCTCCAACAGACAAGGACAGCACATCAGTCTGCAGCTGTGGCACAGGCAGCAGGCACACTGAAGCCTTGCCTCATGCATCACATCACTCTCTTAATACCCACTTGCTGTCTTCTGGCTTCTTTTCAAGCCCCAGTGTTTTGGAGAAGCAGGATTCCACTGCAGCAAAGAGGGGCCATGGCCCTCTGCCTCTTCTGGGGTTCTGCACTGCCCTGCAAGCACCTGAGCTCTTGATGTTCCCCATGATGTTTTCTACACATGGAGAGTTTGGAGCACCTCATTGTCTTTTTTTGCAGGAGCTGAGGTGACAGTTCTGCTTTAGATGTTGGGTCAGGACTTGTAACTTGTGCTTAGTGCCCTCCCTTGACCTGTCTGACACAGGGCCAACTGCTCTACCTGAATGCCTTCCCATGCAGAGAATGGGGACTACAGCCTTCTGCCCTGGGGAGAACTGGCTGGGGGAAGGAGGGGAAAAGGGCTTTTTAAAAGATGGCTGAAATTTAGATGCATAATTCAGCCCAGTTTTAACAGAACAGTTTCCTCCTAGGGCATTTGTGGGTCTCTCCTCCCCACAGCCCTTCAACATGCTTGCCCAGGCCAGAAGCCCAGGTGGGGCCACCACAGAATCACTGAGCTTGGAAGAGGCCTCCAAGATCATCAAGTCCAACCTCAACCTATCCCCACCATGCCACTAAACCATGGCCCTCAGGACCACATCTAGATGTTTTCTGAACCCCTCCAGGGATGGTGACTCCAGCACTGCCCTGGGCAGCCTGGGCCAATGCCTGACAACTCTTTCCATGAGCAAATTGTTCCTGATATCCAACCTAAACCTCCCCTGGTGCAACTTGAGGCTATTTCCTCTTGTCCTCTCCCAGTCAGAAGAGACTAACCCCACCTAGCTCCAACCTCCTTTTGAGGTAGTTATAAGAGCTAAGGTCTGCCCTGAGCCTCCTCTTCCTCAGCCTAACCAACCCCAGTTCCCTCAGCTGCTCCTCACCAGACATTCTGCAGACCCTTCCCCAGCCTCACTGCCCTTCTCTGGACACCACATTGCCCACAGACTGCTCAGGGTTGGGTTTGAAGCTGAACTGAACTGAGTGTCCTCTGTGAAGTCTCCTGAGCTGCCATCCATCCAAAGAGAAGAGGATTTGGAAACCATATTATTAGCATCCACTGTTTTGCAGTCTTATGCCAGTCATGGAGGCAGAGTAACCCCCAGTTGTCCATTCTCCTGTTGCTACAACTAACTCCTCAGTGCCAGCAGCAGAGTGGGATCTGATCACTGCTAAAAGCTCTCCCATGAGGGTGCTCTCACCCCTGCACAGGCAAACTGCCTGCAGCTGCACTCTGACCTGCTGCCCACAGGTCAGTGGAGCTGCTCCAGCCCCAGCTCTGTTGCCAGAGTGATGTCAAAATCCAAGTGCTTCCTTAATAAAAACCCCATCTAGGTTTCCACTCAGTTCACAGCCTACAAATGGCAAATCCATCATCTGCTCCTATACCAGGGCCTTGCTACACACCAACAAGCACAGAGGAGTGGGAAGCCTTCCAGACACTTTCTCTTGACATTTCAGCAGCAAAAGGTCAAGATGAAGGGCACCTTCAATGGAGAGCAATAAACAGATTTTATATTGGATCATTTTTCATCAGGCTGCCCCTCACTCAGACTGCTGCATCCTCACCCTCTCATCTCTGACATTTACAGAGCAGCAATGCACAGGCCAGCCTCAAAGTCAGCCCTCCCAGAGGGATGCCTCTGCCCACACAGCTCAGCTCCTCCTTGGCCTGCTCTGAGCTAGAACAGAACCAGTTCTGCTCAGTGATTTCCCTTCCCAGCTCAGGCTCTTCTCAGGGCTGCACTTTCTGCAGCTCACAGCATGTTCTCCCAGAGTCTCTGCTTCTAGCAGGGACAACACTCCACGGGGAGAGTTCCTGCCAAGCCTTGGGCTGCACAAAGGCTCTGCCTTAGCCTTGCTCCTCTGCACACCCAGGGCACTGCTACAGCTTGGGTCTCATCTTGGGGTGCAGGAAGTCAGAGGTGGCACCTGTGGGGAGGAGGGGACAGGAGAGGTGACCCTGAACTGACCAACAAGGGATTCCAGCACAGGGATATCACAGTCAGGATAAAGCTGAGGGATCACCAGGGTCAAGTCTTTTCTTCAGTGGCCAGTGTTTGAGGAAGATTCTGTCTGTTCTGCCTCTGTTCCCAATCCATGTCTTCCTGAATCCAGCTCCCATCTGCCACTGAGTCCAGGCTGGGACCTCCCCAGTGCTGCCCCAGCATCAGTGGTGACAGTGGTGGAATTGTCACCAGGATTTGGGTTCCCTGTTGGTTTGTATCTGTTTGTATCTAGTTCATGTTCCTGTTATTATTTTCTCTCCAGCTGCTTCAGTTTCCTTTCCCCACCCCTCAGTCTCTCTCCCTCATTCCCTTTCTCTTCCCTTTGGGAAGGCAGAGGGCTTCAGAGACAGCATCTGGCACTCATCTGGTGGCCAGCCCAGCCCTGACCCCTGACCCTCCTGCAACCCCATACACTAGCCCAGCAAGAGCAGCCTGTGCCAGGGCCACCACTCCCTGGGCAGCCAGGCAGGCAGCAAAGCCTGAGCTGCCCAGGACTGACTCTGCTGTGCTGTTGGGAGCTCAGTGTCCATCTGCTGCATGGCTGCACTCCACTTGACTTGCTTGAGGAGCTTTAGTCTCCTCTAATTAGCCAGCAGCTTGTCCTGCTGAAGCAAGGACAGGCAGTGCTCCTCAGGATCTGTTGGGTTGGGTTTTTTAAAGTCAGCCTGCACTGACAGCACCAAGGCTGAGTGTCTCCCAGCTGGAACACAGGGAATGGGAAGGGTTAAGTCCTCCACAAGGGCCAAGCAAACTGCTCTGACACAGGTCATCTAAGGGCCAGGAGGCAGCAAGTGAGCACCAAGCTGAGCCTCAGCTGTGCTGCTTGTCACTTCCTGAAAGACCTACATCTTGGCATGAAGCAAATGGAAGAGTCCAGCAGATGTTGTTAGGCTCCCACTGAGGCACATGGAAGAAACACAGAGACCTCAGTGAGTGCTTGATCAGCCTCTGAAAATGGCAAACCCTCCAGCCAAGCTGGGGGAGCATCTCCAGGGTCAGGTCCATGGCCACACCTTGCACATAGTCCAGAAAACAGGGAGCTTGTCACAAGTCCACTAGACATCAGGTCTGGATCTCTGGGCACTCAACAGCAGTGTCCTGTCACTGGGCAAACCCACACATCAGGATGCTTTAGCCCTGGGCACAAGGTATCCTCTGACCAGCAGATACAACCCCCCAAAAGGTTCCCAGCAGGGACTGGGCAGAAGCAGTGTGAGCAGCTCTAGCAGACACCTCTCTGCAGGCTGTGCAGCTACTTACATTGCTCCCTGTGCCACTTGCTAAAAAGAGGTACTCAGAAGCTAGGTCTTCTGTGCCCAACATGCTCTTAGACTCCTCTACAAGCATCTCAGGTTTCTCCTGCCTGCCTCTGAACCAGTCCCATTATAAATCTCCAGCTTCCCCAGCCATCAGCCTGGAAAAAGCAATGCCAAGAGTAGGTGGGAAGGCAGCCTGCAGGCATGGCCATCAAAGTGGGGAAAGGAGCCAAGGGTGGCCCCAGTGTAGGCAGCACTGGTAGCAGGGCTCTGACATGCAGCCCTCTGTCAGCTTCTCCATTATTACTGGTAGCAGTTGGAAGTTGTAAACCAGCAGCAGCTTTTCCAATTCCTTGGAAATCAAGAGCCAGCCCTGCTGTGCTGAGCTGAGCCACCTGGCCAGGAGGCAGGGGAGAAAGGAGGTGCCCATGTCTCCTCTCCTGTGCATGAGGCATTGGGGGGAGAGGGAGAGAGAGAACAGGGAGGTCAGAGACAGCAGCACAACCCTGCTTCCCCCAGGCAAGCCTGGAGAAGATCCTTCCCAAGATCCCTGTAGATCCCATGCTACAGGTCCCAGCAAGGCAGCTCTGCTTCAGCCCAGCTGGAAAGGGCTGTGCTTCTCCCATATTTGAAGGGCCAGGACCTGAAAGGAGGCTGAAACTGTGCAGTATCAAAAGCTGCCCTTCAGCACACTGCCTTCCAGCAATATCCCCATGCAGGAGGCCACACCCCCACCTTGTCTAATGCAAGCTGCTGGCTGCAGAGGCTGACAGCTGCAAGTAACCCACAGGACAGATGGAGTGTGGGAAGCAGCATGGCCAGTAGTGCCCTGTCTTCCTCTCTCTCTCACACATGAGTGTCCTTTGAATGACAGGGACACCACTAATGAGCCACAGCCTGATTAACCCTCTTGGCCCAAGAAGATCCTGGTCTCTAGATTGTGCCCTCCTGCACTACAGCCTTGGGGGTGAACATCCATGCACCAACAGCCTGAGTGAGCCCAGCATGCCAGAGACCACCCAACAGCCTGCTGGCCAGACAGGAGTTGAAGCTCTGTGCCTACAACTATCAACCTCAACCACATGCTCCTAGCAAAGCCTTCCAAAGAGCAGAGCCATTGCCTACTTTGAAGTGGAAATGTATAACCCCCAAAGCCCATCCTGCCCTGCTGCCCACCCTCTATCTTATGTACTTCAATCAGAAACTGAGGACAGCCCATTCTTGATGTCCACCTAGATCTAGTCAGTGGTGACAAAGCACCAGCTGGTGCATGTTACCCAGCACAATGTCTGCCTGCAGTCAGATGGCTTCAAGGCTGCTCCACTGACAGTCATCTGATGAGTTAGCCTTCACTGATCCCATTATGCACATCCACAGGCCTCTCTCTAAATTAACCTACCCTTTCTCCCCAGTGCAATGTGTCTGCATGGGCAAACATTCCTCCACCTTTCTCCCTTGACCCCCAGCTGTTCTCCTCTGCTGTTACACCCTGGATAACAAAGACTTTCCCAAAAGGGATTTTTGACTTCAGGTTTCTAGTTTATCATCACCTATATTGGGCCACACCTTGAATCCTGGGGTCACTTTTGGGCTCCTCACTCTAAGAAGGACATTGAGGTGCTGAAGTGTGTCCAGAGAAGGACAGGAAGGCTGGTGAAGGGTCTAGAGCACAAGTCTTGTGAGGAGCAGCTGAGGGAACTGGGGTTAGTTAGTTTGGAGAGAAGGTGGCTCAGGGGAGACCTCACTCTCTCCAGCTCCCTGAAAGGATGCTGGAATGAGGTGGGGCTTGGGCTCTTCTGCTAGGGAACAGGTGATAGAAGAGGAAATGGCCTCAAGCTGCCCTAGAAGAGGTTCAAGCTTGGACACTAGGAAAAATTTCTTCCCCCAAAGGGTTGTCAAGGCCTGGCCCAGGCTGCTCAGGGCAGTGGTGGAGCCACCATCCCTGGAGGAGTTGAAAAGCCATGGAGATGTGGTGCTGAGGGGTGTGGTTTAGTGGTGACCTGGCAGTGCTGGTTACCAGCTGGGTTTAATTATATTAAAGGTCTCTTCCATGCAAAACAATTTGATGATTCTACATGAAGGCCTCAGAAAAAGATCATCACAGACACAGCACTGTGTTACAAGTAACAAGTAAAGGCTGCTGTAAAAGATGCTGCAGTGGCATCTTTCTTCCTACCTGGTCTTGAAACATTGATCCACCGAAGGCCCAGACAGCAGCAAAGACAAAGTAAAGTTCATAGAGCTCCTTGGGGCAGTCAGGAGGTGTGTTCTCCTCTGTCAGGAGGCACTCCAGCAGGTAGCACAACATCTGAACCATACTTTGCTCAGGAATGGGAATAATCTTCTTAAATCTAAGGAATGGAAATTGAAAGCAGGGGAAATACAATTGGGTCCAGCCACAGAGTTGATCCCAACCCAAGGGAGACAGGCCTAGAAAGGCTTTTCCACAATATTAGCATTTTCCTTGTCAGCAGAACATGTCTTATTCCTGGCAACCCACAGAATCACAGAGGGTTAAGGGCTGGAAGGGACCTCTGGAGATCATCTAGTCCAACCCCCCTGGCACAGCAGGGTCAGCTACAGCAGGTTGCATAGGGTGGTGTCCAGCTGGGTTTGGAATGTCTCCAGAGATGGAGACTCCACCATCTCCCTGGGCAGCCTGGCCCAGGGCTCTGGCACCCTCAAAGTCAAGAAGTTCCTCCTTATGTTTAGCTGGAACTTCCTCTGTTCCAGTTTGTGCCTGTTCCCTCTTGTGCTGTCCCTGGGCACCACTGAGAAAAGCCTGGCCCCATCCTCCTGACCCCCACCCATGGAGTATTGATAAGCATTGATCAGATCCCTCCTCAGCCTTCTCTTCTCCAGGCTACCCAGCCCCAGCTCTCTCAGCCTTTCCCCACAGGAGAGATCTTCAAGTCCCCTCATCATTTCTGTAGCCCTTTTCTGCACCCTCCCCAGCAGTTCCCTGTGCTTCTTGAACAGGGGAGACCAGAACTGGAGCCAGGACTCCAGGGCAGAGTAGAAGGGGAGGAGAACCTCCCTCGACCTGCTGGCCACACTCTCCTTGCTGCACCCCAGGATGCCACTGGCCTCCTTGGCCCCAAGGGCACATTGCTGGCTCATGCTCATCCTGTTTCCCACCAGCACACCCAGGTCTCTTTCCACAGAGCTGCTTTCCAGCAGCTCAGTCCCTAACCTGCCCTGGTCCCTGAGGTTATTGCTCCCCAGGTGCATCCAGAGTACACCCATTCCCTGCCTCAGACCTGCTGGCACTAGCACATACACAACTAATAACAGTAATCAGAAGCTTCAAGCCTCTTAGAACTTTGATCCTCTTGAGAGAGGCAAAAGGGAAGAGCTGCTAAGGGCAGTGATTTCCTGTGAAGATGCTGAGCTGAAAAGTGGTCAAAGAGAGGAGCAATCAGAGAGCACCTTTCATCCAGCCAGTTTACAGTCATCTGAGTTGCACTTACAGAATGCCAGCCAGATGCTGTGGCAGCCCTGAAGTCCTCCAGAAAGTAATTACAGCTATTTGAAAGCTTGCTTCTACAATTTCTGAATTAAACAAGCTACCAAACCACTCAGCTGAGGGCTGCCTGCTCCTGCTCCTGTGGATTCCAGACTCTGACACAAGCTTCAGCCAACTGAGGAGGCAATTTCTGAGGGACTTTGCTGCCAGCAGCCAGCTTAGTCACCCAGGGAGCAGCTCCCTAGTAAGATGCCCAACTCCTACCTCCAAAGCCCACTGCTTTCACCAGGGCAGCCCCCAACACATCTCTGCTGTGGCTGACAACTCCCATGCCCAACTGCTACAGGAAGCAAGCAGAGGATGGGAGAAGCTCCCTTGCTCAAGCTTGGTGGGACTCTACTGTGGCCAGTCCTCACCACAGCATGAGTAAGAGACCTGTGTCCCATGAAGATGAGCAAGAGCCACTGGAATTCTCTGTGGGCACCTCTGGGAAGCTAACTCAAGCTGAGGAGCACTGTGGCTCTACCAGCTAGCCAAGTCCTTTGTGTTCACTGAGTTGGTGTCCAACCATGAAGCATGCCCAGGCTGGATACCCACACAGACTGACTTCACTCTGGTCTGATGCATCAGGGAAGGAACTCAGGAGAACTGCCTGTAGAGCAATCCCACCCTTTTTCACCAACAGCAACCTCCTTCCCATCACTGAGGGATGGAAATAAGAGTGGGGAAAGGATAGAAGAGGATCTGCTCTCTCCACCTTCCATGCTGCAGACTGAAAACTTTCCTTCAGCAGTGGTCTGAAATCTGACCTACTGAAAGATAACATGTGGAGTCAGCTCAGGTCCAGTCTGACACATCAGGAGACTGCAGAGACTTTCTCTTCAGGATCTCCTGGATCTCCTCTCCAAGAGATAACAGAACTGGCACAAGAAGTACAGGAGCAGTCAAACCAAAATCCAGTGAAAACCAGAAGAAAATCAGATCTGACCAAAAAAAGGATGGGCAGGAGTGCCAGCTCCTCTACCTCACCCTGGGGCTTCTCTGACCTTAAGCCAATGATGCTGGGGGCTCTCAGGGGCAAGGAGGACACCAGCCACCCATGCCACAGTGGAGCACAACCCCAGCACAGCACAGCTGCTCTGGAAAGCAGTGAATATCCTTCTGCTCCAACCAGAGGAGATACAATCACCCTTCACTTCAGATGGTACCTTGTTCTGAGGGTGTCCAGGCAAACAGGCAGGTACTTGTCAAACAAAATGGTCAGGTTGGCTCTTTCAGACTGGATCTCTCTCCTGTCAATCCAGCTGCTCACTGGAGGATTCCAGCCCAGATCTGATGGGTTGATGTACAGGATACCTTCAGGCCCAGGGTAAGAGAGAAGACAGAAGTAAGGACACAGCAAAGACTACTTCTCTCCAGCAGAATTTCCCAGCTCCTTTCACACACCTAAACCCCTGTCAAGTACTCCTGGGTGCTCCAGGACCTACCCCACTACCAACATTAACAGTGAAGAGACAGAACAGGAAGCCAGGACACCTTTCATGACCCTGCCCCAAAGAACATGCTCTTGCTGAGTCATGTTACTGCTGTAGGCCCTGTCTCCCCACATGGGAAACTGCATTCCCTTCTCCCACACTTCCTGCACTCCTCCAGAAGACCAGGAGCTCTTTGGGATTGAGACTGCCCCTCTCCTCAAGTCCATAGAGGGCTTTGCACAACAGGAGCACTCTCTTGGCAATGCTGAGGCCATGGTCACCCCTCAACAGTCAGGAAAGCTCTGGCTAAGTCCCCAAGGTGACAACAGCTCCCCAGATGGATTTGGGGTCAAGACCTTAGTTTGTCCATGCACTACACAGACCTACCCTGGCCAAAGGCAGCTGATCTCCCAGGTTGGGAATTTTCAAGAGGGACCCAGGTGGCCAACAAAAGCCTGGTTAATGACACTAGATCCTACTTAGTCCATGCAGCATTCCAGAGTGAAGCTGGGCTGAGGGCTCACCTGCTCTGGACACGGTGGCTGGGGTGGCTGTGCGCAGGTGGCTGATCTCAAACACCAGCCTCATCGTGGGGTTCAGAGGGATCCTCTCATTGCTTGCCAGGGTCAGCACCTGCATGTGGCAGACAGACAGACAGACTAACACCTCCCCAAGAAGAGGAATGAAAAGCCTTCAGCCCTTGGCACTAAAATCCTTGGTTGCTGTCAGCCCAGTTCCTGAGGCAAAGCAGCTGATTCCCAACAGGTAGTTAGGATCCTTCCTCTCTTCCACAGCCCAGAACCAACAGCATTCTCTTAAGGCAAGGAAAAAAGGTGCAGGATTATGTCCCCACTCTATTTTAAAGGGCTGAAGGTTATCACTGTGGTTGCTCATGAGCCCAGCTCTCCAGGAAAGAGTCATTCCAATGAGAACACCCTTTTATTTCCCCCCTGCACCATATTCCTGATGCAATATTGTTTGGTCTGTCTGAGGAAACCCAAGTGCATTATTCCAGGAGATGGTATTTCAGCATCTGCAGCTCTCCTAAAGCTGACCCACACCCCAGGCAGACAAGGAATAAGCTGCTTCTTGAACTTCTGTTCATTACCTTGTTATCATCCATCACAGTGTTCAGAGACTCAATCCACATTGGGTCAATATCTCCATCCAGCACTATCCACTTGGGACCCTCATGGCTGATGTTGGCCAGCTCTCTCATGAGTGATGAAAGCAGCCCTGGGAGGGGGACAGGAACACCTTGCTGAAGCTGCCACATGCTTTAACTTACTACAAATGATCCTAATTAATCCTTTCCTCTTCAGCATTCCAAACTCTGCCCATCTGTACATAAATGTTTCTATATCATGATATGATCCTAGCCTGCTGTGAAGAAAGAAACCATTACAGATCTGCTCCTTAGGGCCATGGGTTAGTGGCATGGTGGTGCTAGGTTGATGGTTGCACTTGGTGATCTTAGAGGTCTCTTCCAACCTTACTGATTGTGTGATTACCAGTTACCACCACTGCAAAAAGACTGCAGCCCTACACATGAGCTTCATTCCCACTGAGATTCAAAAGTGAGGGGAAAAAAGTGAAGAGAAAGCTACTGAGAGGTAAAAGAAGGCAGAAATTACACAAAGCAGGGAAAATCATCTGAATATGCCTTGGAAATTCTTCTAAGTGGGTTTTTTTTGTGACTTGAAGTGTATGAGGGAAATCAAGCTGCATTAAAGACTGGGTCATGGCTTTAGTGAGATTGAGGGGAGAACAAGCCCAGAATGACATTGAATGACAGAACAAAATGTCAGGAAAATCAAGGAGACAGAGAGGATACAGTGTCTCCAGGGGAGTAAATAATGAATGTTAAGAAGAGCAAGAAGGCTGGGAATAGAGCAGCAGCACTGCAGAGCAAATGAAACCTCCACACAACCAGTGCTCTCCTCTACACATCCAAATATCCAGGGAGACTCTGGTCTTCATCAAAATACATCAGGCAAACATTAAGAAAATAAAACCCAAGCCTCTCTTCTGGCCAGCTGGGACAAGCACACTTTCTTGTTCTTTCTTTCCTCTCCAGGACAAGCTAGTTCTTTGTGATCCAGGCCAGGGACAGCTAGTGGCATGCTAGGACTGAAGGCAAAGCTTGTAGACAGCAAATGCAGAGCAGCTCACCTGAACCAGGTGCCTGTGTCTGAGATGGGGTCATAAAAACAACACTTGACTGGCTCTGCCTGGCCTCAGTTCCTCACACCTTCAACACATGACTTGGAAACTGCTTCAAGGTTATTAGTATCAGAAATAGTCCCTGTCTGAGGGCATCAGCACTTCCCTCACACACCACAACAGCAACAGAGAGGAAAGTGTCTCTCCTCTAAGTTTGGGCAGCCTAGGGATTTCAGAGACTAGTTTGCTTCCACACAGAACACTTTTAGGATTCCCTGGTGGGACCTTTTACCACCTAACATGTGTAACCTTTTCAACTCCTGGTAAAAGAAGGGTTGACAGGATGAAAAGAGGAAGAGGAAAAGGGGCTGAGCCACCAGGGAACACATCACTGCTGACAGGCTGTGCTGAAGATTGTCCTTGCTGGTCTGGGACAGCAGTAAACACCATTTGCAGGAATGGTTAGTGCAAAAAACATCTGCCCTGAAACCTCAGGGAGGAGTCCTGGGAGCTCCCTTCAATGCTTACAGACTGGAAACCTCTGGAGAGCCACCAATAAAATGTCCCTGCTGCTGTCCAGTGCCACCAGCAGCCTTTGATCTGCAGGCAATGCTGCAGCCAGCCTGCAGAGGTTAGGCTGCATCCCCCACTTCCCTCCATCCTTTTGATTTAGGGTCCCTAATTACAATTAAAGAGATGTTAACCCTGGCACTGCAGCAAAGTAAGGGATCAGCAGGGATCTGTGGTGGAGGTGGCTGGCAGCTCATCTCCTGGTGGACTTCTGACCAAGGATGATTTATGGCAATGCCTTCCCCTCCCTCCCCCACACCTCCCAAACCAGCCTTCCACGTAAATCAAAGCTGCCTCCAAGTATTAGTCACAACTGAACATTTTCACTCCAGATCTCCACAATCTTTCAGTGAGTTCTAAATGCCCATCTTTGTTTTTCCTCAGGAGCAATCAAGATCAACAGACTGGCAAGTGCTGGTGGACTACAGAGATCAGGCAGCAACTTTAAGTGGAAACACTACCACTTTAAGGCTGCTGTGTGTGTGTGCAATGGAAACCTGGGGGTGGCACATTTTGGGGGACTCCAGTGCACACCATAGGGCAGGAAGGAACTCTTTTACATCCCCTGCTCCAGCCAGACCCAAAACCCTGCCTGCCCCATTTAGGAACTGGGAAGGGCTGTTATTAATGGACAGGAGCATTATTCTGATGGCAATAGGATAAAGCAGGTTGATGCTATGCCTCCCACTGGAAGATCATGAAGGTGAAACACCCTTTCAACAACCACCTCTCACATGGCTGTGGGCAGCAGCCAAGCATCTGGGCTTGCAGACCTTCACACACAGCAGCAGTCATCCTGCTGCTGCTGCTGCTCAGGAAAAGCTCCTTCTCTATCTACACATCCAGGCATGAAAAGACACTTACCATCTTTCCATTCTCTGGTGGCTGGGTTAATGATGCCAAACAGCTCATCATTGGTGACTGCCTTGGGGTTGAGATCTGCCCAGACAGGTCGGTGCCTCATGAGCTGGTGAGCCCTATGCAGGGACCTCAGCACCTGGGACTTGCCCGTGCCGGCGCTCCCCACCACGAAGACAGAGTGCCGGACCAGCAGCAGCTCCTCCAGCTGCACCACCTGGGAACAGCACTCCCACAGTTAGGCAAACACACCAAACAGGAGTTCTGATCTACAGATAGCTAGCTCCCCACTGGGCCTCTTCTTTCTGCTCACCAGTGACAGGACCCAGGGGAATGGCCTGAAGCTGTGCCAGGGGAGGGGCAGCTTAGACCTTAGGCAAAGGTTCTTCCCCCAGAGAGTGGTGGAGCACTGGAACAGGCTCCCCAGGGGTGCACTCATGGCACCAACTCCCATGGAATTCAAGCAGCATCTGGACAATGCTCTTAATACACATGGGGTGACTTTGGGATGGTCCTGTGCATGGACAGGAGTTGGCCTTGATGATCCTGGTGGCTCCCTTCCAACTCAGGAGATTCTGTGATTCTCTAGCAAGATGTGACCCAGAGGCAAAAGGATTTGATATTGAGTTTGGTCTAGCCACTCTAGTGGTGATGGGTGAAATCTTCAGCCTGCAGACATACCTCCAGCACTGTTTACATCTGACAGCCATCAGTTGTTGAGGCTCTGCTCTCCAGGGGACACCCCCCTATGAGCCTACAAGAGTTAGCCCTGTTGTAAACTCAGAGACTGAGCCACTGTTGGCTTCGGAGGCAAACACATGACACCCAGCATCTGACTGTTGTCCCCCAAGACCTGCCTGAAGGGAGAACACTGTCCAGAGCCTTTTCTATAGAAACAAAGGTGGTTGAGAAAAGCCAAATGAGTTGATGGTGAGGTAGGTCCAGCAGAAGCTTGCTTGGTCTTACTTTGAGCACAAAGTTGTCCTCAGCCTGCAGCCGGAGATCCAGCACAGCCTGTCTCACAAACGACTCTAAGCTCAGGTCCCGCTTCCGAGGCACATCCAGGGCAGGGAAAAGGTCCCCAATCAGCCCCAGAAACACTGGCACATCATCAGTCACGACCTTGGGGATGTTGAAGTCCCGAAGGGAACGCATCAGAACCTGCTCTTCAGGTCGCTCGGGGTCACCTCGCTTGAGAGAGCCAGCGAGAACCAGCACTGACTTGATGGCACGCAAGCCCCAGTCGTAGTGATCCTACAAGGGGACAAGCAAAACCCAAAGGAAGGATGAGTTTCTGCTTAGAGAATGCATCACCAGGGAGAGGGAAGAACCAACAGGTTTCACAGGTCCACAATGCCAGCCAGAGCAGCAATGGAAATACATCCACGTCTGTTAATTTGCATTGTGGCCAGAGATCTCCTCCAGCCTGAGTTACCCCATTCCCATTTCAGGAGGTGAAATGCCTGTCAGTGACAACATCAAAGAGTCAAATAATTCAGCTGTTCATATCATCACCTGGGCTCAGAGCTGGCAGTAAAGCAGCAGTAGGACCTGCACTCCAGACACCTCAGGAACTTGTTTCACCTAAATCACAAAGCAGCCAAAGCAAGGCCAGCCAGACCCCAGGATCTGCAGGAGCTACCACAGTGAAAGATTTGCTAGTCCATTATGAGGCCCCAAATACCCAAGCTTCTCCATCCTGACCATCACAAGATGATCAGAGGCATGTCCCAGAGGCAGTCCACCAAGCAAGGGCCAGGAAGGAAATTGCTATAAAAGGACCACAAAAAGGCATGAGAGGAATTTTGAAGCCAACAAGCAACTCTATTTCTGCTCTGTCAAGACCCTCCAGAGCACAGCTCAATAGCTGTCTGCTTTGTGTGGGAGGCCATGTCTTCCACCAAGAACTCCAAGACACAGTATAAGTCTTTTGTGACAAAGCATCTCCCACTCAGCCTCATGATGGCATAGCCAAGATCAACTTTTCCACCTAGAATCCTGATTCAGTTCTTCTCTGGACACAGCTTTGATTTATGCAAATGATGGTAAGAAAAAATCTGGGAGTGACTCTACTTGGTCAACACCTGAGAAGACAAGGAACTGTTAGACTGAAGTCAGAGAGCAATGGAGATCATAAAATCTTGGTGTGCAGGACAATCAGTAGGAACCAATACTGCCCCAAACATGCTAGCACTGGAGCTCCACTGAAAAATCTCTCCTGTTAATGCAGCTGGAAAAGTGCTTTTGTCTCTCTAGATCCTCCAGTAAAGCAGACTGAAAACTTCACTGCTCTGATGATCACAAACTGCCTCTTCTCCCAGCAGCTAAGGGAAATACAGTCCTTAAAGAAAAGCTGTGAAGCTTCAGCCATGGAGCTGAGCAGCAGAGCACCATGTTCCAACTGAGTTTGGAGATCCATGGGCTTCCACTGTACTCTCCAAGCACAGAAGTGGGCTCACCTGTTTGGACAGGAGCTCTCTGCAGAGGCGGTAGAGGGTAATGAACTTCCTGGCTAATGCCCGGGCCTGGATGAAGCCCTCAGCCACCAGCATAATTTCACAGATCAGCTCAAAGTCTGGCACAACCATTGCACATGGCCTAAGGAGACAGGCAAGAGAAGATTGCACAAGTATTTCTTGCCTACAGGTCTCAGGGGTAGTGGATTTGCAGCTTTGTCTTCCAGGTCTTCTCCTCCAAGTCAAGTCACACATCGCCCTTCCCATCCCATGGGACAGAGCTCCCCTGCCCTGCCTGTGCATTCCCAGACCCAGGCTTCTTGTAGGAGGCTGAGACTCTGTGAATCCCCAAGGCAAGGAAACAAAGCCAAGCCTTTGGGATGCCAGTCTTACAACACAGGTCTCAAACCTTGACATGGACTTACCTGAAGAGAGCTTTCAGATTCTCAGGCAGTTCAGTTCTCCCTGCATACCCAGGGTTCATAGTGATAAAGATGCCTACTGAGGGCACCAGCTTGATGTCTTCTCCAAGAAAATTGAAGCATTTCTTCTTCTCCCGTATTGCATCCTGCACACTCTTCACCTAGGAGCCAAGGCAGCACCACAGGCTTGGTGCTGGGTGATGACAAAGCCAGCAGAGAAGAGTGCTGCTTCCCTTACACCTGGCCCCAGGGTGAAGGGGGCCCCATCCCTGCTTTGAGTGATTCTGGGTGGCAATGTCAATCTCCCAACACAATCCAAGGCTGACAAAGCAGACAAGAGATCTGAAGAGATAGGGCAGGCAAACTGCAAAGGGGTTGCAAGAATTTGTACATTTGCTCCATAAGACAGTGACAGATACGGGTCAGGAAGAGCAGCTCAGGAGCAGGAAACAACCCCAGAGCTGCCAGCATCTCACCTTGGCTGTTGGCATCCCCTGTGGGACACCTCTCAGCACACCTCACAGAAAGAAACCATCACTAAAGGTTAAATCACCTCCTTCAACTTCCCAGCCCAGCACAAGGCCAAAGGCTGGAGATGAGATTGAGGACAGCCCAGGCACACACAGCACAGCCAACACCCAGGGCAGCCCCAGAACCACACAATCATTCAGTTTGGAAGAGATCATCAAGAGATCACCAAGATCATCAACTCCAACCATCAGCCTATCACCACCATGCCATCAAACCATGGCCCTAAGTGCCACATCTAGATGTTTTCTGAACCCCTCCAGGGATGGTGACTCCACCACTGCCCTGAGCAGCCTGGGCCAATGCCTGAGAACTCTTGCTGGGAAGAAATTGTTCCTAATGTCCAATCTAAACCTCCCTTGGTCCCAAGAGTCTGACATAGCATAAGCCCCTGATTCCCTCCACCCATCTTCACCTCTCTCCCCCACTGCTCTTGAGGACAGCCCCAAATCCTCCTGTGGCTGCTTTGCTCTTTGACCAGGCCCAGAAGAAGAGTAGCATTTCCCAACAGACTTGGCCTCAGCCCAACTTCAAACTGACCACTTGATACTGTTTTTAAAGAGTCTGGGATATTAGATCACAGAATATCCTGAGCTGGAAGGGACCCACAAGGATCATCAGGTCCAACTCCTGTCTATGCACAGGACAACCCCAAAGTCACCCCATGTGTCTAAGAGCACTGTCCAGATACTTCTGGAATTCCAGGAGAGCTGGTGCCATGAGTGCATCCCTGGGGAGCCTGTTCCAGTGCTTAATTTAAAACCAAAAGCACAAGGCAGAAGCTGTAAGATTTCCCCTGACACCTTCACTACCTGATATGCCATTGTCTTCTACATCTGCCTGACTGCAGCTTCCTTCCTCTCACTCCTCACCTTCCAAAGGGAGCCAGCTGATTAAGACCAGTCCCCATTCTGCAAACAGCACTGCAGCCAGGGCCAAACCTCTCTGGAGGCCAGCTCCTCACCTCACTCCTGTTTGCCATCTCCAAAAGTTAGGCAACTAATCAAACACTTTTTTGTGAGGAACCACATCAACATCAGCTCCATGACTAAGCCACCAATTAACCATCCCCATGGTTACTCTCCTAACAGCAGCCAGGAGACACAGTGATGGAATGACAGCCCTGCTGCTGTCTTCAGATGCTGTGCTCCAGCCAGGAGCCAAGGAATCATTAGCAGTTGAGTCATCTCTGGGCTGCTTTTGTTTCAGCTTCCCTTTTTATTTTAAGGCCTCAAAGACTTTTGGGGTTTGGGTTTGTTTTTTTTTTCCAATGACAACTTTTAAGTAGAAGCTGATGGAAGAGGAATTGAGAGAGAATGAGACACTCCTGCACCTGCCTGGGGCTTCTCTGGGATGTCACACAAGGTACCAATTACAAGTGAGAGAGAGATGAGAAGAGTGAGGAGTTCATGGAGGGGTTCAGAACAGCATCTTCCACCAAAGCATTCAGAAAACTGGAGAACCTTCTGGGTTCTAGATGATTCTTCCTACAAACCCAAGTTCAAACTGGGGTCTAGGAAGAATTCAGCACCTCAGTCAGACATGGTGATTCTAAAACCTGCACTCAGCTGACATTGGTTCCTGAAGAACTTAAACACTTTGGCACCTCAGTTTTCAGCACTGAAGGCCCCCAGGGTTCAAACCTTTCAGTTGTACTCATGTCAGAGCCAATCTCAGCCTCAACAACACAGCTGAGACCCAACCTCTGCCCAAACTTCCCTGGTAGCTGGAATAACCTGCAACTTTCAGAGGATACCAACAGGATTTAGGATCTGGACAACACCCAGACACAGCTCTCCTTCAAAGCAAAGGCCAGGAGAGGCAGCAGAGCCTGCTCTCATTCTGCTACCCCATGGTTATACCTTGGCTGCCCCAGATTTCAGCCCCTGCCAGAGAGGATTCACAGCCACAGCACTCACCCTGGGTGTTCCCTCACCACCCAGCAGGCAGGCAGGAGGTGGGGGCAGAGCACCTCTCCTCCTGGCCCTTTTTCACCTCTGTCAAATACTTCCAGGTTTCTGAACCAAACACTTCCTCCTGGGCCAGTAAGAGGAAGGGAAAGAGAAGGCAAAGTGTCAGGCTCTCTGTAAGCACAAGGGAATGGGACTCTCCAGCCTGATGAGGACTCTGTCTCTCCCCAGAGAGTCCCCTAATCATTTTTGCAGCCCTTTTCTGCACCCTCTCCAGAAGTTCCCTCTCCTTCTTGAACAGGGGAGACCAGAACTGCACCCAGGACTCTAGCTGTGGCCTCAGTAGGACAAAGCAGAAGGGGAGGAATCCCTCACCTGCCCACACAACTGAGACCATCAACAGGCACTTCCCACACCTCCCCTCACTCCAAAGGCTGCAGCAAGGTTCTGCCTTGTTTGTAGTCATCCCCAAGCCCTTCTCCACTTACCTGTACAGCAACCACAGAAAGAACCTCCACAGAGATCCTGTTAAACTCATCAAAACAGCCCCAAGCTCCTGTCTGGGAAAGGCCTTTATAAATATTCCCACAAGACTGGAAAAAAATAAAACAGAATTACCAGAGTGAAATCACAAAATAGAATCAACCCCAGAAAAAATACAGGATTTTACTTCCCAGCCTCTTTATTGAGAGGAAATCAGAGTCTGTTGTGGGCAGTGAGGGAAGTGCATGGAAGCAGCAGGCACAACTCAATCATAATATTCATGGCTCTGCACAGTTTGCCACTTGATTTGCTAATTGCACTTTCTTGAGCTATCTGAGCACTACTTTAAAGAAAAACCTAGTTTTAAACTTAGTTTTCACCAGTTTAAAGGTGCCCAGGGCCCAGTTCCTGAGGGCACTGCTTCCTAGGAGAGCTCCTAAGCTGAAGCAAAGATGATCTGAGGTCACCAAAAGCACAGCAGCATGGCAGAGGGACAGAGAGCAAGACTCAGCCTGACAGAGAGTCTTCAGTGGATGAAGGTTCAGCAAGTTTTAGTCTTATTCTGGGAGAGGACCCTGAGGAAACTAGGACAGGTCTCTTCCCATGCTAGGGCCTGGGCAAGAAGGAAGAAGCAGGGTTGAAGTATCAGCACAGGGTTCATCTCAACTAACAGACCAACATTTCTGAAGCATTTCACAAGGAATCTGACTCCAGAAGGGAAGGGAAAGGCATAAGAAGGTGGAGAGGACAGTCTGGTTCTCTGTCTCCAGAAGAACCTTGTGCAAGTCTTAGAGAAGGAGAAAAAGGGGATCAGCAGGAAGGAACGGAGCAGGGATTTGAGGAGAGGTGATGGTTCAAGGTGATCTCAGCTGGATTACCCTCATCCTTCAGGTTTCATCATACCCCCAGCACCCCTAGCCTGACTGCAGCCAAGGTGGGAGCAGTACCTTGTAGTCCATCTGCTCAGAGCAGTTAAACACATACACCATGATGCCCAGGGCTCGCCCCAAATCCTTCGTCGTCTCTGT
This sequence comes from Galbula dea, assembly GCA_013399015.1. Taxonomy (NCBI): domain Eukaryota; kingdom Metazoa; phylum Chordata; class Aves; order Piciformes; family Galbulidae; genus Galbula; species Galbula dea. Next base: position 293,710 of record VWZX01002120.1, read on the forward strand.
CTTGCCAGTGCCTGCAGGACCTGCAGGAGCTCCACTCATGGTCAGGTGCAGGGACTGGGTCAAGGTGATGTAGCATCTTTCACAGCAACCCATGAAGGAAAGAAAGGCAAAAAGACTGAGACTTGGCCCAGCAGGTCACTGTTGGGCTGCAGAGAAAGGGCACTAGAGCAATGCCCTCAGGAGAGCCTAGACATGCACCCTGCTCAGGTACAAGCTGAAAGTCCTCTCTGGGAATTATCACCACCTCTGCCCAGCTCTATCTTCTCCAAGAGATACTTCATCCTCCACCAGGAGCTACCCAACTCCTTCACCTCCAGGTTGTGCTTTCTTTGGATCCTTATGCCAGTCATTTATAGTGGGGAGATGTCCCTGATAGCATGAGAAGAGGTTGGCTTTTCTGAAAGACCTTCCTCCTGCTTCCCAGTGCTCTTCAGCCCCAAGTATCCCACTGCCCATCACTGACAGAAGCCAGCTCAGATGGCCTCTGGGCAGTTGATGATCCCATTCAACGTTGAGGCAAGCCCCAAAACTTCCCCCCCATGGTGACAGTGGACACCAGGGAGATGCCCACTCGTGGTTGTAAGCCACAGAGCTGAAGTCAACATGGCAAACAAAACCTGACAATGCATGGGGGCTTGGCTCAGCACACTGGCATGGGTGACTAAAGCCACCTGAGGTGCTCCTGAAATGCCACACAGGGTGGAAAGATATGACAAGGAGTCCACAGGAGACTTAACACACTTCTGGATTGGCTGCTGGAAGCCAAATACGACACCACAGAGCATCTCCAGTCAGCCTAGGTGCCCCCATTGAGACAACTGACCCAACGAGTTGTCAAAGACAGGATTAAAAGCTTTCCAGACTCACCAGCTCTGTGGGATGTGCAGAGGCAGACACCCACAAGTGAGTTATCTTGACCTGTGAGCTGAATCTGACCCGAGGATCAGAGACACAGGTTCCCCAGAGGGTACCAGCACCAAATAACAAGGTCAAGACTTAGACCTCTGCCCCCAGGCTGCTGGGACGCAAGGAATGAACCAGAAGGGTGCAGGTGCCCAAGCAAACTCCATCTTGGGCTGGTAGCAATAAGTGCATGGCAAATCTCAGCTCTGCTGGTGTTCCCCAGGACTCACCTGTCAGTCAGAGGAGTGATGACCAGCCGAGGAGTGTTGCCAAGGTACTCATAGGAGTAGAGGAACTGAGCATCGCAGATGTTGGCAAAGCAGTGCCGCTCCTCGTCCGACCATCTGTGCCGGAGCTGGGACAGCCAAAGGAATGCCTGGGAGCTCTCCACCTGCAGCACACCCAGAGGCATGCTCACAGGAGGGCCCAAGGATGCCAGGCACAGGCAGCTCAGGTGCCAAGGCATTGACTGCAAGGAAGTTTTCATTGGGGAATGGCTGCTCCTCACTGCAAAGGTGAATGGACGTGGGGAGGAAGCTCACCTCCTCCCTGCAACGTGGTGAGAAATGTCACCTCCCATCAGCTGAGGGTAGGAACCAAACTACTAATCACCTTGGGGGGAGAGGGGAATGTGAATAGCCAAGAAAAGAGCAGCACAAAGACTCCTGAAGAGGAGATTTAAGAAGCAGCAAGCTGTGAAGAGGCTCTTATAATGCAGAGGGAGAAAGAGAGCAGAGGCTGCACAGACAGGGCTGGGGACAGGGGGACAAGGACAGTCGTGGCCAGCATGCTCTGCAGAGCCAGCAGGCCAGACCCAGGAGATGGATCACTTCACCACCAAGTCCAGCTGAGCACTGAAGACAGAAACCCTGTGAGCAGCCAGGCTGCCTCTCAGAGGACACAGATGAGGATAGAGCCACAACCCAGCACACACAGGACACCTTCCCACCCACCTGCAAGGCTGGACACTTGGCAGAGTGTCAAGGACAGTAGGGTAGCATGGGAGAGGGATGCAGGACAAGGGAGTCCTAAAGGAGTCCCAGAGGCCCATAACAGATCAAGGAGGCAAACAAACAAAACCAAAAGAGACTGAATGCTTTTTCTTACTTTCTAAAGTCCTAACTGAGACTGCACCTAGCAGTCTCCCAACACACCACCATGACCCACCAACACGTCTTGGGTACAGGCTCACACTCACTGCTGGTGCAAAGACAAGCAGCCCCTGGGTGTTGCAGGGCCATGATACCCTGCAGGCTTAGGGTGACCTACAATGCTTGTGATAAGGAGGTAGGAGTACATTTAGCCATGTATCTCCCACTGAGAGAGGTTTGTGGCTGGTCTATCACTCCTGAAGCCAAGCCAGGACCCTGCTGTGCTATGAACACAAACCTTCTGCGCTAGCATCTTGGCCACCACGTCCCGCGCGTGCACGTCGATGGTGCAGAGGGTCATGATTTTCTGCCTGTCACCCTTGGAGAGCTGCCCCAGCAGCATGGTAACCAGGGTGTTCAGTTGGCTCACTTGCTTCTTGTGATATTCCTTCATTGCATTCTCATAGCCTTCCTCCACCCTGGCAAAGGCAATCCCAACCTCGGTCGTCCACCAGATCTGGGTGCAGGTAAGAGCCACCTAGGGAAATGTGCTGGCTCAGTATCAGGGAAAACACCCTAATAACACTCCCCAAACACCCCAAGAGCTTCCTTACGTTCCCCAAAGAGTGTCTGATCCACAGGGAGATCAAGGATGAAGTATCCATGACATGAAATTAAGTATTTTTATCTGCAGTAGCCACAACAGAGAGGACAGCAGGGATCTGCCCTGTGACACTCATGTAAAACATCACATCGGTGCCAGACACATGGGGCAGCTCCTTCTTAGTAAATCAGCAGCTTTCACATGCCTGACACAGCAGAGGAGGAAACCACCAGGTTGTCAGAGGTGCACCTGAACAGCTCTTTTCCCTCAATAGGCTTCCCCACTTTTGTTTTCCTGCTGCACCTCTCATTTCTCAGGGTGTACAGAGCTTCCCCTGACCCCCAGGGTGCAGCAGGCACTGCTCAAGCCCCTGAGGTCTGTAACCCACCCTCAAAACTGCATCAAGAGATTGCCAGGATAAAGGACAACTCATCCTTCCACTGTCACTGTCCTGGACAGGACAGTGGAGGGCAGAAACATCTCCATCCAATGCTAAAAGCCATTAGTAAAACAAGAGAAGGGCAGGACTGAAGGGGAAGCCAAGAGTTGCCTTTCCCAAGTGTCAGCCTGAGTGGAGATAAGCAGTGCAGGCAGATACCTGGGCAGGGTAGTCAAAGAGCCACTGTTCCCTTGGCTTCTCTTCATAAGTCATGACAGCTTCCATCATCTCATCTCTGACAGTGGCCCTCATACTGTCTAGCACATGGTTCAGCCAGACCTCAACCTAGAGAGGAGATAAATCCCAGTTACAGCTTTGCTCTTCTGAAGCACCTTTGGTAATCAGTGAAGACAAGGAATGGGACAAGCATCAAGCCTCTCAGTGTTCTTCAGACTGGGTGGATTTAGGCAGTTCTGGTGCTGCAGGATTAACAGCTACTCCCAGACACCAAGAATAAAAGGCAGATTTTTCTTGAAAGCCAGCTCCAGGAGAAACCAAAATGAACTCCATCCCTGAGTAATTTAATTCAGAGTGTTCCAGCTCCAGGCCATGACAGGATCACTCATGGGACTTGGGCACAATCTGCCAGCAGCAGGAGAAAGCTGCTGCCAAAAGTTGGGAACATAATTCCTGCTGAACTTAATATTTGCCAGGCAAAGCCCTCTCTGAGAAGCTGGTTTAAATGCAGAGAGCTCCATCACTGGGGAGCTCAGCAGCTGAGCTCAGTAGCTGGTATTATCTACTTGAGCTTCCTCTAATAGCCCATGGAGAAAGGTGTAGCTCCAGGGACAGATAAGCTGAGCAGTAGTTTGATTCTTATATTTCATACTTTATCTCATCCTATGAAAGGAGGAAGATTTGGGAAACAGGAAAAAAACCTCTTCTCCTTCCAAGGATACCCATGCAGAGGGACTGGGGAATAATTCAGCCTATTTCCAAGCTGCATCCCCTCCCTTACCAAGCAGATTTGTCCCAGTCTGTAAGACTCACCTTCAAAACATCCTGATAAAACAACCTAGCTAGGTCACAGCTCTTTCCCCACCTCAGTGGGCTGTGACACACTCCACCTTAGTGAGGACCTCTCCAGAGCAGGACCAAGGGCTGTGGTGCAAGGAGGAATTCAATTACACAGCAGCTATTCCAGTCTTCCTCACCCCCAAAGGAAGGGCAGTAAAGCTTTACAATGTCTGGGCCACAGATGCCCACACAAGGGGCAGGAGAGCAGGCTGGACAATTTTGGTAGCAAGGCCTGTTGTGATGGGACAAGGAGTGATGGGTTTAAAGTAAAAAGTTTAAAGTAAAAGAGGAAGATTTAGACTAGATTGGATTTTTTTCTTACACTGAGGGTGGTGAGAGCCTGGCCCAGGTTGCCCAGAGAGGTGAGAGATGTCCCATCCCTGGAACCATCCCAGGGCAGGTTGCTTGAGGCTCTGAGCACCCTGCTCTAGTTGGGGATGGTCCCTGCTGACTGCAGGGGGTTGGACTAGCTGACCTTGAGAGGTCCCTTCCAAGCCAAAGCATTTGATGGTTCTATGATAGACAAGGTCTCCCCTCTCACCTGCCCACTGCAGTCACAGGGTTCACTGAAGCTGACATATTCCTCCTCTCTACTGTACATTCCCAGGGCAACTTTGGTTGGCTTTTGCTCAGAGTCCAGCTGGAATTTCATCTTGGCCAAGTTGTCAAAGAGTTTGGAGAGATGACGCTGCACCTGCCAGAGGAGTTGGGCAACAAAGCAACAGAGACAGGAGAAGCAGAATGGAGATCACCACGTGTGGCACAGGCACAGCCATGTTCACAAAGCATCATCCTGGACATCCTGGCAGCACCACATCTTCCCACACATGGCCAGGACACTGCCAACACAAGCCTCATGCTTTCTCTCCTCAATACTTCCACCTATTTCTGCACCAAGTAGAAACCAGGCACTGATAAATCCTATGTCCCCTTTGGGAGATCTCCCACACCAGGCAAAAGGACAGAAAGCATTCAGACATTGCATGCCCTCCTAGCCCAGACTTCCCTACATGTAGTGATGAGAGCTCTCCAGCCACTGCTGGACCTCACCCTGCTCTCAGCATGCTCTGGAGTTGCCTTCACTGGGACCCTGCCTTAGTTTTCCACCAGTAGAAATCATGTTTGTGCCAATGAAAAGTCCTGAGTTCTCCTCCATGGAGGAGACAAACCTTGATTTCTACCCAAGACCCAGGATAAAAGAAGCTCAGCAGCCCAGACCTCCTCCTGAACACCCAAAGTGTTCTTCCAGAAAGAAAAGAATCATCCAGTCCTTTCCTCTTCACACCCAGCTGAGTTTGAGACCAACAGGGAGATGATGCTGCAGGCCCTCAGCATCAGACCTGCCTGCTGGGAACTGAGGAGGTCCCCAACACTTCTTCCAGATCACTACCTCACTGCATGTCACACACCACTGCAAACAAAGGCAGGCTTCTCCCAGGACTGATGCTCCCATGGCAAGGATCAGCACCCAAAGCAGCCCCAGGCAGGAGCTGCCTCTCCAGTGACAGCCAGCAACAGGAGGTGGACAGACTCCTGGGAGGGGGATGAGAAAGGAGAACAGTCTGGGATGTCTGGGGCTCTAATGCTTTCAGAGGAAGAGAGGAGGACTTTCCCACTTAATTCTGGCTCCCTGACCCAGAGGATTGCATCACTCCTCCTCACAAGCTGCCATGCAGGTGGACACAGCTTGGGAGTCCATGTTCAAGCAGGGCAAAACCCTGGAAGGTGCTAAGTACCTTCATGAAGCAAAGGGCACTCAGCTTCCCCCCAGAGAAAGAAGCATGTTTCCTTTCCAATATTAAGGAAACCATAGAAACTTTCCTTTACATCCAGAAGGTTCTGCTCACCAATGCCCCCTGTCCACTCCCAGAGCCTGGTCCACCTGCAGGGCTTCAGCTGCACTCCAGCACTTGGTTCAGCCCTGAACACACCTGCATCTGCATAAGCTCAATACCCACTTCAAGAGGATAATATCATTGTGTGGTTAATCCTCCTTTAGGAATGATCAGGCTTTGAAAGTAGAACAGAAAGGCTGAGAGTGTATCCAGGTATGACCCTGCTTGACATTTACTTTGATTTCACTGCAAATACTTTTGAATAACAGAAAACACCAGGAATTGCTTCTGACTCCATGGAGCATTTCAGCACAGCAGCTTTCCCTTGCTTCCTCTGTTAAGGTTTATTTCCCCCCCTTATCCATCTTAAGTATCAATCAAGTGTGTGTTTATGATAATCTCTGGGCTGAAATCACCCAGCAGCAGACACAGATGTTAGCAGTCTTAAAGGTTAGAAGCAAACCAAAACAGCAGCTCCAAATGCAAACCTGCTCCATTCACATGCTCAGGTGAATGTTGAAAATGATGGAAAGCTTCATGAAAGTGAGGTTACAGAATCATTAAGGCTGGAAGAGACCTCTAAGGTCATCAAGTCCAACCAGCAACCTAGCACCCCCATGCCACTAAACCATGGCCCTAAGGACCACAGCTAGATGTGTTCTGAACCCCTCCAGGGATGGTGACTCCACCACTGCCCTGGGCAGCCTGGGCCAACAACACTCTGAAAGATGGAATGAGGAATCCATTCCTTACCCAACACTTCCCCACTTGCTGTGAACATTTTGACTGGTTTTACAAACCAGCCTCGGGATAAGTGATGAATCCCAAACAACAACAGCCAGAGCACAGCACTGCCAGGCAAGTGCCTGAGGTTTCCTGAAGGCAGCTCCTGGAGCACTAATCATCAACCTTCTTGCTGCTATGCTCTGCATGCAAAACCATCTGCAAGACTGAATCCTCTGGGGGCAGGAGGGGTCTGTGCTCCTCTGGGCAATGGGCTGAAGAGCAGAGTGAAGCCACGTCCTCAGAAAAGGAAGGTTACTACAAGTTACTCCACAGGATGATGGACATGAAAGATATGGAGCTGCTTCAGGACATGCTGAGAGAGCTGGGGTTGTTCAGCCTGAAGAAGAGAAGGCTCCAGGGAGACCTTTTGGGGCCTTTCAGTACTTAGAGAGGGAGCTGACAAGAAAGATGAGGAGGGAGTCTAGCAGGGAGTGCAGTGCAGTGCTTTCCACCTGAAGGGATGGATGGCAACCCATCCTGCCTTGGCCACAGGCACTACCTCACCACTCCTTTCAAGTTGTGTTCTTCCCTCCCCCTGTAATCAGAACATCCCAAAAGCCTTTCCATGGGGGAAGGAAGCAGTGGCTGGCTAGCCAACACCTCTTCTGCCTAAAGAAAGGGACCTCTCCAAGCCATCAGCTGCCAACACCTCCACACTTGCATGTCCAGTCTGTAGCTCTCTGAACAGCAGATGCTGTTTGGTGCCATCCCAGGGTGGGGATCCAAGCTCAGCAACCAGTTTTGGCTGAGATCCTCCAGAAAGATGGTTCCTTTAACCTCACTGGGTCACAGCAGAGACAAAGCCACTGTTTTCATGGCATCAAAAGCACAGCTCTGCTCTGTGCAATGCTTTCAGAACCATCTGCAAGCATCACCAGGGCTAGATCAGACAACATTGCAGGGCAGGTGGTGCCCTTCCAAGATGACAGATGAAGGCCAGCTGTGAAAGAATTATGACTCCAAGTGAAGGTGGCAGCAAAAAGCACTCAAGAAAGGGTAAGTTGGAAGAGTCCCAAGACAGCCTCTTCCACATGACATCCCTGACAGCTGGCAAATGCAAGGTGATGCTGTACAAGGCTTACCAGCTGTGGGTTGGTGCCATTGGAGAGAATATCCAATAAATCTGCAGAAGAAATGAAGTAAAACCTGGGAAAGGCTAACCTCTTCATGTCCAAATATTCAGCCAAAGCCTTCTCACACAGAGACAACCTAGGGAGAGAGAGCAGATAAGCAGAGCCTGGCACAGGGGAGTAAACAGCCTGTCATGTTTCATGCCACAGTTGGGGTTACTGAGCAGATTCTCCCCTGCCATGGGGAAATGGTAGACATGAGCTGAGCCTGCAGGCTGGTCCTTCCCAGCATCCTGCACACAGACCAACACAACACTGAGAGAGTGAAAGAGAGAGAGCTCTCTACTCCCAAGGGTCTAACAGCCTAAGAGGCAGAGAAGCCTCAAAAAAGCTGAAAGACAGCAGGAAGAAGAGGCTAGAAAGGGGTCTGCAGCCTGACCAGCTCAGAACTGCCATCCATGGGTGATTCCACACTGGGATGAAAGTTTCCATAACTGCTTTTATTCTAATGAGCTGCATTTTGAAGTCTGATTCAGACCTACTCAGCTTTTTGTGTCTGCAAAAGGTCTGAAAGGAAACTTCTTGGCTCCAATCTAAAACAACTCTTCCAGCATCCACATGCTCAGCTGCTGCTGAGCTTACAGAGTTCATCAAGAACATGCAGCTAATCCTCTGTGAGGAGCATGGACCTCAGCTGACTGAAAACAAAATCAAATGAAGCTTTATTTCAAATGGCTAGTTACTACTGACAGCAGCTGGCACAGGAAGTGTGTTCCAGGTAGAGGAGCTCATACACTAACTGAGCAGCACATCCACCTCAGGGCACTAAGATCTCTCTCAGAGACTCTGCTCACACCAGGTGTCAAGGGTGGAGATGCAGAGACCACTTTGGAACTTACAGAAAGGGGCTCAGCTCTGCTGCAGATCTCCCTGCTTGGACTGCTAAAGAGACTGTACCTGGGGAGAGGGGCACTGAGGCCATGTGTGATTATAGTGCTAAAGAGACTGTACCTGGGGAGGGGGCACTGAGGCCACGTGTGACTAGAACCACCAAATGCCCAGCTTTGTACCTGTGCACATCCATGTTCAGGATGACAATTTGCAGTAGACAAAGCCAGACTCCACTCTGGGGGCTTTCAGGCTGAGAGATCACAAAGAAAAAGCCTCCAGAAAGATCAGAAATGCTCTGGCTTGTGCATGGAAGGAAGGCAGAGTCTAGGAAACCAGCCCTGCAGCACAGGTTGAACTCATTCAGAACTGATGTTAATCTCTGCCAAAGGCCTGGGATAGCTGAAGTTCTACCTACCTACTCTGGATGTCCTCCAGTTGCTGGAACAGCCCTGGTTTATTGGTAGCCTCCATCACATTTGGGGTTTTGTGAACTCCATGGGCCAGCTCTCTGAACTCCACATCAATCCCTTGGAAGCGGCTGGAGTCCTAAGGGGGAACACAGGGAACACACTGGGGGTAAAGCACTGGATTCTGGGCTCAGATCCCATCCTCTGGGTGCTGCCTTTGGGTTGGGAGGAAAGAACCTCTGCAGACAGCCTCCTGTCTGGTGCAGAGGGACCTCTTCACCATTTCAGAAGGGCTCTCCCAGCCATGTGCCCAGAACAAGTCTCCAACTGGGCACTCAGCACATACTCAGCTTCCCCAAGCAGCTGTGGGTAGTGATCCATGCAGAAGCCAATGTCTGGGACTAATGATCCTCATGGGATTGTATTCCCCTCTGAATGTCTCCTCATAACTCTTCCTCTCCCTTGTCCAGCTGAAATCCAAGTTTCCCTGGCCACAGCAGCAGGGGATGCTCCCAGATATGGGAAAGGTTACTGACCCCATGTGAGTTCACTCTTCCCCTCCTGCTACCATGCAGGAGTCCCAGGGCCCATCCCTGGAATGAGTCTGATGACTCCTGCAGAGGAGAACCCTTCCTTGTCCTGAGTAAGGCCATGGAAACCCCATGCTGGTGGCAGAGGAACATGCTGTCAGTTTTGCTCTGCACCTAACAAGGACCCTGAACTTCTGGAGTTAACAGTGAAGAATAAAAGTTGCATTCAAACTGTCTCTGCTCCTGCTTTCCTCCCAAGCCAGGCCTCCTGAGGGAGCCAGGACACCCAGAACATGAGCTCCAAGCTTCCCTGCTAACACCTCCACATTAACCTGTGGTCAGCCCTGGTAGCAAGGCTCTGGCTGGAGGGTTTATAGACTCATAGCATGTCCTGAGTTGGAAGGGACCCACTAGGATCATCAAGTTCAACTCCTTTCTATGCACAGAACAATCCCAAAATTACACTGTGCTGTCCAGATGCTTCTTGGATTGTGTCAGGTTTGGCACCATGACTACTGCCCTGGGGAGCCTGCTGCAGTGCTCCACCATCCTCTGGGTGAGGAGCTTTAGTCTAATGGCCAACCTAAACCTACCCTGGCAGAGCCTCATGCCATGCCCTCAGGTTTTGGTGCTGGGTTGAGCCCTCCCTATGTGCAACCTATGCATCCAGCTTCAGAGGTGCACCCCAAACCCTGCCAGCACATCCTCTCCCAGCACTGGATGCATCCCATGAAGGTTCAGCCTCCAGAGGCTTTGAGCTTCATCTTTTCTTCTAGGGAAGGGAATAGGCTGCTGCTTTGTGCCAGGTGGGTACTGAGATGCAGACAGCTGCCCAGCAGGATGCAGATTTACATCATGATGTGATTTCACACATGCCATTAGGTAGCTGTTGGATAGTAACAGCTTGCTGGCACAGAGGACAGCCTTCAGGACACTGGTCATCAGCACCTGTGTGTAAGTGAGGTGTGCCCAGTGCTCTCCAAAGCAGAGGGTGGAATAGTCTCACCAGAACAGAGTGAAGGGATGCAGACAAGGTGGTGTATCATCTGGGTATCACTGGGCTGTGCCCAGCCCCTCTTGGGTATCAGTCTCTCAGCAGTGCTGTCAGTGTCTGGGGGACAGCAGGGACACAGTCAACAGCAGTTCACTCAGGAGTGAAAGGGAGGCTCAGCAAGACCAAGTCCTGCACCTGGGCACAAACAACTCCATGGACCAGGACAGGTTGGAGGTTAACCTGCTGGAAAGCAGCTCTGTGGGGAAGGACCTTAGAGTCCTAGTGGACAAGTTCACCAGGAGTCAGCAGTGTGCCCTCATGGCCAAGAAAACCAGTGGTCTCCTGGTGTATATTCAAAGGAGAGTGACCAGCAGGTCTAGGGAGGTTCTTCTTCACCTCTCCTCTGCCCTAGTCAGGTCACATCTGGAGTCCTGGGTCTAGTTCTGGGCTCCCCAGTTCAAGAGAGACAAGGAACTACTGGAGAGAGTCCACTGGAGGCTAGGAAGATGCTGAGGGCACTGGAGCATCTGTGGGAGGAGGAAAGGCTGAGAGCCCTGGGGCACAAACTGGCACCCAGGAGGTTCCACCTCAACATCAGGAAACATTTCTTTGCTGTGAAGGTGCCAGAGCCCTGGCCCAGGCTGCCCAGAGAGGTTGTGGAGTCTCCTTCTGCAGAGAGATTCCAACCCCACCTGGAGGTGATCCTGGGCAACCTAGCAGGGGGGTTGGACTAGATGATCCCCAGAGGTCCCTTCCAAACACCCCCATGCTGGAAGTTGTGGATTCCCCAGCATGGCTGTGAGTGGCCCAAGAGGGCCAGGGACCAGCTTGGAAGATTTTCTAGATAATCAAAGGAATCTGGAATAAGCCTGGAAGCTGCACTCAGAGACACCCCTGAGGAGGTCACCAGTGACAACTCTGTTCTATTTTCTGTAGCAGGAGATGGAGAACAGCTGCAGGCAGGGAAGGGGATGCTGCCAAAGCTGCCTGGTCCAGCTTCTGCTTTGACAAATTGCAATGTCTGAGTAATTATCCCAGCCCTCTCCTCTCTGAGGGAAGAGGGAACACGCCTGCAGCACTGAAGGAAGCTCAATCTCCAGAACTCTGTCCTTGCTAGGCAGCAGTGGAGGGGAGAAAAATCAGCTCACCCTACAGTACAAACACATCCTCTGGCAGCTCTAAGGAAGTCTCCAAAGAGGGAAAACAGCACCAGAAAAGCCCTGTTTTGAGGAACCTGGCATGAATAACAACACTGGCATACACTGGAGACTCTTCTTCACCACTTCCCAAGGAGGAAGAGCAGGAGTCAGGGTTCCATACCTTGGGAAGCTGTGTCCTTATGTCCTCTGAGCCTATGAAGATGCTCTCCAGGTGAGACCACGTAGACTGCACTTCAAACCAGAGGGAGATGACTGAGTCAGCAGTGGAGAGCTTCCTCTGCCAGGCAGACACCTCCTCCAAGAAGAAGGCAATATACTTGGAGGTCATCAAGTTCTGCAGCTGGACCTGGTTGTCTTCTAGAGTTTCAATCAGTTCCTCATCTGACTTCAGCAGCGGAAGGCTGGTGCGAGGGTGAGGCTCACACTGGAACTCCCTGCTGCTCCAGGTCCTTTGGAGCTCCTTCAGGACCTTCTCCATGCTCATCTCTCTCACTGCTTTGTCCACAATGCCACGAACCTCCTCCTGGAAGCAGTGCAGCTGCAGCTGCAGGAGCTCAGCCAGCGTGGTGTCCGCATCCATCACAAACCTCACCCCCGTCGCCTGCATCAGCTGATCCCAGTGCCTCTCTCTCATGGCAGGGTTTTGCAGCTCTCCCACAGCTTTCAGGGCTGTCAGCATGTTCTTCACCTTGCTCTCCAGCCCACTGAAAGCATCCCAGGCTCTCATTTCCTTATCCAAAGCCCGGAGCTCTCTTGCAAACTTCTTACACTCCAGCTCCATGGTCTCCACGTTAATCTCCACCCACTTGGTGCTCTGCCAGTCCTCAAGGCTCATGTTCACAAGGGAGATCATGTCCCAGAGCTCTTTGAGAAGACACAGCTCCTTTCTGCACTGCTTCAGCTGTTTATAATCTGGCACCAGGACTTCAAACAGAGCAGCTGCTTCACAAATCGAGGCCATGGCTGACTCCATTTGTTTAATCTCCAGGTGCTTTGCATCCAGCAGTTGATAAGGCCTTTCTGTGTCAAACCTGGGAAGAAATGTTTATTCTTCCTAAGTGATACTGTAACAACTTCTAAAGGAAACAGAAACCCAACAGTGCCTTAAAGGGACAAAGCAGGGAGGAAAAGTCTGTAGGAGACACTGATGGCACAGCCACTTGCCACTGCTGACACCACCTTAGAGCAACCCTCAGCGCTCAGGAGCCAAACTCAACCTCTTGCTAACACCAGGAAGTGTTCCCACGGACAGAAACACCCTGGGCTGAGCAAATAGGTCACTGTGAGGAGGTAGGAACTGTATGCAGGGCTTGAGCATACATCCTCAGGACACTCAGGGGTCATAGAGTCATTCAGGTTGGAAGAGACCTCAAAGATCATCAAGTCCAACCATCAGCCTATCACCACCATGCCACTAAACCATGGCCCTCAGCACCACATCTAGATGTTTTCTGAACCCCTCCAGGGATAGGGACTCCACCACTGCCCTGGGCAGCCTGGGCCAATGCCTAACAACTCTTTCCATGAGCAAATTTTTCCTGATACCAAATCTAAACCTCCCCTGGTGCAACTTGAGGCCATTTCCTCCTGTCCTCTGCCTGGTAACCCATGAAAAGAGACCAAGCCCCACCTGGCTCCAACCTCCTTTCAGGCAGTTGTAGAGAGAGACAAGGTCTCCCCTGAGCCTTTTCTTCCTCAGCCTAACCAACCCCAGTTCCCTCAGCTGCTCCTCACAACACTTGTTCTCTAGACCCTTCACCAGCTTCCTTGCCCTTCTCTGGCCACACTCCAGCATCTCAGTATCCTTCTTGCAGCGAGGGACCCAAAACTGAACCCAGGATGCAAGGTGTGGCCTCAGCAGTGCCCAATCCAGGAGGACAATTGCCCTGGTCCTACTGGCCACACTGTTTCTGATCCAAGCCAGGATGCTGTTGGCTTCCTTGGCCACCTGGGCACACTGCTGCCTCATCTTCAGCTGCTGTTGACCAGCACACCCACTTCTCTGCTGAGCAGCTTTCCACCCACTCTGCCCCAAACCTGGAGCACTGCATGGGGATGATCTCAAAGCTTTTTCCCCACCTCAGGCCTTCTCCAAATCTATAATTTGCTCCTACCTGAAGGGTGCTTCTTTGCAGAACTGCTCCCTGAACCTGTGCTGCTCAGCGTCAAAGGCCGCGCAGCTCTTGCGCAGAGCTGTCATCTCGCTGGCCTGCAGAGGAGCCACATGCTGCTTCACAGCTACTGCCAGCTTCTTGATGTTGTTCCACTTCTCTGGCAGCACCTGCAAGCAAAATTTCAGTGCTGGTAGGAAGCATTTGCTGTTTGATACAAGAGACATCTGATCTGTTGATGGATAATCATGGAACAGGAAAAGCAGCAGACTCGGTGTCAAAAGCTGTAAGGATGTTTTGTTGTCCAAGAAGGACCCTGAGGTGCTGGAGCATGTTCAAAGGACAGGAAAGCTGGGGAAGGGTCTGGAGCACAGGTGTTGTGAGGAGCAGCTGAGAGAACTGGGCTTGGTTAGTCTGGATAAGAGGAGGCTCAGGGGAGACCTTATCCTTCTCTACACCTCCCTGAAAGGAGGTTGGAATGAGGTGGAGGTTGGTCTCTTCTGCCATGGAATAAGCAACAGGACAAGAAGAAAAGGCCTGAAGTTGTGCCAGGGGAGACTGAGGTTGGACATGAGGAAAAATTTCTTCCCCCAAAAGGTTGTTAAGCCCTGGCCTAGGCTGGCCAGGACAGTGGTGGCATCACCATCCCTGGAGGGGTTTGAAAGGTGTGCTGAGGGGCATGGCTTAGGAGTGCCCGGCAATGCTGAGTTAACAGTTGGACTTGATGATCTTAAGCCCAAACAACTCTGTGACTTTATTCCCCCCCACCCCCAAAAAGAACACTTTGACTCAGCAGAGCTAGATGTGGAAAGGTGCCAAAACACCTCCCCAACCTGCTCTCAGTGCTGTCCTCTGGGTCAAGCAGCTTTAGTGTTCCAAACCCAGGGGATGGCTGAAGTCCTATGAGCAGGCAACTGCTGTGCCAACACCACCCTTGCCATCTCCACTGTTGCCAAAAACTGGCTTATTTTAAAATAATTATCATTCCCCCTAATTAACAGATGTATTTGAAGATGCATTAATGTTTTTTTTCCCAGAGTAATCACTGGGAGCTGGAGGAGGCAATTCCATGTTTTTCATCCATAACAAAAGGCTTAATCTTGGCTTTAAAAGAAAACTCTCAATGTAACTGCAAAATCAGAGCTGTTAAGGCACATCCCCCAGTGGCAAAACCCTATCCACTGAGGCCCTCTAATGACAGAGAGTGAGGTCTTCAACATTCCTGCCATGCTCTTAGGCTCACTGCCTGTGACATCTGCTACACAACAAGCTGCTGTGGCCACCACAAGTTCTCCACACCCACCTGCAGCTGCTTGGAGATGTCCTCAGGGAGAGGCTGCTCATAGGTCCTCAGTAGTTCAATGGTTTGCTTTAGAGGCTCAAACATGGCATCAGTGACACTCTGCCTTTCTTTCACAGCCAGCAGGTGACCCATCATCTCCACCAAGCCATCATAGTCACCTGGTTCAACCTTCTTGCTCAACCCTTTCTCAGCAGCTCTGATGAACTCCTCAAGGTCAGCCAAGCTACAGAGCACAGAGCAGGAAACACAAAGTGAGAGCAGATCCTACTGAAATGATCAGCAGTTGGATGAGCATAGACAGGGGAAGGGCCTGGCTAACCATGGCCATTGCATGGCAACATGCTGAGGGCATCAGAACCCCAAGTCATGCTCAAAAGGATCCATAGATGTGGTGCAGGTTCTTGCAAGAACAGATATATAGGTGTCCTGCTCTGAGCTAGAACAGAACCAGTTCTGCTCAGTGATTTCCCTTCCCAGCTCAGGCTCTTCTCAGGGCTGCACTTTCTGCAGCTCACAGCACGTTCTCCCAGAGTCTCTGCTTCTAGCAGGGACAACACCCCATGGGGAGAGTTCCTGCCAAGCCTTGGGCTGCAGAAAGGCTCTGCCTTAGCCTTGCTCCTCTGCCCACCAAGGTCATTGCTTGGTGACCTTGGTCACTGCTTGTGTGACATATTGAGGTGCAGGAAGTCAGAGGTGGCACCTGTGGGGAGCAGGGGACAGGAGAGGTGACCCTGAACTGACCAACAAGGGATTCCAGCACAGGGATGTCATCTCCAGTACAAAGCTGAGGGATCACCAGGGTCAATCCTCTTCTTCAGTGGCCAGTGTCTTAAGAGGACTCTGTCTGTTCTGCCTCTGTTCCCAATCCATGTCTTCCTGAATTCAGGTCCAGAATCCAGCTCCTGAACCCAGCTCCCATCTGCCACTGAGTCCAGGCTGGGACTTCCCCAGTGCTGTCCCAGCATCAGTGGTGACAGTGGTGGAATTGTCACCAGGAGTTGGGTTCTCTGTTGGTTTGTATCTGTTTGTATCTAGTTCATGTCACTGTTATTATTTTCTCTCCAGCTGCTTCAGTTTCCTTTCCCCACCCCTCAGTCTCTCTCCCTCATTCCCTTTCTCTTCCCTTTGGGAAGGCAGAGGGCTTCAGAGACAGCATCTGGCACTCCTCTGGTGGCCAGCCCAGCCCTGACCCTTGACAACACATTTGGCCTTTTCATGTCAGAGAAAAACTATCTGAGAAAGAGTCTAACAGAGACCTGTGAGCTCAGGGGTAGTCTGCAGAGAGTGAGTTTGAAAAGACACTTTTGATCCTGTCTCTTCCAATACAAGATTTCAAGATCCCCAAATGAACCTGGCAGGTTTCAAAGCTACAACAAACAAGGATTCCTCTTCACACACTGCCTCATTTCACAGGACAACTCCCTGCTGCAGGAGGATGCAGATGATGAGAATCCACAGCAGTTCAGAAAAACCACCAAACATTTGTGGCAGAAAAGAAAATCAGCCATCCAGGCCCTGAAATACAAAGGCATGATGACCCATGTCCCTCAAAGTCTTTGAGCTGTACCTCCTTAGAGACAAGGAGAGTACTCAGGGGATGTTTTCCTACTTGCTTACCCTGTTCTTCATCTCACACCAGCTACTGGGCACTGTCAGCAGAGGCATAATGGATCTCTGGTCCTTTCCATCACAGCTATTCTCCTCTTCTCAAAACACCTTTTAAGTGCCCACATAAATTCTGCTGGACCTTAAATACTTCACCTAATAAAGACTGAACTGCTGAGTCACAGGCTCTTCATGAGAACTCCTAAATGCCTGCTCTAAGCTACACAAAAACCTCTTTGCACAGAAGTTATCTAACAGAATTCTAGACTCATAGAGTCACTATGGTTGGAAAAGACCTCAGATCAAAGTCCAAGCATCCACCCAACACTGCCATGCTCACCACTAAACCATGGCCCCAAGGACTACACCTCCATGGCTACTTGAACCCCTCCAGGGATGGTGACTCCACCACTGCCCTGGGCAGCCTGGGCCAATGCCTGACAACTCTTGCTGGGAAGAAATTCTTCCTAATGTCCAATCTAAACCTCCCCTGCTGGAACCTGAAGCCATTTCCTCTTGTCCTCTCACTCACTACCTGGGAGAAGAGAACAAGTCCCACCTTAGTACAACCTCCTTTCAGGGAGTAGTAGAGAGCAAGAAGGTCTCCCCTGAGCCTCCTCCTCTTCTCCAGACTACCAAGCCCAGTTCCCTCAGCTGCTCCTCACAATACTTGTGCTCCAGACCCTTCCCTAGCTTTGCTGCCTTTCTCTGGACACACACCAGCAGCTCACCTCCTTCCTGGAGTGAGGAGCCCAAAACTGAACACAATACTCAAGGTGCAGAGTACTGAAAGGAACACAAGAGATCACATCATCCACCCCATGCAGCAACCTTCACTGCTCCATATATCTGTGAACACCTCCCTGTAAGCATCCCAGACCCACAGCATCCTCCAGTAGCAACTGCTCAAATACATCACCTGACATCCTCCTGCACAGACCTGGGGAGTAAGAAGCTCTTCAGAGCAGGGAACCCACGTTTACTCCTAATTTCCATCCAAACCTCCTCCTTCTGGTACCCTTGAGACTGCATCCCCATGACTGCTCATGCCAGGCAACCCCAATTCCTGAATGACTGCATTTCCTTTGACACAAAGTACACTCAGCAGAGCAATGCTGTGAGAAGCAGAGTAAGTATCTCATGGCATTAATGCAGCTTTCCTTGTGGCTAATACCAGATTCAACAAAGCAAGCACAGAGCCTTAGCAGAGATGGGATTAGCTGGATCAGGAGGAACAGACAAACAGACATTCTATCCAACACCACACAGGAGGTCCCAGGAGCATCATAGAATCATAGAATGGCTGAGGTTGGAAGGGACCTTAAAGATCATCTAATTCCAACCCCCCTGCCATGGGCAGTGATGCCACATGCACTAGACCAGGTCATCCAGGGCCACATCCAGCCTGGCCTTAAAGACTGCCAGGGATGGGGCCTCCACAACCTCTCTGGGCAACCTGTTCCAGTGCCTCCCCACCCTTTGGGTAAAGAACCTCCTTCTAATCTCCAGCATCAAACAACAGCTTGTGGGACATTAGTGCCACAGATCCATAGAGCTGTTCCCACTTTACACACACTGCTGCACCAGGTCCCAGCAGAGACCAGGGGATGGAAGACAGAGAGGATCTGATGGTGCTGGCATGCAGCAGGAGCCCTTCTCTTGCTCCCTGGGTTAGCCCAGGGATTATCAGTGGGAAATGATGAAGCCCAGCCAAGAGAAGAGAAACCCACTTCGTTCCTGGGGAGAGGATGCAGGACCAGCTCTCACCTGTGCGTGACGTGGTCCACGAGGTGCTGCTTGAACATCAAGCTCCACCTCTTAATGACATTCAGCAAGGATGCCTTGAAAGGCTGAGCATCCACCCTCAGCCAGCCCTGGAAGGTGCTGCTGGGCTCGATGCCCTTCACCTCCTCGTAGATCTTCTCATAGGAGTCAATCTGCTCTTTGAACTGCAGCAGGGTGGGAGGTGCCTCAGGGACACCCTCTTCCCCATGGGCCTCAACCTCTGCCGTGGTGAGGCCGTGGCCAGAGAGGAGGAAGTGGTGGTAGAACTCCTTCCTGTCCTCCCCGTAGAGGTGGCAGTAGCGCTCCAAGGCGGCGCGGTACTGGCAGCCGGCGGCCATCGCCTCCTGCGCGCGGCCTAGCAGCTCCTGCCGCATGTCGGCCAGGTCGGCCATGTCCTCCATGTCCTCCTAGGATCACAGAATCACACAGAATCATTAGGGTTGGAAAGGACCCTCAAGATCATCTAGTCCAACTGATAGCCC